>BGPR01000030.1:1312930-1460520 GCA_013235015.1 Araneus ventricosus | reverse complement strand
TTGAAATATCTTCTAACAGATGTATAAAAATATATTCTAAGGTATATAAATTTTTGATAAGTACTTTGAAATCACTTATCTTTATTTCTCTTCTGAGCATTGAAGTTTTCAGTGCTTTGAATGTAAACTGTAGACTGATTTGCAGCTTTGTTCCATCGGTGTGAGTGTTTCACGATAAGCTAGGCCAGTGGTTCCCAAACTTTTTCGACATTGCTAGGCAACGGGTTTCACATAAGTTGCAGGAATCATTGAAATATCTTCTATCAGATATTTAAAAATATATTTCAAAGAATTTTCCTTTTTAACAAGTATTCTTATTAAAATATTAAACAAACACTTATCTTTGTTTCGCGGCGATTGAATTTTCCAGTCTTTCGGTGTAAACAGTAGACTAGCCTCCTTCTGCCCGTAATATTAATAGCCTGTAGCTATGGTTGCAACGACGAAATAAATTGGCGAATCGGTGGTTGTAGAGTTTGAAGAACTTTGTCAAAGTTTTATTTTGCAACGTATCTCAAAAATGGAGGGTGGTCGCAGCAGGCGACCATTTATGACATATCTAGGTGTCTTAAACTTCCATATGAGATAAAAATTGTGGAAATCGGTCCAGTGGACGGTCTCATGGTTTTTCCCCATAGAAAATGTACAGTGGAGAAGTATTTATTTAATTTCTCTCAAAAATGGAGGACGGTGGTGGTGGGGAGGGCAGGCGTCCCTTAATGACATATCTAGACGTCATAAGCTTCTATATGAAATAAAAATGATCGAAATCGGTCCAATGGTTGGGGCTGGAGTATTGGTCTTCTGGTTTTGCCAATTATTTCAAATATATAGATTAATTGAAACTTGCTGAAGTCAGATTTTTTCAAGTCGCCCTATGTAAAACTCTAACAAGTACTTTTTGCAAAATAGTCAGTAAGTTTTGTATAAGTTAGGTAAAAATAAATAAAACACATTTTAAGTCTCATAAGAATTTATTGAACAGACTTTAATAAATATAATTATCAGTAGGATGGATGAGCCTGTTGATCACTATACATAATCGTGAAATTGAACTAGATATAGATACCTTATTGATTTTCGCGCCATGCTTTGAATTTGGAAATTACTGGATAGTGATTACTGACGATCCAACTTTGCACAAACTAGTAAGTAGAAAAGTGAATTAAAATTCTCCAAACTTTAGCATTTAGGTATGGATATTCATCTTTTACTGACAACTAAGACTCAGTTAATTCCACGATACCAAATTTTGTTTTTAGTGAATTGTTACAAGACAACTCAATTGGGTTCTTTTCTGCTGCAGCAGTGAATGCAGATGGAGCAGTGGCATCAAATTGATCTTGGATTCATACAAATAAAGTTATTACCATTTATCTACAAACCGAAAGTACGCGACATCTAGCGGAGCTCGTGCAAACCACTTAGTTGTTAGTTGATAGAGACCCACACCGGCCAGGTTTACCCTAAAGGATGTGAGGCTAGCATGGGTCTAGTTAGTTGATACTACACTGTAAAAAAAATCCCGTAAAATTTACGGTTTTAAACTGGCAGCTGGGTTGGTTGTGCAAAACCGTAAAAGTTACGAAGTAAATCCGTAGGCACAACGGGTTTTTACCATACAGGAACAAGTTTTCCCCGTAAAAGTTAGGAAGCAAATCCGTAGTCACAACGGTTTTTTACCGTATGAAATCAAATTTTCTCCGTAAAAATTAAGTCATCGAAGTAAGTGACGTCATCGACTGAGTTGAGTTGTTTTTCTCCTTCTGTTCGAGTTGAAATGTGCTGATGTGTATTATCAATTAGGAATATTAATTAATCAAGGCTTAATTATTAATTTCAATTAATATAATTTTTAATTGAACTTACTTGGACGATTTCGATGCAAGATGGTGACAAAACTTCTAACTCCTCTGAGCCGGGGATCGAAACCGCGTTCTTAGAAATAAAGGGCAGTCGCTCTAACCACTAGACCACCGGAGACTTCATAAAATGAAGTAAAAATAATCTATTTGAGTTTTAAAGTCACTATAGCTCTAGTGGCGCCACCTAGTGATGTAAAAATCAACTATTGCCAGAACACGTGTTTTAAGGTTAGCTTTCATGAGTGACAACACGTTACTACAACATGTGTAAACAACAGCGGAGATGGAACCCTATTAAAAACATGAAATGAATGCAATAAAATTACATTTAAGAAAAGGGAAAGATATCGTACGGAAAGCAATACCGTATGACGAAAAATAGAATTTGAACTGACGGTTTTAAACCGTTTGTGGCTGGAGCAGAAAACGGTGAAAAACCGTTTTGTTAACAAAACAGCTTTAAACCGTCAAATATACGGAAAAAGTCCGGGAAAAAAACGGATATTTTTTACAGTGTAGCCACGCTGGATGTCACGACCTATTAAACTGAACTAAAAGTGCAAATAAAATTATGAAAATTCTATAATAGCTCGCGATGCTTCTGTGGGGAGAGCACCGGCCAAGTGGCAGAGGCGTTGGGATGATGGCATTAATGGCCGCTCCACATATGACGTCATAAAGAAGAAATCATAACTGGCCGAGACAGCTCATCGAGTTTATCGCAGAGCACGGGCCCTTCCCATCCTATCTTTTCCGATTCGTAAAACACCCGGACAACTGCTGTGCCTGTGGAGAACCTGGCAGCCTCTTCACTATGCCACCAAGTGCCGCCTCACGCTTTCTTGCCACCTCATGTGTCCAGCAGATCAACACATAGAAGCCTGGATGAAATCAATAGACGACCACCGCCTGTTAACAAACAAAATAATATACCTCCTCAATTTTATCACCAGCCAAGAAGACCTACTTAAATCGGAACAGCCAGAATAACTCCACAAGAGCCTGCATTGTTCATCCCACTACAAAGCTCATGTCTCCCACCACGCTCTTCTTGTCCTTTCTTCTGGAACATTCCATGCCAGACACAGATCATCAGTTTCAGTGTTTCAGGGCCCAGCCACATGTTCAACAGGATCATGTAAAAGTACATGTGAATATTCTAGGACGCAGCGTCTAGTTTAGTGTATATATTTGTGTTTTATGTGTGTGTATTATGTTTGTGTATATATTAGTGTTTCTATTTGTATTTCCTCTCTTTGTATCCGGCAATACTGCTGCGTAAGATAAAGAAAAACAAATTTGAAATTTAAACGCCTTTTTTTTAACCGATTGACACAAAAATTGGACACAAATCTACAATTAAGGTTAGAAGGCCACATACAAAATTTCATTTATCTACGTAATTTCGTTAAGAAGTTATTGCGTTCCAAAGTATGCTATTATACGGACCGACAGACAGTCAAGTTTTTGACGGATTTGGCCCAAAATTTGCTGCGGACCTACATTCGTGGTGATAAAACTGTGTACCAAATTTTATGCATCAGATATTTAAGTTCTGGAGTTATCGTGTTCGTATGAACGCTGACAGACATTCTTCCCGTGGACAGATTTTGTCCAAAATTTGATAGAAATCTACAAATTATGTGTAAAAATCACATACCAAATTTCAGCTCTCTAGCTCTAAGAGGTTTCGAGTTATCGTGTTCACAGACAGACAGACATAATCCCAAAATTATGTTTTTCGGACTCAGGGAGGTCTAAAACGTGGAGATTTATCAAAATTTCGAGTTCGAATTTTTTGACGATTACAATACTTTCTCTTTGTATTTTTCGTATACGAGAAAGTAAACACAATGAAATACGCCCTCAAACTTTCAGTGCATTGGAGACCCTGCCTAAAAATATTAACAAAAAATTACAGCATAGAAACGTTAAAAACGAGTTTCATTTGCGAAAAATTTTATAAAATTTTGAAAATCCTGTAGCTGCTTTAAATTATCAAGCTTAAAATCTAGTTTCAGCACTGTTTAAAAAACAACTAAGGTCATCTCAACGTTCGCGTACAGTCGTCAATTTATTACCAAAATTTGAAAAAAACTGATTATGATTTAGACATACTATAAGAGAAACTTTGGCTAAAAAGTTATTGTAAAACATTTTTTCGAGGAAAAAAATGGCAAAAAATTTCAAACATTTTATTTTTTAAAAATAAAAGTATTTCTTTTGTTTAAACGGCAGTTTCACTTTCCAATAGATGTTTCTTATGATTCTGAGTCAGAAAATACTACAGAAACTCCATAATGTTTATATCTCACTCGTCTCGTGGATTTAAACTGATAAGAAGTGATCACAAGCAAAACAAATGTGAAACGAGCGATTCTATTTTTAGCTATACCCGCTGGAAGAAAGAAACAATCACAAGGACTACAAAACATATGTTAAATAAGTGAAACTGATTAACAAATATTACACCAGTTTTGGTTAACTCTTAAGTTGCAATGGATATAAATAATCACGTGAGAAAGAATAACGATCCCTATAAATTGCAGTCTCTGCTTTTGAGATGTAGGTTTGCTCAAGAAATTACAGCAAAATGAAGCTCTTAGCTTTATTTGCAGTTGGAGGCAAGCATCAAAGATTTTAACTTCATTGAACACTCCAGTGATTACTTGCTCGTAGATTCCTACACAGTTAGATTTTTGAAGACGGTCCCTAAAATTCGTGCCGGGTTTAAAATCGGTCCGAAATTACAAGAATGCAATATTTTCAAGTTCAATAATATATCAGTCAAAACTTTTATATTTCTTTTTTTATATACCTTTTCCTATACATTATCAAGATATAAGTGAATAAAATTTAAGAACTTCTATAATTTTCGCGAGGACGAAGAGAACTTTAAAAAAAATTTAGCGTTCATTTTTTAAAAATAATTTAGAATTGTTTATTTATTTAAAATATTTTACCTTGATCCTTCTCTTTTCGATAGGCAATAATTAGGCATTAAGTAAATTAATAGATAGGCATTAAGTCGACAGTTCAGGGAAAGCTACGTAGTGTATCATTACGCTCAATTAAATATTCCTGCATTTGGTTCTGAGATATTTCAAAGCTATTATTATGTTTAAACAGAATCTTATTTCAAACGATATTCAGTGCGGTTTAATTACGCAAGATATCATTACGCCCAGCTAAATAGTCCTTTATTTGATTCTGATTATTTCCAAGTTATTGGCCGTTTTTGAATAGTTTTGTTGACCAGTAATCGATATTCTCTGTAATAAAACGCCATATTTAAGATGAAAGTTGTTAAATTTCCTTGACATTTCAAGCTCAGTTCATATTCATTCCTTGGTGAAATGGCTATTCTTAATTTTTTATATACTGTGAACTTGTCAATCGCTATAGAAAGAAGTACAAACGCTACCCCCTTCCCAGTTCAATTCGACCAAAAATTAAAATATGCCAATAAAACCAAGCCAAGTCTAAACTGGTTTCTACCATGGGTCTTAAAAATCTGAATTATTTGAATTAAAAATTATGTTAGATTTTCATTCTTTCTCTCCTTCCGAATCCAATTGTTTCAGGCAAAAAAGTATTGACGTCAAATCGTGGAAAGCAGAAGCTAAAATTCCTACAACATTTTCTTCTGAAACAATGAAATTACTAGAGAAACTCCTGAGCTAAAAAAAAAGAAAAAATTAACGGAGATTCAAACCTTTAATTCGAAATATCGCAGCATGATGATGTTTTATTATTGAGTCGACGGTCCTTATTTTAAAATTTACTCATAATTATATCAACGATAGCATACAAAAAGTGCATTTAATTTGTTAGTGTTTAGATGCAGTACCTAAAGCAATGAAAACTAGTATTGTAAAATAGAGTTTAAAATATTTTTTTTAAATTTATTAAAATTAGACAAAATGTTAAAATTGCGATTAATATTTAATTAATTGCAAAACTACTTAACTTTTTGAAAAAAAAACCTTTCTTAGTGAGCCCCTACTACTCAAGAAGTAACTGAATACCGAATTCGGTAACTCTAGAATCAACGGTCTGTTGTATAGGGCATTACTACGCAAGAAGTAACCAGGCGACAAATTTGGTAGCTCTAGGATCAACGGTCTGTTCTATAGGGCATTACTACGCAAGAAGTAACTAGGGGCCAAATTTGGAGCTCTAGTACCAACGGTCTGTCCTATAGAACATTTTGAATTATTTTTGCATCGTGCATGTCGTATGACGGAATTTACAGATATCATGCCAGCCTATAAGCATGCGAAAACTTTTTGGTGCAATTTTCGTGCATAACCCTCAGTACTTTTCATTTTTACCACACAACTTTTTCAATGCAGTCAATTTCATTTTTCATTTAGATTTTGTGCGTTTTACAAATGTTTCTCGAACGATTTGAATTTATCAGAAACTTGCCTTGAGATAAAAAATATCGATGGTTCAACTTAAAGAAAAAGGCAATATATATGTTAAAAGCTCTTACGTAGACGTTATCTCATTCCGAGATAAGTATCCGGACTACGAAATGAGAATATTTATCAATTAAGTTCAAATAGCAAGTTTACCGCTATTACTTAGAAATATATCTATTTCGATTGCAATTGTATTATTTTAAGCAGCAGTGATTTCAAAAATATATGAAAACAGAATTCAGCTGCAAAGAACTTCGCTATATAGTTTTCTTTTACGTTTAGCTATTGAAAAATCGTATCTTATGTTTAATTTTCATTAAAATATTTTTTGTTCTCCTTAGGATACATTTAAAATGTTGATACAAAGCTCACCTACAAAGATCTTTCTCTTAATAACCGACCTTTTCTTTTCAGTTCTTTTCGGCTCAATTTACTGTGATAACGAGTGCCTCAGATCAATATTCACAGTTTGCCCACGAAAGGACTTTCCTGAGATGCCCACACTTTGTAAGTATAAGTTTCGTATTAGCAAATACGCATGCAATAGCGTTGATGGAGTGTACAGACGTCTCAATAATGAAGATTGCGGATGAAAATACAAAAAATCTTTGATATTTTAATCTTGCAGCATATTTCTTTAAATAATGAAAAGTGAATTTGAGATCTTCAGATGATATTTTTAGTAGATACAGTCTATGACGATAGTTGAAATATTCCGCTCCAGTGGCGAATCCAGGATTTGGGTCTGGGAGGGGCTGAGGTTATAAAAATTTCGTATCGTCATAACGAATGTCAAATCTCATGGCATATGCAAACCAAAACACTTTAACTTTACAGACTTGACTCATCTGACAATAAGAATCATAAAGAACACTACAATACTCTCGATAATTTAATAAAAAATACAATGAAATAAGTAGCCAAAAAATGTTTCCGACTGCGTCAACTCTACAAGTACAAATGGAATGACTAGAAAAGTAGGAAAACTTTCGAGCTGTCAAGCCAGAAAGCAATGTTGTCATGTTTTTATTATTTTTTTAAGAAAGGGAAATTAAGAACAAAGAGTTGTAGTGATTTAAAATGAAATCAAGAATTCTGGTTTAGCTCTGGGAGGGGCTGCAGTCCCATAGCCCCCCCCCTGGATTCGCCACTATTCCGCTCAAAGGCTGCACGTGTAATTCGGCAAGTGTCAAAGAATGAAAAGAGAGCAGTGTCAATGCATTCACATATTTTATAAACTCGGAACGGCAATTCCCCTCATTTTTGCTAAGATGAGGGGAGCCAACATTTGATACCAGTCTACAGTTTTGGCGTAATTATCGCACATCACATTTTATTCTTCTAGCTTGTTGCAGATTTGAATTATCGTGTCCTCATTTTCACAGAAGAACAGAAAGGCAGAAACTCTACTTCTGGGCGGATTTGGTCCTAAATTTGATGCATACCTGAAATTTCGGTGTAAAGATTGCTTGCAAAATTCCATTCACCTTCTCGTTGCAGTTTTGAATTATTGTGTTCACATACACACAAACCGACAGATAGACATAATTCCAAAAATTGGATTTTCGGGTGCAGGGAGATCTGAAATGTTCATCAAAGCCCCGAAATCCTGTTTTTTACTATTGCAAAACTTTATCTTTGTATTCTTACTATATGAGAAAGTAAAAATAATTGACCTCGTAGTGTAGCAAAACTCCATCTCTTTACAAATGTAGCTGACACCGTCCTTTGGTGAAGTTAAATTTCTTTTCGTTAATAACGATGACCTGCTAAGTCAGGTAAAAAGGATTCAGTTTTTAACAAAAGAGTTTCACCAATCACATCTGTCATTCGATTTTTAATTTCTTATGCAAGGTGGTCGTGCATTATTGGACCCATTTCAAAAATTAATCAAAGAAAAACTAATATTGTTACAACAACTGTTTTTTAAAAAGGAGAACGCATTTTAAAAAGTTTATTTTTCAGATAGGTAACGCGCCATTACGGTGGTCTAGGTGGTCGTAAATTATTGGACATCTCCCATTTTTGAGAGCCATTATATGCGAAACTATTAAAGCTAGAAGAAAAATAAAAACATGCACTAGAATTAAACGCTGTTTAATTTGCTAAATCAATTGTAATTCGAAAACTGAATAGTTTTCGGAACATTCAAGAAAAACCGAAAAAGGAGACCAGAGAACAAGCATCGGCTTCTGCTGATCGGTAGACATTGCGTATGGAAATCTCTCGCTGAAGCAGATTTAGAAAGCCGTAATGATACCCCACCTATCTGAAAAAGAACTTTTTTATTTGCTTTCTCATTTTAAAAAAAGTGCAGTTGTAACATTATTAGTTTTTTTTAATTAATTTTTGAAATGGGTCCAATAACGTATGACCATCCTGTATATTTTATATGCAAAGAACAGTTTCGTAATCGTCATAAGTTGTGGATGAATTTCTACTTTTTTAGAAACACCCAGAATCGGAAAAAATTGTTTTGAAGTTACGACTGCCTGTCTGTGAGCACGATAACTCAAAGAATGAAATACGTCAGGCGAATGAAATTCGGTATATGGTCCAAAACTGTAGATCTGCAAAAAATTTGTAGGTCTACAAATTTTGCTACGAAATCTGTTATGAGTAATCATGTTGGCAAGCACCAGCAATTTGCCAACATGATAACTCGAAAACGCACTGAGCTACATGGATGAATTTAAGTATACGATCTTTACACCAAAAAGTGGATTCGTATCGAATTTTGTCTAAATTCGAAAAAGGGTAGAGTGTCTTTCTGTTTTGTCTGCCCGTTTATATGCGAACACGATAGCTCAAAAACACATCAAGTTAGATAAATGAAATTTGTCTCGCAGTTTCGATACAAAAATGATAGATCGGAATCAATTTTTGGACACAATTGATCGAGGAGGAGAGGTCTGAAATGGATACTCAATTCCACCATACATCGAGCTTAAACACAATTGTATTGTGAAAGTACTCTAGAAAGTTGACGGGAGTACATTTCGGCTGATTTATCCTGAATTTCACTCTCCGCCCATCTGGCGTGGATCAATTTCTCATGTATTTCAACAATGACTAACATATTCTAAGATAAACTATCTCCTTCCCCCCCCCCCCCCCCGCGTGACACTGTCATCCGTTTGTGATTTGAATGACCAGACATTACAGATCTATTAATAAGGCAGTAGATTTCTTTTTGTGCTCGAATGTCTATTTTGTTCTTGAATCAAATTTAATTCACCTCCTCAATGAAGCCTTGGGCACAGTCAATAAAGAACGAGACAGAGGATATTTCACAGTAATTGTTTAACGAAACTCAAATGTATTGTCCACAGTTGTTCAGGAATTTACCCCATTGCGGCACTAGTTGCAGAATGACATGATCGTACGAATCCTTTGGCTGCTACTCCAACCAGTTGCGCACGCACTCCTAGTCTTCATCTTCCGTTTGAATCCTTTGTCCCCGCGGTGCTTTTTTTATCTCACTGAAGATGTGGAAGTCACATGGAGACATATCTGGACTATGAGGGGAAGTGTGACTCGGGACTCCCCACTTGAACTTTTGCAGATGTTCCTCTGTTGCATTAGCTGTGCGTGGTCTAGCGTAGTCACTCAACGGGATGACACCAAGATAAAGTTTATCGGGACTTTTCGATTTGTCTTTTTGAGTTTCTTAAAAGCCAATCATTCACGAGCGTTCCACTCCACGCCATTCAATTTTTTAGCGCATCCATTTAGGCAGGTCATTACTCCGCTCAAATCCATCCGCTACCGGTCACTCCGATCCTCTATTTCTCTTGCTTCTACCTTCGCCTTAAAAACGCGAACGCCGTAGGCTCGGGTTTCGATGGTGAACGTCTCGTTGAAGTACAGTGCTTTGTGGATTTCGCATTCGCGAGACTCTCCCCTCACACGTATCAATACCGGTCGCATTTCTGCATTTATTTCCCAGCAGTCTAAATGGAGCGCTGGATATCCAGACTAGTTAGGTAGCCAACCTTCCTTCCACACCGATCCAATTCTCATCGGTTTTCTGCATTGACGACCAGTTTTGTCGTGGAGCCAGCCGGTCGTCGTGCATATCCTGCCTCATCCCAGCTAAAAAAAATCTGCAAAAAATCTGCAGAAAAAAAATACTTTCCAAATACAGAGGTATTTGCAGATTTTTCTACAGTCAAGGTTTAATGATTAATTTCAATTATTAATTTAATTTATGAATCAACTTACTTATACGATGTAGAATGTGACGAAACTTCAAGCTCCTGTCTGGGATTCGAACCCGCGATCCTATAAGCAGGAGCGATAGGCAGGCGCCTTAGCCCACAGGGCCACGTCGGCATACGCGAGGTGGAGATAAATTAATCTATTTAAGTTATACCTCACCATGGCTCTCGTGGCGCCATCTAGTGCTGTAAAAATCAACCAAGGTAGAATAATTGTTTCAAAGGTCGTAGAGATGTGTAACAGATTAGATTAGTAATATTTTTGTTCAATAATATAGATTCTCAGTTTCAATAAATTCGTTTTCACCTTCTATATTTCTGGGAAGCCTTCTCTCCATCCAAAGGGCGCAAGCTCCACTTTTCCTTTCGTTTTCGAGGAAAATAGCTAGTCAGAAAGACAGTTGGAAAACTAATTGGAAATTAATTAAATTATGGGGTAAAAGTTTAAAATGGTAAAACCTCAAATATTTAATTTAAAGATTAATTTAGAATTCATTTTTTCAGTGGCATATTTAAAAAATTTAGTCCTAAGACATTTTTCCATTGAGAAATTTTTTGAAACTCCTGTCTGCTGTAGAATTAAACAATAATGATAATTACATTCTAATTTTGTTTTATATCCATTGGAAAATAGAGCTGCAATATTAGAGAATATGGTGTAAAATATGTATTTAGAGAAATGCAGATATTATGAAATTGCAGTTAAATCTTCAAAAAATCAACAGATATTGGTCGAGTTTAATGATTTTGTGAAAATATGCTAAATAACTGCAAATTGAATTAAAGACAAAATACAAAGTCTTACAAAATCTACAGGATATTTTAAGAAAAAAATAAAAATAATTTTTTTTGCAGATTTTATGCAGATTAAATTGACGAAAAAATGCAGATTTTTTGTTGTCTTACAAAATTATATTTAGAGAAAAATATAATAAGATTATTTAAAAAAGAATATTTAGAGAAAAATATAATAAGATTTTTTTTGCAGAATTTCTGAAGATTAAATTGATAGAGATTTTTTCTGTCTTCAAAAAATCTGCAGAATATTTAGAGAAAAATATCATAAGAAATTTTTCTGCAGATTTTCTGCAAATTAATTTGAAGAAAAAATGCAGATTTTTTTTGTCTTCAAAAAATCTGCAGAATATTTAGAGAAAAATATAAGAAGAAAATTTTCTGCAGATTTTCTGCAGATTAATTTGAAGAAAAAGTGCAGATTTTTTCTGTCTTCAAAAAATCTGCAGAAATCTTTAAGAAATCTTCAAAAAAAGAGATTTTCTGCAGATTTTCTGCAGATTTTTTTTAGCTGGGATGTTTCACAATACAGCTGAGCATTGACAATAGCTCCATGCTCGAAGAATCAAACTAGGCGCGGTCCCTTGCGACCGAAGAAAAACGAAAGTATTACCTTGCCGGCAGAAATATAGAAGGTCCTGAACTTTTTTCGTGGAATGCGTTTCCACTCGGTCTCAGAAGGGTGGACCAACTTTCGTTACTAGCAACAACTGCCGAGAGAAATCGCTCCCGCCGTCATTTAGCGCTACAATATCCTCTGCCTCGTTATTTATCGATTGTACCCATGATTATGGTAAAGGTTTCTTTCAGGCAGCCAACTGAAGCCCAAATACGACTGCTTTGCTGACAGAGCCGTGGAATGCCGGACGGGACTCGCAGACGATGCCAGTCGCGTGAAGCAGATGATTGCTCAGACATGCACGAAAGGAACGGTGCTGAACAAACGTAAGTAGATTCACCGAATTATAAATGTCTTTTTAACGAAAGTAAACGAAGTAAAGAAGAAATAACGAAAGTAAAGTATTTTTAATGAAAGTTTAAATATTACTAGCCAGTGACATGTACATGAAAAAGGAACAGTTTGCGAAATTTAAAATTTTTTCGGTCTGATATACAGTATACTCTCTATTATCCGGTTTTCGGATTATCCATGCTCATTTTGGACTCACAAAAAAATTTAAAGAGAAACATTTTCACGCTTATCATACATGCAAAATCGATGTTGATGTTCGATCGAGAGATTCATTCCGTGAAACTAGTGAGCTGTGACGGCGGAAGCTAAAGAATAGGTTTTTTACTTTCTTCCTCCACGTGCAATCTCTACCGGTTCAACCCCTAATTTTCCGAGAAATGAATCATCCACTTCCTGCTAGCTCATTCTCGTACGAACACGCTTCTCTCTGACACGTCACTCTTTAACTTCTTCGTCCTCTTTCACTTTCGTGCGTGTTCTTTTAGTTTTTGCGTCTCCTTTATCGTCAGTTAGTGGCGTGAATTTTTTTACTGGTAAAAATAAGTGGCGTAAAACGAAAACGAAACGTTTTAAATGTTAAAGAAAAATTAGAAATCCTTCAAAAACTTGATAATGGAGAATCAGCTGGTACTGATGCAGAAGATATACTAAATGAGGAAATACAATTTCTCATTCTGCTGTTCTATAATTTGTGGAAACTTTGTTCGATTACATGGGACAAAGAGGATTCGATTACGATGGCATTACTGCGGTTCGTAAAATATGTGTCGATATACGACAAGAGATGAACAAAGAGCAGAAGCAAAGACGCATTACAGATTTTTTTTAAGCAGTAAATGTTAAAAGGAAAATTCCTAGTTTGAAGTTATACAGCATGCAAATGTAAGTAATTTTTATATGTTTGAACTTATGTTGACTTTTTTCTTTAATAAAAATGAGTTTTCGGATTATCCGTGCTTTTCTATTGCCCGTGCGATCCCTCCCGGTGATTAACCCGGATAATCGGGAGTGCACTGTATATAATAGATTCGATTAGGTAAGCAGGCAGCACCAACTTTCTTTGAGAATAAATATCAAAATGTCCGTCTGAAATGAAGACAAAGGATGACAAAATTCCATTTATGGGTAAAATTCCAATTCTCGAAGTATAAGGGTCGTTCAATAAAAAATGAGCTTAAGACCGGCACAAGACATTGACATATCGGAAAAATACTAGTAAAGTATGGAAGGATCAGTTGAATTCAGAAGGAACGTTATGCAGAAACATCTGACTTCACTTCTGCGACCTTTCGAATTGAAATGACCTGGAAAACTTCAACGGTATTTTTCGCCTTCGTGATAATGTTCATGAACACATAGCGAATTCAAGCGAGATGTTCTCATTTCGCAGTTTATTTCAGTGTTTGATGAACTGAAGAAAGCTCTTAAAAGAAAATGCTTCCAGTGATGGAAACGGAAGCGTTTCTGAAATAGAAAATCCTTGGACACTTATGAAAACGCTACTATCGGCTTGGTTTCTCAATAGGATATATATATATACTAACAGTACGCGCACGGCGATGCCCGTGGAATCAGGACTTCAACAAAATAAAAAAAAAATCGCTCACAATGACACGAAAAAGTTTTCAAAACAAAATCAAAACAAAAGATACACATTATAGATTTTCCGGCTTATTTTTTCCGCGATAATAACACGTAGAAAAACAGTACAGAGTACATTAATCCAAAACAATATAAAAAAATTGTTGCCCGTGGAATCAGGACTTCAACAAAATGAAAAAAAATTCTTAGAACATGACAAAAAGCTCCGAAGGTTATGACGTCACCTGACCCTTCATCCAATCAAATTGAAAGCTGCGTTCCGAAAGGCTGTCGCTGAAGAAATTTCGCTCCACAAAAATAACTTTCATCTGCCCAGGAATAATTTAATTTAAAAAAAAACGGGAAAAGATATTTTAACCGTTCTTGTTTTAAATCAGAGAGAACCGTTCTAGTTATAAGCTGAAAAAAATTGAAAATAATGGTGTTATTAGAAAGTCGGATGCAACAAATTTAAAAACAAAACCAACATTTAGATGGTGAAACTGACTATTTTTAAAAAAATTCTCAAAATTCAGTAAATTACGTTAGAAATTCAAAACTAACTTCATTAGAACGGAAATCGCGTGCTCTTTCCGATGGTCTATCTATTTTTGTCGTACAATTATTCGAAACCATTCTATCGAGAAATTAGTGCGAAAAATCAACCAAAACAACACAATACATTAAATAAAAAAAATTCTAGATTAAAATTTAAAATTTCGGCTTCGAGGTGCATTCAGTCACCATTACGACTACCTGTGTACCAAATTTCATGGCTGTAAGTGCGATAGGTTCGTCTGGACATCGCAGACAAACACACACACACACGCACGCACACAAACATTGCCTTTTATAAGTATAGATATATATATATATCGTGGTCGCGGTAGCGTTTTCCTGGCCTTGGTAAGCATATTTCGCTTTATTTTATTATTTTTTATGTTACGGCTGTTTTTTATTTTATTCTATGTCTTTTGTATTCGGATTTTTTGTATTTGTATTCGGATTTTTGTATTTGATTCTTTTTAAATCTTCTTAAATGTATTTATATTTTTTATTCAAGAAATCTTCCATTTTCGTTTGTTTTGTGTTTTTAGAGGGGATGACGGCAATTTTTTAACGGATTTCGTTTGTCGTCAGCAGAAAAAAAGCACAAATTAATATCATGAGCGAGCTTCTTCTCCTGACGAGCGGCTCGCTATGATATTTTTCATTTTTTGGTTTTTTCTGGTTTTTGTCTATTTAGCCATTTTGTCTTTTTTTACTGTTTTTGAGTTTTTATCTTGTGTTTATATGTTGGTTTTGATATATATATATATATATATATATATATATATATATAAGATCAGGCTTTAAAAAGGTGAAAGGCAGTCCATTGTCATCAAGGAAGAGACGATATTTGTTAAATCTTCTTTTATTTAGGCATCAGGCATTATTTCTTCATAATTAAAGTATTTAATTTTTACGTAGCTCCATGACCAGATTTCAGAAATTTACGCCCGAGCGGCGCGTTGTTGTTGAAAGCTTACATGCCGGCGTGAAAAAGGGCAGAAATGAATGCGCAGAACGCTTAAGTACACAGAAGAGGGTATTTCCCCTTGAGAAACTCGTGATTTGAAAAGAAAGTTGTAGTGCGTTAATTATGATGAAAGTGGAAGTATTTAAAATGAGGTACCGTTAAGATTATTTAGGAAAGTTAAAAAATTAAAATATCACATATATATGTGATTTCGCGATTTGCGTAGGCGCGTGGAAGTAATTAGAATATTCTTTTAGTAATAAATATGACAAAACGCGAGATTTAATATACCTCCAGCGCGGGAAATAAAACGAAACTGGAGTTTAAGAAAAGCAATTTTGGAATACATTAATATATATATATATATCAATGTCATGAAAATCAAACAATGTCAAATTTAAATGGATAAACTAAGACTGTAGTTTATCGGTAAAAGCGTATAGATGCTAATTAGGCGTAAATAAGTGAAATCTATACGAACCGCTAAAAATTAGAGAAATCATAATGCTTTCTGCGAACAGTGTTAGCATAAAGCTAAAAACACTCTCTTCACCCCGAGCATTATGATAAACCAAGAATTCGAATGAAATACCAAATATTAAAAATTATTTTACCTACCTAAAGCTGAGGGATGCAGACAACGTTAGATAGGACAAAGAACTGAATGAAACCCGTCGTTTAGAGTCCGGATGTTTACGAAATATCAACTTACTTTCTTTTGCGCCAAAATTCTGAGATTGGGGGAAGTTTCGATTAAGATTAAGATACCAATGAAATCAAAGATGAAAGCGATGTAGATCGAAAAACCGATGAAATTAAAGGAATGATGATAGAAAAGGGAAAATAATAACAAAAGGGTGTATTGAAAAATTAGGGGATGTTGAAAAATTAAAGAGAAAACGGTAGTGTTAAATAATATTTGAATTTGAATTCCATTAATAAACGACTGAAAGATGCATTTCCGAGGTAACCACATTAGACCTGTCTGACTTGAGAGACCCACAGTATTAAAACTGCGCCATTCTGGATCCTTTATTTACATCTTAATGCCATTAATTAAAGATTCGTAGAAGGAGGTAGGAATTTTATTACTATTAGGGTAAGGTGTTGAGGTAAGAGTAAGGTGCTGAATTTGTTACTCGATTGAATTTTTATCGTTGCATGTTTTGTTAATTCTTATGAGTTGATTAATGATGGTGCTTTTGTAAATTTTAGAAGAGATATTTGAGTTCCAAAAAATATATCTATTGACGCTGAATTTAAACTCGTTTCTATTGTCATAAATATCTATTTTTAAAGTATTTTGGCAATCAATAATTAAATCCAGAAAAATAACCTGTCCTTGATAGCTATTGTTTGGATTAATTTAAGTTCATTTGGATACATATCATTATTAGTTGTATTGAAATCTTTATGGTTGAATATAATAAGGTCATCAATGAATCTGAAGGCTGAATTCAAATTAATAGCGATATTCCGTTCAAAAAAGAATTGGAAAGTAGAGATGAATACCTTGTGTTATATATATATAATATCATAGGCGGGCTTCTCTTCATGACGAGCGGTTCGCCATGATATTTTTCAATTTATTAATTTTTGTCTTACTGTTTTGTCCTTTGTTTCATGTATGTTTTTGAATTTTTGTTAAATGCTCCATATACCGAGTTGTTAATTATTAATTTTATCATAATTAAAGGTCAGTTTTATCGTGTTTGCAAGATCAACGCACACACAAAAAAGGTGTTTGAAAACCGCGGAATTAACTCTGTTTTTCCACGAATATCGCGCATTTTAAAAGATAATTCTTTTTCAAGTTCCTTTTTTTCAGTTATTAAAAAGGAAAAGAAGTGCTTCCAGGATGCTGTTATGGACAAGAAATGCAGCGATCCAATTGCCTCCGCTCTGAGTGGTGCATCGAATCTCAGAGAGCTCGTGCTTAAAAATAAAGAGGCGTGCGGGTAAGTAATTGGATCGCTATAACTGAGATTTAATATCAACACTGAACATAAGATTATTTTGTTAAATAATTAGCTCAAGGTTTAAATCCACAGTCTCTGTCACCTATATCTTTATAAGCTATCAAGCAGAAACACAGCAATCTAATGAAGTCTAGATCCCACTGTTGCATTGAAGATACAAGGTTGAAGAATTGATCAATCAGAGAAATTATTGTAGTTAACAAAGATTCAAAATATATGAGAATACTTCTCCGTTTAACCAATTCTTCATTGTTGTATTTTCGATATAGAGGTGAACTAGCGTTAAGTCCTTCGGAATGACCTCGGACGTCGTGAAGGTTTCTTCCAAATGTCCGAACTAATACATCAGTACTGCAGTAAAATATTTATCAATTTAATGGCCGCGGTGATTTGGTAGTGCAGACAAGGTTTCGGGAACGGAACTCACTCGTTCAAATACTCGTGTTCAGCTTTTGACTTTTAATGCATTTGGGTCTGCAATCATATCCTGACATTATTTACATTAAATTCAAAATTAAAAAGACAAATTACTAAAGCTAACTTGTAACCCTGCCTTAAACAGAAAATGACTATCAATAAATGGAAGATTCAGAAATTTTCTCATACATTCAAGTTCATTCCTCTCCATGATTAAAACCAATGAAGCAATTATTTTTGCGTGGATATTCTTGTTTCAGCAAAGATTACTACTAGTTGCTTGTAATGCAACTGCACACTTTTCTTGTCTTCGTCATCCATTTTTTAAAATTGTTGTGAGGGACAGGTATGGCTTCTCCGTGTCAAAAGCTTGCTAAGAGATAAGCTACTGTGAGTGAACGAAACTTGATTTATAAGATCATTTAGAAAATGTTTTATATGAAATGGGAAAAAATCCTTATCATTATAATAATTGTTTTTTTTCCCTATCACTTAACTCTTCATTCTTTTTGTAGGTTATTGGAATTTTATTCAGACTGCATCGTTGAACGGGTGGTCCATTACTGCGGACCACATGCTAAGGATTTGTTCTCTTACCTGTTTGATCGCCTGCTTAAATTAGGCCAATGTATGTGCGACGAAATCATTTTACCAGCAGACGAGAATGATGACAGATTTGACAATTTAGGACAATTGGATGCCTTCAATTTCATTTTACCTTTTTTCGTGTATCCTTGAATAAATCTGAAAAGCAAAAAGGAAATGTAAAAGCTATATAAATAAAATCTATCCATTTTATGAAATGTGCGTTCAGAAATTTTCCATTCATTCTGCTTGACAAAAACCAAAAGATTTTAAAACAGAGGAACATTATTCCACGAAATAAAGCATAAAAATGGTATGGGGAGTGTCCTATTACATCTGTTCTAAAGTAAATTATATGCTTTCCATACTCAAGTGGAAAACATCAATTTATTTTTATTTTTTATCAGCACTCAGGCTGCCATCTATATGCTGTAAATTGATTTAATAACATTTTCAGCGTGTATTCTATTAGCATCAACAGGCATTAGAGCTTCAGTCTTACTCTCAAGAATTTTAGAGGCCCAAAATTGGGTATGTTGGTTGAGGGCAACACTGGGCCTTTAAGGGTTAAGTATAGTGCCTTTAAAAAATACTCTAGGCCTATGTATATAGTAGATGGTCTTTCTTTCAGTTACATGTCTAGGTGAGAATCGTTGAACTTTTTTGGTTTCATTTATATTCAAACATTCATTAATTCTTTTTTTTGTTATTGGTGCAGACATATTCAAGAATTTTGCAACAGCATTGTGAGTCATTAAATTGCCTATTAAAATGACATATTCTGAAATATTAAAGAAAAGTATTTACCTTTCTTGGTTATTCCATTTTGCGGGGAATTTTTTTCCCTATCTTTCACATTAACCCTCTGACTGCGTATCCCGCGATTTCCGCGGTTGGAAGCACGCCTATTTTCTGCTGCATCCTGCGATTTTCACACGCTGTGTTTACTTAGTACTTTTATAGCGTTGGATCATATTAAGCTAACAAAGCTTTGCATATAAATAACTCCCTTGGCACAATGGTATTTGAACACGTTTGCAAACATTGCATCTAAATAGTGATTTTAAAAAATTACACAGTCTGAAGGGTAAAATCTGTTGCTTTTTTCATGTTTATATGCAGTGGAGGCTCGTCAGCTTAGAAACAAGCAGTGCTGCAAAAATTTTTGTTAATACTGTACTGGATTTTCATACTTGATGACGTCTGAGCAATGCCCGGCATAACGCGACCTACATTTTTATACTGAGTTTTTCGCAATAGAGGATTCGGGAAGAAAAACATAACGAGGAAGCGAAGACAAACTTTTGGTGGGAGCGAGGAAAGAAAAAAAGAGCATCTTTCTATTTTAGTTGACCCGCGCCAACCAGAGCTGGTCGGACTGCAGCTGTGAGATCTATAAATTCAAAGGGAGAAAGGGTTGCTTTTTTTCTCCCGATTCTTTGCTAAGCTGTACGTAGTGAGGGAATTTTGAGGCTTTCGAGAACTATAGCTTTGCAGCTTTAACACCTGTGTCTCTCTTACTTGTTGATTCGTTCTTTTCTTCGTTTCACGTTCTCATTCCCCCCCCCCCATTTCCACTGATCATCGAAATCTGTAAGTGGGAAAGTAAACAAATACGAATTTTAAAAAAACAAGCTTTTAAAATAATATCAGGGTGAGCTGCAGCCCTAATGAACGAGCTGCCCCTTTTTATATATTAATTACCTCTTCATGAAGGTTAAAATCTGGTGCTTTTTTCCTGTTTATATGTTCATAATTTAGCACTAATTTTCATGCCTCGTAACTCGAAAACCGAGTCTCGTACATCTTTTTATAGCAGGCCTCTCTTCGAAGATAAAGAATATGTAGAAAAATATTAACCTTTCAGTGGGCGCGCGTTTTCAAGAGATACTTGCATTGTGCATCGTATTACATATTTATATCGTTCTTTTATAAATTTAAGTGCAACTTTTAATAAAAAAAATCTTTGTTTACTGTTAAGCTAATCAATACAGATAACATAAATAAAAGTTGGATTTATTTTTGTAAAACTGTATATATGTAATACGATGCACGATATGTCGTAAAATTTGTTCAGGCGCGCACGCTGGAAGGTTAACTTTTCGAAACAAAGCTTCTTTTTACATTTATATAGGAAAGAATAACTCAATACACTACCAAGCAATGCTATATTTTTAACATAATTCATGCGTTGTGAAATTCCCTGTGTGCCAAGTTTTTAAAAAGTTAAAACAAAAATCATTCCCAAAATATATGTAATGTTATAGGCATTTGGAAATATATGTTTTTAAATGCTCTTTCATAGACGGAGGCAAACTTCGATAACGTGGTTTCGTCTAGATGATATATCTACGTGATAATATAGGTTGCAAGCAAGAAATAAACAACAGAGAGAGAAAATAATCTAAAATAAAACTGGAAAGATAATCTATCCTTTAACGCTTCTTGTGGTGGTGGCAGAGAAGTTTAAGAAGAAAACTAGAGTAATAATATGCTTGTGATGTTTCTGTCTTTTGAAATGAAGACACCAGATTTTAGAAAAATATATCTATTTAGACTGTAATGTTTCCTTCCCACGAGCGCAATTCCCATGAGAAAAAGAGTGCCGTCCCTTTTGATATTGGCGGCAAACAGCAGGACAGTTGCACCTGGACATCGCTAACGAGACGGGCGCAAGAGAAAGGACTTCACACAGAGGGCCGCCACAATGCCGAGGAATCAATCACTGTCAGCGAGCACATTAGCGGTACCCTTTGGTGTCATCCCTGAATAGGCCGGTGGTGGCGAAACTCAAGAACCTTCCCAGAATAGGGGTTGACCACTAGGAAGGTGAGCTGTTGGTCAACCAGAGTACCATTATCCAGTGAAGGAAAAGGTAGGCGGAGCTCCACTCCCTGAAGGGATGAATAAAAACTGATGTTCGAGGAGAGAGAGGGGGGAGAAACGGCGTTAGGAGTCTCGAACTGGGTTTCAGGCTCCGGAGCACCGAAGAGAGCTGTGTGATATTGATCAGCTCGGAGTGAAAGTCCCGAAGTAATTCGGACTTTGGTAAGCAACCCCGAGGAATCGGCATTCCCCGAACTCTCGGCTCAGCAACTTGCGAGCACTCCTGGTAGTCTCGTGGTTCGGTATCACGTTGATAGGTGGAAGTTATCCATCCGATGATTACTATTCTTCATGGACTAATTGCTCATGGAACTTTGACGTTTTAGAACTATGATTTTGTTGATTGACTTTGTATATAATCATATTTAATCCAGACTTCTCTGCGAGAAGTATCTCTTAATTATTGCTGTATTAATAAAAGTACTTAGGCCAACCTAATCTTGAAATTATTTGGTCACACCTAGGCCAAGACATTACAAGACGTAGACAAACACAAGACAGGCAACATACATAAAAAATATAGCGCAGTTCTCAGGACCAGATTATTATATAGTAGGCAACTGCCTATAGGCCCGCAACTTTAAGGGGCCCTGAGAGTTTTTTTGACGTACTTTTAGCATAATTAATTTTTGTGTTTTCCTTTACTAAGGCCATGCACTCGAATTTATTCAAATTAAAATCAATAATTGTTTAAAATTTGGAACATTATTCTAAAAATATTCGCAATTAATTACCTTTTGCAAGATTTATATTATGCTGTTTCATAAATTTAGAAGAAAATTGCTTTCTAATTAAAAAAAAGTCGGATACTATAACCAAATAGTATTTAGATTGTGTTAAAAAAATTTTGTCAATTTTTTCTTTTTACTATTTTGCATAAAATTACTTTGAAATTTTAATTCTGTATTTTTTATACGCAATATACTGAAATTAACTCATTTGAAAGTGATACGCATTAAATGTTTTACTGTTTTGGCTCTTCAAAATCTGCTACTTAAAACTGTTTATACAGAGATTAAATTAAAATCAAAACTAAAACATAAGGTTTTGGAAATTGAAGAGGGAGAAAGAGGGAACGGAAACTTGCATTGCATAAGACCCCATAGATGGCTTAATCAGGCCCTCAAAGCACTTCGCACTGAGAAGCCAGTGCTATTACAATCCCATCACACACAGGCCACATATCCCATCCTTCTCTCCCTCGGAAAGTCACGCCTCGCCGACAGGCGCGTTTACAAAAAGCAACCCTGCTCTAGGAAGGAGTTGCGCCAAGCGTTCTCTCAACCACAGCCAACGGTGGCCAAACATTAAACTGTTCCTTTCTTTTAAAGATAAAAATAAGTTTGTTTCTGCGATAATAATTCAAAAGGAGTTTTTCTCCCTCAAATTTACTGTAATGCTTTTTAACTCAGCAACGACAATGAGTATTTTGATTTCACTTGCTGTAACTTCCCTCTCGCGGTGTCTATACAGGGATGATGATTCTTTTGGAAAAGAGAACGTTAAATTCAATTGGTCTGTAGAAAATTATCCTTACTGTAGACAAAAGAAATGCGAACCACTTTCCAGTCCTGTGTTCAAGTGTCGGTGAAAGCGCATGGCATGAGAGTAAGTAAAAGTTTATTTCTTTTCTAACAAGGATATGTTGCAACTACTAGAGTCGAAACCAGTGTTATATTTTTCACATGGACTATATAAAGATTTAGTGCACTTCTTCCGAACGAAATGAAGACCACACGAAACGCACCAGCATTGCCAGATGGTCCATGGATTTCTCTTGCGCTTTTTGTGACAGACGCAGTTCCTTCAGAGGTCAAAATTCAAATTCAGGTAATTCAGCGTAATAAGCAAATGAAATGTTTTGCTTGCAAAGTGTCTCTGATTGATGCAAACAAAAAGGTTTCGATATCCTGCCAGGACACCTTTGTGTAAATATACTTTGGGAATTTAGGATAGGAATAGGATAGAAACTCAAATAAAATTCATTTATTTGACAATAAATTTAAATTTCAAATGGTATTGGTTTTTAAGTAAAATTCTATTTAAAAACAAAAAGAAATCAGGGCGGAAATATTATAAACCCAGAATCATCAATAAATTCTCAAATAAAATTTATTTGCAAGTAAGTTTATATTTAAACTCAAACAAAACAAACTAAAATTCAGATTTAAAAACAAAAACAATAAATAAAAATAGTTTTAAAAACAAGGTATAAATGATTTTTAGATCTCTTAAGCGTCATTTAAAGATTTGTAAATAAAAAACATTCCCAAAATATATGTAATGTTGTAGGCATTTGGGAATATATGTTCTCAAATGCTCTTTCATAGACAGAGACCAACTTCGATAGCGTGATTTCATCCAGGTGATAGTATCGGTTGCACCAGATAAATGAAAGAGAGCGAAGATAAAGTAAAATGAACCTAGAAAGATAATATATCCTTTAACATATGTTGTATGTCAGTGGCACAGAAGTTTAAAAAAAATAATAATAATAATAATAGAGCTGATAATATGCCGCTTTCTTTTAAAGATAAAAATAAGTTTGCTTGCGATAATAATTCAAAAGGAGGTTTTCTCCTTCACATTTACTGTAATGCTTTCTACCTCAGCGACGGCAATGGGAACTTTGCTTTCAATTGCTGTAACTTTCCTCTCGTGGTGGCTATACGGAGTTCACTCTTTTGAAAAAGAGAGCTTGAAATTCGATTGGTTGGTGGAAAATTATCCCTACTGCAGACAAAAGGCATGCGAACCACTTTCCAGTCCTGTGTTCAATGTCGGTGAAAGTGCATGGCACCTGCGCTTGGATTCGAGATTGGAAGCTGACGGAAATCATTACTTCGCTTTGTTTCTTGTGAGAGAAATGGAAGACAGGGGTCCGGACACCATGGAGGTAGAGTTCGAGGCATCTATTTTTAATCCACCTCCTCTTTCACCTGAAGCCCAGAAATCTGGAACGTATTCCTTTCGACGAGGAAATGGGTACGGCTGGCCAAAGTTTGTTAACCGTCGCGAAATTTGGAGTCGAGACAAGGACGATCCATTTGCACCTGGCTCTCCTTTAGTTGTAACTTCTACATTGAAAGTTAGTAAAAGTTTATTTCCTTTCAAACAAGGATATGTTGCGATTACTAGAATCGAAAACAGTGTTCTGTCTTTCACATGGACTGTAGAGAGATTTAGTGCACTTCTTCCGGGAGAAATGAAGACCATACGGATCAAACCAGCATTGCCAGATGGCCAATTGATGTCTCTTGCCATTTTTGTGACAGACGCAGTTCCGTCAGAGGTTAAAATTCAAATTCAGGTTATTCAACGCAATAAGCAGGTGAAATGCTCTGCTTGCAAAGTGTCTCTGCTTGATGCAAACGAAAAGCACTGGATATCCTTCAATGACACCTTTGTGGGAAATACACTTTGGGAATTTCCTCTATTTCTGACAAAGGATAAACTAATGGTGGAGAAAAAGCAGTACTTACCTAATGATGAATTATCACTGAATTTTCACTGCGTTGTCTCTACGGGTACTGAAAATGAAAGAATTGTAGCGTGGCATTCGGGAACACTCCGTTCCACGTAGTGTGTGGTTTTTCTTTTGTTTAGTTATGAAAAGCAGCGGGATTCCATCTATTGCCGTAGTAAGCAATTTTTTTTTCTTTCTCGCAAATACCATTTTTAGAGTTATATTTACCACAAGAACACTTGGTTAAAGTAAAGTTTATGGTGCAAAGCCCTTTCTCTCTGCTTTAGCTCGCCAATTCCTTGCCGCCAAGCAGAAAAAGGATTGGCGACGTCAGAACATTTGTTTTGGTTGCGCAGGAATGTTCCTAATCGTGTTTAGTTTGCGCAGGAATCGTTATATTTGTATTTCGCGCTTCAGCGTTGCGATTTTATTGGTCAGGTATATGCTATCTACGATTTCATTGGTCGATTTCTTCGAATTTGAATGAAACTTCGTTTGGAATTGAAATTCTTGTTTCTGGAATTTTTTTTAAAAAACTTAGATTCATAACATTTAAAGAAAAAGCGAAGCTACTATAGCTACTATTTTCCCACTGTGCTGAAAGCGAAGGCGATGATTTTTTTTTGTTTAAAAAATTTGACCGGAACACTCTTGCAATGCCACATGCATTGCGTACAGAAATTCTCGTTTTTGGAATTAAAAAACCCTAGATTCCTAACATTGAATAAAAAAGCGAAGCTACAATTTTCCCGCTTTGCTAAAAGCGAAGCCACTGATGTTTTTTTTTTTTTTTGTTAAAAAAATTTGCCCGGAACCCACTTCAGACGCCGCAGACATTGCGTCCCCGAGGCAACAATAAAATGCTTGATGCGCACCCAAAACAAATGTTCTCACATCGCCAAGCCATCTTGCTCTTAACGACAAAAAGTTGGCAATCCTAAGTGGGGAGGAACGGCTGTGTACCGTAAACTTAACTTTTACCGACTACTTATCGAGCCCCAAATCAGCAACTTGTATAATGAAATACACATTTTTGAAAAACTTTGCCCAAAGTGTTTTTTCTAAAGTTTATTTTTTATTTGCTTAAAAGGCTCTGTAATAAAATGCACTATAATTCAATTATTTATTATCTGTATTATAATAGTCGTAATTATAATGTGTAATTATTATAGGAAAAACAAGGGATTTTAAACATTCTTATACATAAGTTATCATTTTCTGTCGTCAAATAGTATGCTAGAATTTTAAATGTTTTATAATATATTCAAGTTGTATGAAAGATAAAATTAAATATAAATTTCGAAAGAAAAAAATAAGAAAATGTAGTTTCTTATAAGATTGATATTGCTGAAGCGTGCTTTCTTCATTTCGCGATTTTGGGGGTCAGTTGATTGTTGTCACCAAAAGAAAGGATTTAGAGATAAACAATAATAGTCAAGTGTGCAAACAATTGTTATGAAATATTGTTAGGATTTTCTTTTACTTAAATTTACTATTTTGTTTTGTTATATGTATATTATTTATTGATTTAAAAACAGCTACCATTATTCATTAAATGGACCGCAGAATTATCGACCCCTGACCTACTGTAGTATACCTGAGTTTGTTATGAAAAAAAGTTAATAGCTTGGGAGATATTCGGTTAAATTAACTTTTGAAATTCTGTGTTACTTACGGTTCACAGGGCATAGTTCCAAAAATGTTTTTTTTTTCGAACTTCGAGATGTCTAAAATGAGTCGATTCATCAAAATCTCGAGCTTGAATTTTTTGAAGATTACAGCCTTTCTGTTCGTAGAATACGAGAAAGTACAAAAGGATTTTAGAAAATTGTCTGCTTTGTTGTTGAACATAATGTATAACAATAATTTTCATTGTTCTTAAGCTTTAATCCATTTAAACTATGTGCTATTGAAGCTGATTTTTCAAAAAAGCATGGCGGATATTTTCATATTTCAAATCGCTATGAATTGTGATGTTCTAATTTCAATAAAACAGTCTTAGTTCAAAAGAGTTTTCGTTCATTACTTTTGTTTGATAATTTTGAAGAATCTACTAAGTGTTTCTTTTCTCTTAAAATTTTGTTACAAGTGCTGCGATATTTTGTAAATATTAAAAAGAAACATTTGATATAATTAATATCCAATCTATGTTTTACTCAGTTCGTGTCAAGATATTTAAAATGTAATTAAGTCATGAAAATATAATCTACATTAGAAAGAAATTAATAGAAACAAAAGAGGCCTTCGACACCAGCATATATGAAAAAGTGAAGCAGAAATAAAATGACAACGCCACAATTTCTTTCCCCTTTTTTTCCGCTTTGTAAATGTTGCCTGGCAACAAAAAAAAAAGGTTTTATGGATTCGATGTTGTTAAATTGAGAAATTGTGTTGAAGATAGTCTTTCATGTTTTAAAAAATGTCTGTTAGTTGTATAAGTCTAGAAAAATGCGTTGTTTGGAAGAAAACATTATTTAATGTTTGCAATACTATATAGTAATCAATATTTTTAAAAAATCAGTCTATGAAAACTCTAACATGATTATGAACTTAACATTTTATCGAAACAGATTGAGCACTGTAAAGTCATAAATATTATTTCGTAATGGGATTGCAAGATCCAGTCAGAAACACTATCCTACCTCCAGGAGAAAAACCCTGAACAGGGTTTCCTCAAATAGGCGAGTCGAAGAAAGGAGGGATACGGATATAAAAACAACCGTAACATTTGGCAAAGTTAAGCGCACTTCCGTTAGGCGAGGAATTCGTTTTCGACCGAAGCCCAAAGCGAAATTAGACTTCCGTCGATTCTATCTACGCCAGATGAAATAAAGCCCTTTCCTTCACCCCCAAAATGCAGTGGAATATCCCGTTTCCATAACGATCGCCACCGGCATGTATGGTGTCTAGGGTTCTTCTCGTGGCGGTAGGACAGTATTCCCTTGCTTGCAACTGAGCAGTAAGGTGGGATTACACGGGGCCAATATTGTCTCAACACTAACTTCACGCATGAGAGGAAAGAAGATCAGGCATGTGCAGAAAGGATAACGCATGCGCAAGACAGAGCAGACAATGGCAAGTTCTTGTCCTGACGGGACAACTACATGTTATTGTCCGACAATATCGGCCTCGTGAAAATCCAACTTTACTGACCTTCGACTCTAGGCATTCTCAACAAACTTTCAAGCCAAGTTTAGCTGGCTATTTTAAACTAAACATACATCTTTTGGGCATCACATTTAAAGGTAGGCTCAGATTGAATGCTTTATTCTTGCTTAAACCAGTGGTCCGCGATGAAGTACCGAATTCAGACACAGATCCAATAAATCAAATGCAGGGGAAATGATAATGGAGATGGTCCAAATCTGTAATTGGTTGATTGCACCCGTAGAGATTTGGCTTTATGTGCTCGTTTGACCTAACATCAATCTGACAAACATGATCTTGGTGGAATCGAGTCTTGGCCTTCTAACTCAAAACCAAAATTATTACTTATTTCGCTTGTTCATCAAACATCATGTACAACATTACAAACAAGGAAAAACATTTGGAAATGCATTTTAGAGAAATCATGTTCATGATGCATACATATGAAAAATATAACATTCCATAATTTGCCAGATACATACTAAGATCACAGGTACCATCACAAAATTTCAGGAACCCTTTCAAAACAATGAAACTAATTTTATTGTAATAGTTAAACTTATCTTATTGGAATTTTTAACTACGTCACTCGATCTTTTTAGAATTAGTTAATTTTTGCTTTGCATGTGTGCGATAATGTTTATTCAAATGAATCTTCTGCGTAAACGATTTGCTACATATGTCGCATGTGAAGGGTTTCTCCTTCGCGTGAATACGATAATGCAAGTTCAAAACGACTTGCTGCAGATGACACACCCGAAAGGTCTCTCATTTGCATGCATACGATAATGCTCATTTAAGTGCCCCACATGATAAAAATGTCCTATCACACACATCGCAAGCTTCAGTACGGTTATGCTGCGTGCACCGATGTTTACTCATATTATTTTTACGAGAGAAAGACTTGTGACATACGTCACACGTGAAAGGTTTCTCATTTGTGTGAGTAAGACGGTGTTGATTTGTGACCTACATGAGAAAACGTTTTACCACATCCGTCACATTCCAATGACTTTTTCGTTACATCAGGAGGATAATGTTAATGGAGTTAAATGGAGGCGATAATGTGCTTTCAAATTACCCTTGCGAGAAAATGACTTGTTACACACATATAAGGTTTCTCATTTGTGTGAATGCGGCAGTGCTCATTTAAGTGTCCAAGCTGAGAAAATGCCCTGCCACATTCATCACAAGCAGAAGGTTTCTCGTTTGTAGGAGTACGAGAATGCTGCATCAGAAGCTATTTCTAGGAAAATGTTTTCCCCCACACGTCACATGCAAATGGTTTTCTATTTGCATGAGAACGATGATGTTCATGTAACTCACGTTTCCGAGAAAATGTATCAACGCAAACATCACAAGTGTATAGCTCTTTGTTTGTATGAGTACTATAATGTTCTTGTAACATGCGCTTCCGAGAAAATGCCTTACCACAAGCATCACACTCAAAACTCACCACATAAAAAGATTGCTGTCTTTGAATACTTACAGAAAGACAGAATTTTTGCTTCCTCTTTTATTTCGTAGCGTGTAAATCTTTCAGTTTTGAAGTCGACTTCATCTCTCCATAGTGGTCTAATGGTGTGTCGGGAAAGGAAAAAATGACGCTTTTCGTGGTATTTTTAAACGCTTATAGCTCCGCAACCAAATAACATAAGAGAGTTGGTTTTAGTTTCATTTAACAGAGAAAGGTTGACATTGAAGATTGCAAAAAGAATTGTAATTATCAGGGGCGATTGTAACTTCATGAAAAAATACCTGAAATTTTAGCGGGAAAATTATGTGTAGGGAACGGATATGTATTCATTCATTACGGCGCAGATTCAACTATTACATAGAATTTTTAATGTGCTTTTTTCACATAAATTGATTTAATTTATTTTGTCTTAGTTCATAAGTTTTCAATAACATTCTATAACATACATGAAAAGAAACCATCAAAATTGATAAAACAATATTAAAATATAATAACACTTTGTAAAAATAGCATTAATGAATATATATATAAATTCTTATGGGACCATTCTTAAGTGAGGTTATGGTATGTTATTCTTAGTTATGGTATGGCATTTTCAAAAATATTCATTCGGATTGACTCAGCATAATCCAAAGTAAACAACAAGAATATATGAAAAAAAATTTCCCACTAAGCCTAAATTTTGTTTTCCTGGTATGGATTATAATTTGTGTAGGCCGTAGTAGAAGCCGAAATTGCGTAGAAACTACGGAGAATCCGTAGCAATTTGAGTCTTTGGCACTCTTAAGTTTTTAAAAAATAGATTTATCAGAAAATATCGGAATTCCGGTATTAAGGATGAAGAAAATACCGGAACACAATCACCCCTGAATTATGGTTTGGTCACAGTCGAGCTTCAAAGTTGGTGAAAATCACTAAAAATTTCCATGTCGTTATAGCGGCCAATGTGCGCGCCCGCAGACTAAGACAATTCATTCATCGATCTGAGGTTCACGCGAAATATTACTCAAGTATTGTTGAATTACGTCGAATTTTGTGCTAAAATTAAACACTTATAGCTCCGTAACCAAATAAAATAGAGAGTTGGTTTTAGTTTCATTTAACAGAGAAAGGCAGACATTGAAGATTGCAAAAATAACTTTCGAATTTGTAATCACGGTTTAGTCACAGTCGAGCTGCAAAGTTGGTGAAAGTCACGAAGAATTTTGATGACGTCACAGTGACCGATGCGCGTTGTGAGCGGTACATTAACTGGATTTTAACAGATTAATAATTAATTCATTTAACAGAGAGAGGTCATAGAGCATAAGTCAAAGTCACATAGACCTACTTTATTTGCAGTTGAGCAATCGATTAATTAACTGTCCTTAATTATTATTAACCATTGTTGATTTAATTGAGCTGTCCTTTCCATCGATTTAATTGAGTTGAGTTGGTTTTAGTTTCATTTAACAGAGGAAGGTCATGAAGCATAGGTCCAACTCACATAGAGCTACTTGAGTCACATAGAACAACTTTAGTTACAGTTGAGTACGAAAAGTAAGTCTACGCCCCTCAATCCCAGAGGCCGTTTCGCAGAGACAGCCTCCCATCGATTTTTTTTTTTTTTGCACAGTAATCCAATGACGTTAGTTATTTACTCTCTATGCGATGCTTCATTTAATATTTTGCAAATCTTTAAATGATTCCACTTATTGTGTAAATTCATTCAGGGTTATTGAGTCCGGTTGCTACCGAAAGGCGGAAACCTAAAAAGAAATAGAAGGAATACTCTGCGGCGTTTTCCCGATCAGGCACACAAAGACAAAAAAGAAGAGAATGGTACTTCGGGAAACGGTAATAAAATCAAAGATGTGAAGGAGCTTCTTAGGAGGGAAGAGTATCCAAGACTGTTAGATTCGTGGCAGGTGGTACAAAGGCCAGAGACAAAAGGAAGAGAGGGGTTGAACTGCTGGCCAAGGGGGTCAGATAACACGGGAGTGGACGAAAGAAAACCGAAAGACAATGCTAAGAAAAACTATTTTATTGAGCTTAAAATATTACATACACTTAGAATTGAAAATACTTTTATCCTGAGCAACGCCGGGAATATCAACTTATATATATATATATATATATATATATATATATATATATATATATATATATATATATATATATATATATATATATATATATATATGGTGTCCACACTTATCGTGGTCCAATAGCTAATTTTCTAAATCGTTAGAGAGAGACATATAGTTCCAATTGGGAAAAATGCTTTGAATGAAGGGAAGAATTATAATATATGTCTTTTGAGTGAATAAATATATTCCTGAAAAAGTTACGAAATCTAACTTTTTATGCAGTCCCCGATCCCATCAATCATATTTAGTAAAATATTCTCAACACTCAAAGAATTTAAACAAAAAAAGTCCCACTCTTCTGCGACTAAAACTGACCGAGTTATGTAGCTTTGAACGAAATCTAACTTTTTTATACAGTCCCCGATCCTATCAATCATATTTAGTAAAATATTCTTAACACTCAAAGAATTTAAACAAAAAAAGTCCCACTCTTCTGCGACTAAAACTGACCAAGTTATGTAGCTTTGAACGAAATCCAACTTTTTATACAGTCCCCGATCCTATCAATCATATTTAGTAAAATATTCTTAACACTTAAAGAATTTAAACAAAAAAAGTCCCACTTTTCTGCGACTAAAACTGACTGAGTTATGTAGCTTTGAATATCGCTTACTTAGACCATTTTACACCATTTCAATAGCCGTCTTGAAGACGATCCACCAATCAATGCACAGCACTTGATCGACGAGGCCGCTGATTGGTTAAAAATCATGAAATTCAAAGCCCCATAACTCAGTCAGTTTTAGTCGCAGGAGAGTGGGACTTTTATTTTGTTTAAATTCTTTGAGTGTTACGAATATTTTACTAAATATGATTGATAGGACCAGGGGACTGTATAAAAAGTTACATTTCGTAACTTTTTCAGGAATATATATATTCATTCAAAAGATATATAATTCTTACCTTCATTTAAAGCATTTTTCCAATTGGAACTATATGTCTATCTCTAACAGTTTAGAAATTAGCTATTGGACCACGATAAGAGAGGATATCCTGTATATACCTATATATTTTGTTAAATATTTCAATTAATCAAAACATGTGTTATATTTTCAATATATACAAATATTAATCTAAGAATTAAAATTAAAATTACCTTATCAATAATCATACAAATCCTGTGTATTAACTTTTGAACGAAGGGTGGTTTTGGGTTCTAGGGGTCATGATCTGTGAAGATCTGCAGAAATTTTCCGAAAGTCGAGTCATGAGAACCATTGTAATAGGTAGATCTATAAGGAATCTACCTAAAATGGACGTATCCGCTTTGAGAGGGCTTCTGAGCTACTCAATTATGGCAGTAACAAAGTCAAGAAGTAACACTAACTAGTGTCAAGAAGAAAACATTATTTGATTATTAAACTCCTTTTACACATAACTTTCAGGAAAAAAAATTACTTTATAGAATTCATGATGTTTTTGTGACTAACATAAACCGAAATTAGCCTTTAGATTGGCATGCTTGGCTAAAGTCGCTACTTCTTTGGTAAATATGTGCAAAGCATCACGATTGGATCTGCAATACGTTTTTGTGACTTCTTTAACAACAAATTATAAGAATGAGAATGATTAATTCAAATTATTTAACTGGAATCGTGATTATGTTATGCAAAAAAAAAGGAATAAAAATTGAGATTTAGTTTTTATTACTATATATTCGCTGTTAGAGCGACAAGACTGTCTGCTTCACCCTAGAGTTGAACCCAACCCTGGAATTCGGCACATAGGTTAGCACATGAAATATACAAATAAAAGAATGAAAAAGTGCTGTGCAATGGATGAATGTTGAAATTCTGGTGCACAGGGTCGTTAAAAGTTAATTTGGTTTCTGAAAGTAATCAGTATTCATTAGTTATGACTCAAAAGACATCAATAAGTGAAAAGCAAAATTTGTTATTAATTGATAGACTCAAGGAGAATCAAACACAAATGCCCGGCAAATGCAAACAGCTGCAATCGAAGAACATTTTCAGTCTTGACGACTCAAGAAGCCAAGAAAAGACTAAAATAAAAGTTGGTTTTAGGCTTTAGACAACCACAGGAACCCAAATCAGTCGATGTAGTGCTGCAAGAAGTCGAACTTTATGAGAGGCAACAAACGGTTTTTGTTGCACTCTTCTGGTCTTCGAAACAATCTGTATAAGATGGTGTCGTTGTCATGTTCAATGGGGCCAAGAAGGATGGGACTATACACAGTTCAGATACAGATTGCTCACAAGTTCATATACAGATTAAACTGCGATTCAATATACGTTTTGATATATAGGAAGCGAGGAGCATGCAACTTGCCTTTCCTTGTTCATGAAAGATCTTCTTACCATGGAAGTGGTTTAACGATTTTTAGAGGAATCTTCAACAATGGCGGTACAACAAAGATATACACAGAGCTGCATTTCTCACACAAAATTGTTCTATAAGACTTTTTCATAGGACTGGACAACACGTCCTGTTGATTTTCATCACATTTTGGTGGAAGACACAAACGTTTTACACATTTATGTTTTCAATGCGTTTTTTTTTTTTAAATTATCCGCATCCTTTTACCAGAAATATACAATATTTCAATTATAATCAAGTTTTAAAATTCTACACATACAAGCCTTATAAATTGCATGACATAAGGGAGAATAGATGTAATGTTCTTTCATATGTAAGAAAGAACACTACATCTGTTTAGGGTTCCGTACGAGTATTGCAAATGAATACAAGCAAGATGACTATAAATTCAATTCCAGAATATTTTTTTAAATGTGTGATCCATAGTTTTAAAAAATTATTTGAAATTACACATTGAATTCAAGTTCCAACAAAAATGTTTGGAGCACTGGCACTATCAGAGATATTAAAAAACAACAAATCATAAGATCATAAATAATTTATTATACATACATAAACATGCAAGCATCAATAGTTGATTTATATATTCTACAAAGAAAATAAAATATTTGCGATAAATAAAAACTTTTAGTCTTACTATAATAAAACTGATACATGATGCAATGTGAATGTTGCATTTGCATTTCAAAAGTTTATTATAAAACGAAACTGAAAAAATATAGATTGGTTACAGATAAATCTATTCAAAAAATGAGACAAAAACAGGCAGAGTGAATCTGTAGATATCGGCCACAGAATTTAAATATTACAACTACTCGAGCTAGAAGTTTAAAATAACTTTTTTCAATGTGTAGTTATTAACTACACATTGGTAGCTGTTTAGAAAGCAGGTCATTATAAACTACCAGCCATCCAAACAGTGGCAAGACTTTTTAAGAGCCGCTTCTTGATTTGTTTTGGTATCATGTGTCAAGAAAATCTTGGTATTAATAACACTCAAAACATCATTTTGGTTCAAGACTTAATTTGTCACCAATTAATTAGATAGTTGCAAAATACACCATCATTCAAGGCTTCAATTCATAATACCTCACCAAATATTACTTTTTGGTGACCAGTAATGGTAGAACATAATACTATCCTCAATTAATAAGAAGTCAGCAATAACTTAAAGCACTTAATAACTTAATTTAAACATATGCATAACTTAAATTTAAAAAAAAAAAAATTAAGGTAGTTACAAACAAAATCATTAAAGAAAAATTCAGAATCTATATTCAGAATGAATCAAGATTTTTATGGCATAAAATCTTTCATAAAATATTATCGTCAATGAAATTTCAATAAGAAATAAAATAAATAATTCAGTTACAATTAGGATTATTTTTTCTACCCACATTTTGTTGATATTTTAAACAAAGAAAACTGGTGTAAATACTAAAAATCTGCTTATGTATAATTAAATATAGTAATGATACAGCATTAATATAAAATCAACTGTTATGGTATGACGGGTGCAAATTGCCTCTTCATTCGAGAGATTTCCCGTCAAATTTGATGTGTTTAAATAGATATATATGCGAGATAAATGTTTAACATTTATTGAAAACAAATAAAATAAACATATGTTTTATGACAGGAAATATTTTTTTATTTACATATTTCTTTATTCAAAAAACCACTTGGTAAACAACATTTCGTGTTAAGTATTTTTCGTTGTTTAACAATTTTCCTTGTACTTCAGATGTCTAATCAAAACAAAGCACTTCTCTGCTTGTCAAACGTTGTCAAAAAATATTATCAAATTATATCATCCCGATTGCAATAAATAATCAGATGCATCATGGCATCCAAACTATATCATGTGCATGATATACCACTGACATAATTTACTACTTTCTATCAAAAAACGGAAATGAATTTGAAATATATGATTAATAAAATTTAAAATTTCTCGGGAGCTAATGATCATAGCGAGACAAATTTTATATCAATCGATAGCAAATTTTAAATCACTATTTTAGAGCTAATAAATTTGATATTAGAATGACAATTACATTTTTAAATTAAAAATTTAGGTTCTCCAACAATGAAATAATGCTGTTTAACGTCTCTCAGTGCTATGGCATGAAATTTATTGTTGGTGACGTGAGAGACAGATCTGAGCTATTAATGTTAGCAATATCAGATTAAATCAAATTAATTGCCAAAATGCATTCAAAAACAATGCTAGTATTGCATGCATGATTATTAAGATTCTTTTCAACATGAGGTATTAAAATAATTTCAATTTACAAAGTAATAAAACTATATACAAGATAAAGCTTTTTTCAAACATAATTTGGCTATTGTTATTCAATAAACTTTCTGTAAAATCATTTAAACATATTTTATATTTTATTCATAGAAATATTTTAGCTAAGAGGGAGTATTTGTTTAATATTTTTTATATTTATAAAATAAAATTAACTCACTAAATAAGACATCATTAATCGATGCAAAAATTATATTTAATTCTTTAAAATATCTCAAGTATTTTATGGTTCCTTAAATGAATTAAAACAATTACTTTCAAAATAATATGTGTCCAGTAGCGCTTTCTCGCACAGGCACTCGCCTCGTGCCTTGAGACTCTAAGGGGGTCTCAAAATCTGTTCAATGCACATTGCAGTGTTAAACCAATGGTGAATTTATGGTAGTGGAAAAGGCTTTAAAAAAATTGTGAACCTCTGGCCTCATATTGTCAGAATCCACCTCTGTATGTTATGTGACATTTAATTAAAAAGCACAGAAAAGTGAATCATAAAGGGGTTAACGAACATGGGTTTAGAGCATGCATGCACAAAAATAAACAGGGAGGAAATAATTTTAAACTTAAAGAATGTACATAATAATTTTGGAATTTTCTAAGAAAGTGTTTGAATATAGATTTTAATGCAATTTTAAAATCCTGAACATGTATTCTTCCAAACATTATGCATCATATAAGCAACTCAGCAGATTATAACAGATTGGTAACTGGAAGACAATTGCCGAAACAAAATTAATTATTTAAAAATTAATCGCAGAATTACTAAATATGAAAGCACATTCATATTTTAATTTCAGTATATCTGAGACTACAAAATTATCATTTATCATTGATGGTTAAAAAGATTTTATTTATTTGACATGCACATTTTATTTCAAAACATTATTTAAAAAAATTATAAAGTCAGAATGCAAAGGAACACTTGCCCTCTTTGTTGCTTATATAGAGATGAAATGTTGAGGTTTTTTTTTAATAACAGTACTTGAACTTGAATGTGAGAATGCACAAAGAATTTTATATTGAGTATTGGATATAGTTTTAAAAAGACTACTCTACAGTTAAAACAAAAAAATTGTTTTCTTCTGATGAGAATGAAATGAATTATTTTAAATGAAGTAAATATTTTTGATGAAAACAAAATAGAAGATTTTAAAGACAGAACACAGGAAAAATAAAAAATTATACTGTATAAATCTTATAAAAAGACAAATTTTCTTCAGTTTAAGATTAACAGACTTTGCAGTAAGATTTTTTTTCAGTCACACAGCTCGAGATCTGTCATTTCTAGAAGATATGAATACTGTTAAAAGAAAAACAGCTTTGAAGGCTAAAATAGGCAAAAGAGCAAAACACAAAATTTCATTTATTACTATGCTGTAATTAACAACAGTACTACAACCAAGAATGCAGCAAGTTCATCAATAAAGATCAAGCATCAAAGAGAATCATGGAAAAGTGCTGATAAATTGTAAAACGTAAGTAGATACTCACAATTAAATTGTGTTGAAAGTTTCTACAACAAGTTTGGGCGGTATTTAATATAAAGGATTTTTTCCCCCTGGAAAATTTACCATCTCCACAAATACCAGGCATGTCTAAAAAGTAAATGTCATTTTTGGCTTTAAAAGTACACATAACTTTCAAGAAAATAACTTCATTATTATACAAAAGAGCATATTTTGAAACGCTTAAGGCATTTTTCATATCTTGCAATCAGTTATGGTAATGTAATCAGCAAGATAAGATCAGTAAAGATGTTGAATTTTTACACCCAACAATGTCAAATGATAAACAAGTCAGTGTCTGGATAAAGGGCATTAATCCATAATTCAAACAGCAAATCAATGGGATGCAACATATGTGTCATATAGCTGCAAAAGTGGGCATCTTCCTTTCTCAAAAATAGTTTGTTTTTTTTTTGTTTCAAGAATTTGGATGCCCATTTTATTCTTTTCATACCTCGCCACCTTAAAATGAATATTGAAACACACTGGCAAAACACTTTGAATATCATTTAGCTTAATTTTTAAATCTCATTTTTGGTAGATGTGACTGAAAATCCACTTTTTCCAAAAAATTTCTTATTTTGGGGATGGACACTTTTGCAGCTACACGACACATATGTCTCTGAAAAACTGAAAATTTTCAGAGACAATACATGCTAACACGACCATCATCTGAACATGAACAATCATTTGCAGACTTCTGAGATGGAAGAAGAGTTTAGCTAGTTGATTTCTTGTTGAGAGCCAAATCATAGATGATTTGAATTACTGCGAAATTCTTGGAGAATTACTCCATGCAATCCAAAACAAAAGGAGAGGCTAAGACATGGAGATTTGTTCCACAGAACAATGTTTGCTTGCATTTCACAAGTGACGTACAGAGGTTGGTAGCACCAGTTTTCCTGGGAGCAGTTGAGCAACTGCCATACAGCCCTAACCTGGCACCAAATAGTAACCACTTATTTCTTCACCTCAAGCAATCCTGTAAGTCTACATTATGACAACAGTAATGATGTGAAAATGCTGTATATCAGTAGTTATCTTCATTGCTGTGACTGTTGTTTGGGGAAGGAATTAAAAATCGCATTACAAGACATGAAAAATACCTTAATAATGGAAATTTTGTAAAAGAATAGCTTAAGGTATGCTCTTTTCATGTAACAAAATTATTTTTCATAAGTTATGTCCTCTTTTGTATCAAAATGGTATTTGCTTTCCAAAATACCTCGTAAAAAAATTCTCCATCAGATTAGGTCAGTCTGACTAGTCATCTGTACTAGTATCAGTATATAAATAAGGAGCTACTGGATGAAATTATCGAATATGAAATGAAATTACGGATGTTAACATGGGGTTCTTTACTCCTTGCTGTCAATTTGGAATAAAAATAATTCAGACCAAATGATCACACTAAAATGTCTGAGGGTGAAATGGAAAAAAAACAAATAGCTTCGACTTTTGGTTGTCAAATGATCTCCACCCCCCAAATTTTAAATCTCCCGATATCTTTTATAAAGTAAAATTCATGACATTCACAATTGGTTCAAAATACTTATAGTGAATCAGATTCATTAAATTTTTACTGGTGTTAAAAAAATTGAGCTAATTTTAGTTGTGATCAAATAGCAAACGAAATTCAATTTTTCTAAATTTAAAGTTTCAGATTCCAAGGGAAAGTTTTTTTAACTACTCAGTCAGTCTTATATTTACAGTTCCCCTCAGAATCATCCTTGATTCAAGTATGGTAAGAAAATATAAAAAATTTGATGTCTTTCATTCAAAAATACAAATTTGAAATTGTATGAATAAGACAACATTTGCTCAAATTACACATTTCAGAAAATGCACACATATTTGAAAGACTATTTAATTTATCATGATAATGTCCTTTTAACACCAAGAACCTTGCCAATTTTTCATTTTTGCAAAATTATCTGCTTCAGCTTTTAATATTCTTCTTCACAACCTACTAAAACTTTCAAGTTCACTAACATGTTTCGTTTTGAAAATTACTAACTTTTTTTCAAAAATGAGTATTAGACATGTAGCTGACCATAAATATGTCAAGGGGAAAAAATTGGCATTTTTTTTATTTTCAAGAAATTTGTGGTTTCACAGTGAAACCAATGACTGGTAACGGGTTATTTTTCCTCCGAATAAGTTATCATCAAAATTCAATTTAAATTATGTATTTAATTTATAAGTATATGTGAGTATTCAGGATATTCCAACCTTCATAAAATTCAATATTACTTTTGAAAATTCAATTTAAAAAAATATCAATTTATGCAAGAACCCTCATCATTTTTTTCTCTTCGAGATAAAAAGCAATTTAGCTCTTGCAATGCCGATATCTTTGTGAATACTAACGGTACTGAACTGAAATTTTTATATAAGTTGGTTTATATATCTGACTCTTGAGTTTTGAAAGAAAAATTACGCTAGGTTTTGCCCATGCACAGTAAAAAAATGCTCAATGTGTGGTTTCAATGTGAAACCAATGAACGCGAAAGGGTTAATTGGCATTAAGTGAACATAATAAAGAATATCCATGCAACTTTTAAAACAAATGTTCTTGAAACTATTGCATTGAAGGTATCCCATGGACATGGATTCATATTTATATTTGATGATTCTTCCCTCTGGGCTCATTTCTATTATGAAGGATTAGTCAAATATTCCTAAACAGTAGGTCTCAATGTTCTCGGACTTTGAGTCCATTAATCAGGCTGCATTCAAACCTACTGATTCTTAATCAATCTGAAATTTAGATGGAATGTTCTACGTACTTTACAGGAGTGATATGTCTCCTGCTAATACAACCATCCATCCTCATACAATTAGACAACTTATCAAAACCATGTTCGGTGGTGACTCTGCAATGGACTTTCAGTAAATGCAATACTTCTATAAATGAAGAAAATTATGAACTTTGTAAAACAAAGATGTGAACTTTAACAGCCCATTGTACCATCCATCACTTCAAGAAGAACTCACTTCAGCCTAAGTCAATTTGAAATTACATTTTCTGAGAAACACAAATACCATTTGGGTAGAGTCTGCATTACTTTCTTATAAAATAGACTGAATAGCTCTTACATTGTAACAGTTCTTTCTTAAATAGATTGAACAGCTTTAACATTCAACAAGCCATCTCTGTTGAAACGATGTGGTACCTGGTTGCCACTATGCTCAATGGACAAGACTTGCATCATTTGTACTTGCCTAGGCAACATTTATGTTTAATCTATTTACGATCTGGATACACAGATTTCTTTGCGTTAGGTTACTTGTGAGAAAATAATCAGGCTTGACACAGTGAATGTAGACTCCTCGACAGAGAGAAAAAAATTTTAGGTACTTTCCTGAGAGAGTGCCACTCCCAAATTATCACTATTGTTTGGATTTGTATGAATGGTGAAATGTCGATTCAAGTGACATTTCTGAGAAAATGCTTTACCACACAGACTACACACATAAGGTCTCATGCCAGTATGACTATAATAATGAGTTTTTAAAACCTTTTTGTATGCAAATTTCTTACCACAAACATCACACACATAAGACTTCTCTTTCGTATGAACAACATAATGATTTTTCAGTTCACTTCTATAAAAAAATGATTTTTCACAAAAATCGCATTTAAACTGAGATTTTTCATTTGTATGAGTCCGATAATGAACAACTAAACTTTGTTTAATAGCAAATGACTCATTGCACACATCACATGCAAATGGTTTTTCATCTGTATGAACACGATGATGATTCTTCAGGGTACTCTTTTCAGAGTATGACTTGCCACACACACCGCACATATAACGTCTCTTATTGGTATGGATGCGGTAATGTCTTTGAAAATAATTTTTTGCAGCAAATGTCTGACCACAAACCTCACACAAGTAATTCTTCTCATTTGTATGAGTAAGGTAATGCCTACTTAATGTAAATTTAACAGCAAATGCTTTCCCACACACTTCACATGAGTAAGGTCTCTCATTCGTATGAGTGCGATAATGTCTATTGAATTCATATCTCCGAGAAAATGAAAAACCGCACATGTCACACACATAAGGTTTATCATTTGTGTGAACACGAAGATGGTCATTTAGATGACTTCTAGTAGAATAGGCCTTACCACAGGCTTCACAAGCATATGTTTTTTTCCTTGTTGCTCTTTTATTCATTGTAAATGTGTTTCAAATAATTAATGAAGTAATTCTGCATAATACACTCTAAATATCTTTTTCTTTTTAAAAAAATACACTAAATTTTGATTCGTGAAATACTTCAAAATATAATTACAATTTCTATATTTATGCAAGGTATAAATTTTGTCTTTCGATATGGTAGGAAATAAGTAGCTCAACTTTTAATGAATAGCAGTCTTTGTTTCCAGGCAATCTTGTGATGAATGCTAAAATTATAGAGTATACGTACAGAATCTTGCCCTGCTGTAAATGAGTAAGTCTTTTTCTTTTGCTCACATCACAACAAGTTTTGAATCTGGCTGATCTAAAAGGAATATCACTCTTTGTTTCGAGGCAATCTTGCGATGAATGCTAAAATTCAAAGCATTCAATTCTGCACTTCTTTTTCCTCTAATTCAGACATGGAGATTCTAATTCTAGATATAGAGTATATGTACAGAATCTTGTCCTGCTTTAAATGAGCAAATCCTTTTCTTGCACTCACATCACATGAAGTTCAAAATCTGGCTGATCTAGAAAGAAAATTTTGTTTTCAATAACACATAAAATATTGAGAGATTTCATAAATTTTTAGATATTGAAAATTTTTCAGCTCTTACAAAAATACAATTATAATTGAGGAGTTTTTATCAAAAGTGACCATTTCCACTTTCTTTCTGAAATGAGTTTTCTTACAGTTTTCTACTTGAGTACTCAACCGTACAGGGACACAGTTTCATTTTGTCTCTGAACTTATTTTTTCCTCTTTGTAAAGCTACCTGAAGTTCTTAATTTTTTGTGAAAACTAAATATATTCACTTCTAAAGCTGAACTGTGGGAAATGGATATGTGCTCACTTTTGATAGGAAACTCCTCAATTTCTTCATGTCATTACACAAATTAGGAGGCTGCTTAGAAAATTTTTGTACAGCAGGGCAAAAAAGTCATCAATAGTCATGCAAACAAATACAGTAGACTCCCATAGAACACAGTTAAAAATTAATGCATTGTATAATATATATTATAGGTATAGATGTTCAAATTCATTTATTCATGAATCTCCAGTAAATAAATACCCCATACTGCATAATTTTCTATCACATGCATTCCCACAACTTTTTTTTGCACAGATCCAATTTAAGGAAGAGATAAGAGTGAAAATTTGGGAAATGTATACAAAAGTGCAATGCAGTAAAGAACATACAAAAGTTGAGATGCAATATAATCGTATATGAAATGAAAACTGGAGTATATGTTATACAAAGTGGGTTTTTTTTTTTTTTTCCCTTTCATGCACAATTTTAATTTTATTATCAGGGTTTCAGCAAGATTTATTGCCGGCTAGGTTGGTAACTAGAAGTTGGAACACATGCGATTTCGTCGCCAATATGGTTACCTGAGGAATCAAGCGGATTAGTTCCATTGGCTAGATCGCTTACGTCATGGCAAGCATTTTGCATTTTTGAGTTGTTTACATACATAAAGATTTTTATAAGACTTAAAATATTTAATTAAATAAAAAATATTTTTTAATTAGGATGATTTCAATTAGTAAAAAAAGATGACAAATAGAACTTGGGTTTATTTAGTGATTATATATTTTTTCGATTGCATAATTGAGAGATTTTTTCTTTGCTTTATAATAAAAATTGTTTGCACAGAATTTTTGAATTTGCTTGGTCATATTTTGGAATTCATCGTTTGGAATGCTGTCTTCACCTGCGTGAATGTTTCCTTGATGCCCTGCATTGTTCATTTTTCTTTTTTCATATATTAAGAACGTTTCCTCCCAAGTGCAAATATTAGAACTGAGTAAGTCTTAATTTTTTACTATTACTTGTTTTGAAGAACATTTGCTGCCTACTACGGGCAAATGTTCTGCTGCTTCATTAGAGTAATTAAAAGAAGCTGATTCCATACATTCACTAAGCTAACGAAGCTACTACGATCCCGCTTTGCTGAAAGCGAAGTTGCTAATGTTTTTTTAAGTTATAAAAATTTGCCTTCATTATAATAATTAAAAGTAACAGATTTCTTACATTCAATGAGCTAAGAAAGCTAGTAGTTCTGTTGAAATTCTACATTTAAAACGGGAGATAGTGCAACGACAAACCACAAACGCAATGGGTTAAAAAAAAGATTAAACTTCAAACGATTAACTTTTAACTGTGACCGATGCACTTTTCTTTACCATTAGCATCCAACTTGCTTTGGCGACTTGGTGCGCTGGCGCTGTTTTAATAAGAGTGTGTTCCAACTTGTAGATTTCAATCATCGGCTACTTAAACTAAGATATCTCACCATTGATGTTGATATAATAATCAGGAACACTACACTGCTTAAGTCTTCACTATTAGGACAACATTTTCAGTAAATACTTCAAGTTCTTCAAAAGAGTAATGTAGTTACCTTTTTGGCAAGTTTTTTTTTTATTATCTTGGCTAACTTCACTCTTTCAGTGGCTTTTGAAATAATCTGCTAAATATTAATTTTGTTCCCTCTTCACTTTAAATTAGTAATATTGATATAAAAACTGGTCAATCCATTTGATAAAATAATAAAAAAGTAGCTTTTCACAATAAAAAAGAAATGGATAAGTTGTTCCGAATACTCTTATCTTGTGCATTAACTTTGGAAATCGGAAGACAATTTGCATTCTGAAAAAATTAATTTTCATGAATTTTCTAAATGTAATTACTAATTTAATAACCCAGATCTGTCTCTTGTTAATGCTGTGACGTCACCTACAATAAAACTTGCGTCATAGCACTGCAAGATGTTAAACAGCATTATTTCATTGTTAGAGAACCTAAATTTCAGCAATTTTAAATTTAAAATAGTAATTGTCATTCTAATTTCAAATTTAATAGCTCTAAAATAATGAAATAAAATTTTCTATCGATTGATATAAAATTTATCTCGCTATGATCAATAGTTCCCAAGAAATTTTAAATTACATTAATCATATATTTCAAATTAATTTCAATTTTTTAATAGAAAGTAGTAAATTACGTCAGTGGTATATCACGCGCATGATATAGGGTTTGGACATCATGATGCATCTGATTATTTATTGCAATCATGATGATATAATTTGATAATATTTTTCGGCAACGTTTGACAAGCAAAGAAGTGCTTTGTTTTGATTAGAATTTCGAAAAGGAATTCCTTTGAAATTTTAACTTTTGACTTACAATTGACAAGCTGAGAATTTCATGGTTATTGAATTATAATAAAATTGTTAAACAACGAAAAATACTTCACACGGAATGTTGTTTACCAAGAGGTTTTTTGAATAAAGAAGTATGTAAATAAAAAATATTTCTTGTCATAAAACATATGTTTATCTTATTTTTTCAATCAATGTTAAATATTTCTTTCGCATATATATCTATTTAAACACATCAAATTTGACATGAAATCTCTCGAATGAAGAGGCAATTTACACCCGTCATACCATGATGGGTGATTTTCTAGTTGCCAATATTGGTCAAAATCCTGAAAAATAGTTTTTATTTCTTGACATTATTACTGGAGAAAACTACGGATGCATTGAATAGTGATTTGGTCGAATAGCCGATACCGAATATTTGGCCAAATACTGAATATTCATGGCTGAATATCTACTTTTAAAAAACATTTCACTTTTGATGGTAAATAAAATATTCCTCAAATTTTAAATGAAAAAATTAAAGATTAATAAAATTGGTGTTTTTATTATTTTTAATTGATATTATTAAATATTAACACCTTGATGTACTTTTTTATAGTATTTTAAACACTTTAATTCCAACAATTAGACAATGTGGCTTTCACAAATCTAAATAAATTATAATAGTATAATTTTATCTATAAATACATTAGATTAAGACTTTTATTTTTTTTAGAAAATTTAGTAAAACTAGAAAAAATTAAAAACTTGCTTGTCATCCTTATTTTTCACCTAACCATAACAAATTTCTTTTCTCCAAGTCAGAATGTTAAGTTATTTCCTTTAAAATATATTCTTCTTCACTTCTACTTACTACCCCAGTGTTTCTCAACCTTTCAGTATTTGTGACCCAATTTTCAATCATAATTTTCATCGCCCTCCCCCCCCCCCCATACAATAACCATATCTACAATAATAATGCATTGTACAGTACTGATACAATCCAATATCAGTGAAATGTGTATTTTATTTTTTACTATGTCAGAATGTATTTTGTTTTATTTTCCTTTCAGTAAATTAATAAATTTTTTTAATAATAATTTCTTCGCGATATGCTGGCAACCTCCATTTAGTGTTATCGCACACCCCACAGGTTGAGAATCACTGTGCTAACCAGTTTTCCTTCTCTTTAAAAGTTATTTAACTTGATAATGCTCACTCTTCTCCTTAAAACTGAATAAATGTTTGGAGAATTTTTTAGGTGTACTGAAATGTAATTCTGCAACATCCTTTGTTAAATATATATTTTAAAAATTCATCATCTTGAATTAATTCGGCTGAATATCTGTTTAGTATTCGGCAAAAGGGTCAAAAATATTGCTCTTGCATCATAATTGCAGGTTTTATGATAATAAATGACAAGTTATTAAATACATTTATGTACTATGTACCTAACTTAAAACCGAGTAAATGTTAGGAGATTTTAGGATAAAAAATGCACTGAAATATAATCTATTCTGAAATATTCTTTGTTTTATTATTTAATAGCATATTTTTAAAAAATTATTATCTTTTGTTTATTATTTATTTATTACCCACTCACTCATAGGGTATGGAGTGTTTTAAATGGTCAGTAGAAAAATTAGGCCAAATATCTGCTTAGTATTCGGCAAAAGGGCCGAATACTGAATAGTTGCCGAATATTGATTGCATCCCTAGAGAAAACACTTTCACACAGAAGAGTAGCAAAGATAAATAACACCCCTAGCAAAGTTTTACTTTTTTGCTTCCCTCATCAAATTTGGTTAAAAAAGTGAAATAAACTAATATTATTTTGTTTTTGTGGCACCTAAGGCATCCATGCTCCTTGCACATCCACTGCTTTTATAATAGTTTCATAAATAGTTTCCACAATATAATAATATAATAGTTTCCACAAGAGAAAAAATAAAATCAACATAAGGTGTCAGTGTCAAATTTCTAGTGACAAAAATAAACAGATCATTCAGTTTTATAAGATGCTGAATATATTCAGTGATGACATAATAAAATTATTTAAAGATTGTAACAAGTTAAAAAGTTCAGCATGCAAAGTGACAAGCTAGAACACAGTGAAGCATCTTTTTAAATTCTGAAAACAAAAAATTCCATAAGCAGAGTATTCTACATGGCTTTTGGAGAGTAAAAGGATTGCTTTACATCCAACTCATAAGGAAAACGTAATTCCTGATTTACTTTACTTCTACCAAGAACAAAAGATTTGCAAGTTCTAAAAAATTAAAACTATCTAAGGCACTCCATTCCAAAAAGGTGAATGTTACAAAAATTCCTGATTTACTATGATAGAATTTGTAACAACGTTTTCATTAGTCTACATTCGCACCTCAATAACATGAAATTCTAATAAAGCATGAATTTTACTGAAATAGAAGTTAACTGCAAAATATTAAAACATAAGTGAATAAAATGATGAAAACATGATGCTCCCATTTTTGTTATTCTGATTAGAGTTAGGATATCATTTTATTTTATTTCCACATTTAATGAAAATTTGAACATATTTCAACTTAAGATGATGATTTAAGCCTGTAATTTTTAAGAAAACGTTTATGCTTAAGTGCAGAAAATGAGTCAAAATGAATTTCAGATATAAAAAACAAAACTAGTGAATTTTTCAAGAGGCAGAACACTATGCTATTTTATGTTTGGGAAAACATTAAGAGATGCAAAAACCTGCATTCTTAGTAAATTTGTATCTATTTTAGTTTCATACATGTAACCAATTATTCATTTAATAACTAGACAGATTTATGCAGCTACAGTAAAAGCTTAACTAACCGGCATGCTCGGGAAACTCCGATTTCCGGATACCTGAAAATTCCGGATAGTTGAGTGTGACAGGAAAAATGGGGGGGAGGTAGATTGTAGACTTTTTTTTTTTAAGATTTTATCGGCCAAATAATTTGCTTTTGTCATTTTGAAATGTGCATTAAATATAATTTTTAAGAATACTTCTGTATCTTCCATAACATTGTATTTATAAAACATATTATGAAGATTTTAATTTAACATAATTAAAAAAAAGTATGATCTGTAGCCGAATTTTTACCGTAAATATATAGACTGTAAAAATATAAACATATAAAAATAGCCGACGAAACTGAAAAATATTCTACTCAGCAAGCATAATAAAACTCTTTTAAGTGATCATAAACAAATCCCAGATTGAATATCAAAATTAATTATCTTTTAGAAGATCGCAAGGGTTGTTGCGCAATACTCACGCCTCCAATTCTTCTGCACTTGATATTATGTAATCGGAATCAACATCTGCTGGTATTTGGAGAGTAAATAAATAAAGGAAAAGAAAGACTTGCCAATCTGGAGTAACCCCCTCCCATGAGCTTTTTTCTACCGATTCTGTCCCTTTGCCTTTTTTTTGGTTGTTGATTTCGTTTTTAGGTCTTGTTTTTCGGCGAAAGGTGAGGACCTTTTATTTATTATTATTTTTTTTGGTTCTCACTTTTGCTTTTGAGCCTCCCCTTCTCCCTAAAACAAGTCTGTGTAAATCACAGTACTGTATATTGTTTTTTTTTTCTTTCTATGCCCCTCTGTGCGGAACGAACGTTGCATTCCAGAAGTAAATTGTCCTCCTGAATGGAACGGCGCGCAGATGCAAAATTTTTAGAAAAACTCATTTTCTAATTTTTCCGGTTAGTTGAGCTTTCCGGATACTTGAATGCCGGATAATCGAGAGTTTACTGTATATACCAGCTCTTAAAAATTTACATTTTCTATCTCAATTTTTTAGATATTATTCTAATATAGTTAGCATTCATCGTAAAACATGCCTTTCAAAATTAAATTCATTTTGGAAATACGGCAAGAAGATTCAAGTTAGGATTATTCTATGATTTAACAAGATTCACTGAAATTAATACCTGTATCATTTTCATTTAATTTAATGGTGAGTATTAAGTATTCACATACATATTTTTGAATCATCTGTTTGAAGTAAACTTTTGGTATAATAATATCTAGAAACACAGCTCTCCCAAATTCTATAATAGATAAAATCTTTTTGCTAATCAGTTACAGACCAAAATTTCTTGATTATTATTCTGACAGAAATAATCAACCATTCTGCATCATTATCTCCTTTTTTAATGGCAAAAAAGCAAAAAGACTGAAATCATGCGCAAGCAAAAAATTTGTACCATAATTTATACGCGAAAGAAGTAAAACATCAAAACATGCAACATGATGAAAATATTACACTATAATAATTAATAACTTAATTATTTACAATTCAGTATGTATAAATAAGAAAAAGAATATTAAATTATTGTTAAATCATTTACATTAAAAGTTAACAAACAAGTTTAACGCATCATCAGGGGCATCAGAAAATTCAAAATTAGACAATAAAACATATTTACCACCTGAACATCACTGAGACGCAACATTTACCCAACAGAAGTCTGAGAAGAATTGTATTTAATAGCCTTTTGATAAAAGTTAGCTCAAAAAATAAATAAAAATAAGGACAAATCATTTCTTTTGCTTCGTGCAATTGTGTAAGGTGCCCTTTACACACTCAGTGCTTTTGTATAAAGTAAGCTCTTTATAAATTATAATAATGTATGAAACTGAATTCTGTTTTATTTCGTTTATTTTTATACCTTTTTGCAAAAGTAGCAGTAAAATGATTTTGCACCGTATAAAATGAGAGGGGTTGAGAAATCGTACAGTTACAATTACAGATTCATTTAGCATTATTGTTATTTGAAACATTTCCTCAATCGTTAAAGAAGTGGTTTCTTTCGTTTTTTTATTTGTGTGGCTTTTGTTGGTAACAGATCTCCATTAACACGCTTCACCCCTTGTTTTGGAGGGCTCCTATCTTTGACAGATTTTTCTTCAATAAAGGATGTGTTTGTACCCTCTGCAAGTTTATTTTCAGTAGAGGCTAAAGTTTTTGCACAGTCTTCATTAGTATCTCTTTGTTTAATTACTGGCATAGTTGCCGGGACTACATTATCTCTAGCATGTCTAGTTAAATCATCGGTTTTATTTTTTATTTTGAGAAGATTTTTTTTTATGTCTTATTCTCTGCTTTTCTGCTGCATTTGCACACACCTTTTTAAGCTACCTCTTTTGACAGGAGTTTTTTTTTTCTTTTTTTTATGTAGTTTATTTATTTGTTTGTTTTTATTCCATTTTTTTTATTATTATTACTTCTTCATCTTGGTACGCCCTACAAGATGACCTTAAATTTTTAACTAATTTTTTTTTCAACATGTTCATGCAAAAAAAAAACCTTTTTTTTTCCTGCAAAATTTGCCACAGAGGTTTTGTTTTCTGCAAGAAGGTAGTAATTAATACTTTGAATGTCACAGAATATGTTTGAATGTTCATCCTTGTAGAGCTTGCTGATATAAAGTTGATTCATCAGTAGAAGATAAATCAGCTAGTTTCCTAGCCGGTGGAGTTAAGCCGCATGGTCGAGAATATTTTCCCAGAATTTTCTTTTAAAAACCGAAGATAGAAAGGTTTCTTTTCTTTGTGTAGAAGTGGAATTTTCGGAAGAAAAAGAAAATTTTTGCGGCGGGTTGAAAAAAAAGGAAATCTGGAAAAAAAAAATGCGGAATTTTGAGAGAAAAAAGACAAAAAAAGCGGAATTTCACCAAAATAACAAAAAAAGCGGAAATTCGCCAAAAAGCGGAAGAATCTCATCCCTGTAATATAAATCTCCCTTTTACTTTTGCATTTCATCCTTACAGAATAATGCTAACACTAATAAAAACTTTTTTGATGCGACCGAAATGGTCAAAATATCATAAACTTAAATGGTCAAGAAAGCTTTAATGAACAATTTGGTTTGAACATATTGAATTTATTTATTCATTATTTTGTAAATTTATAACCAACAACATCAATATTAATTTTACCTTACCAATCATACAAGTAATCGCACAGTTTTGAAATATTCAGAATTGTTATTGATATATGACTGAATTAAAAACATTTCAATTAAAAGCCTTTATTATAAAATTTTATATATTATTAGCTAACAACAATTCTTCAGAAATTTATAAACGATACAAGTTTAAAATGTTACAATTTTGCGTTTCCACAAAATGGAATTTCGGGAAATAAACAAGGTAAAAACAAGGAAATATAAGAAATTTCTCAAAACATGCGATTCTCATGCTATAGGAGGTGTATTTAGGCGAAATGAGGAAACATCAGAGATCGAGAAAAGGTTATATGAAACCAGTGGCGAATCCAGGATCCGGTTCTGGGGGGGGGGGGCCCGGAGGTCAAAAAAATTTTGCATCGTAGTGACGAATGTCAAACCTCATGACTTATGTAAACCAAAACTCTAACTTTACAGACTTTCATCACCTGACAATAAGAATCATAAAGAATACTACAATATTTTCGATAATTTAATAAAAAATACAATGAAATAACTAGCCAAAAAATGTTTCGACCGCATCAACGCTGTAGTACAAGTGGATTGACTAGAAAAGTAGGAAAATTTTAGAGTCTGTCAAGCCAGAAAGCAATATTGTCACGATTTTATTATTTTTTAAAAATGAAAATTAAGAAAAAAACAGTTGTAGGGATTTTAAATAAAATCAAGAATTTTGGTTTAGCTCTGGGGGGGCGGCAGCCCCCGAGCCCCCCCCCCCCTGGATTCGCCACTGTATGAAACTATAACAATTTTAACTTGAAATAAAATTAATAAAAAGGATGGAAATAGAATTGAAACGAAATAAAATATTTCTTGAAGAACGAATCAATCATACACTGAAAACACATTCCATGTAATACTTACAGAAATAAACAACAATCCCAGGGTAAGGCTCAGTGCCATAGGTTCGACGGAATTATAAATGAAATGAAATATTTCTTAGAGATAGAATCAATCACATAAATTCTAAAAATACTTACGATATAATTCTTACAGAAATTAACAACAACCAATCCCTACGTAGGTACCATTGTTATTGGCTGACATGCGATTCCAAATATCATTTCCGTAGCAGAATGATCTCTGCTTTCATCAAACTACACGAATATAAGAAAAAATTTCAAGAGACACCGAAATAGCACAGCAACAAAAGAAGCCAGTTATAGGTTGTCCCATCGAAATGACGAAATGCAACTTCTAAGAAGAGTGAAAAATTATATAAAACTTTACGTAATAGCTGGGCTCTGACGAATACAATCTTAATTGGGAATGAGTTTCGAGTGTTTGAGAATGATTTACGGGTCTATTCTCGTACCCCGGTTGGGTTGGGAGCATTTCGCCTTTCGACCGCGGGACGTTAATGGCCTTTTCTCGACCGAAATAAGGGGTCTGATTCTCGTACCTCGATCGTTTCGAACATCTCGCTTTACGCTAGAAAGTGACGTATTTCTGCTGCGCGAGCAGCAAATCAAGCGATCCTCATGCGATATTTTTGTTTTAGATTCAGTTCGAGTTTTGAATCGCCATAGGAATTATGGCGAAGCGTACATTTGCTTCCCGATTCGAAATTATGTTGGATCATTTTGAAAAATATCCACAAATTTTAAGTGGGAAAGTTGATCGCATCTTTTCAAAAGACACCAAGGGTAAAAGGTGGGAAGATTTAACTTTTGCTCTTATAAGATGCATTATGATGCATCTTTCTTGCTTTCATAAGCCATTGTTAAGGGGGGGTTAAACCATTTATCTTTTACAAGATATACATTTATAATAATATTAGACATTTATAGAACATAAATTGCAGTCTTTTCTTCAATATATTGATGTAATTTTACCAGTTTTCTAGAGAAAGGAAAATTAATAAACTTTTTTCCATGCCAATTATTTTAACATGAACAAATCTTATAAACAGGAATGGTGCTAGAGTTTGCCCAACGGGGGGGCATGATCTCCCCGACAGAAAGGGCGAGTGTAATGAAATTGGTCTCAAATTTTCGACAGATTATTATTTATCAACTACAGTTGAATACCCGTACAAAAATTTTTCCCGACGGGATAAAAAATATTTCCCCGACAGGGGGGCACAGCATCCCCGACGGGGGTCCCCCTCTGGCGCCACCCCTGCTTATAAATTAATATTACAAACCATTTGTTTATTTTTCCAATTACATAAGTACATAAAACATGAAAAATTATTAAATTCAGCAAATTTTCACAACATTAAAAAAAATTACATCTTTATCAAGGAACAAGAAAAATTCTTTTATTGTCAGATTTTGCAATTACTTTGTAAATATTTGACAAATTTCTTTGAATTAAAACCCAAATAAAAAAATGTAATGATATATACGGAATGAGGAAAGTCACTCCACACTCAATGTTAAAAAATCTAAAGTAATTAATAAATCCATCTTCAGATAAGTCAAATGGATTGCATTTATCCCGATAAACCCTTTCAAAACACAATTAACGTCTTAGCAGCCTCCATTTTAAACGAAAATTTGATTTTTTGAAAATTTGAAAAACGGGTTCGAGAATCGCACTTGTCGTTAACGGACGGGAAAAGTGACGTCTCGCAACCCAACCGGGGTACGAGAATAGACCCGTTAAACGATAAGTTCAAGATCAGAGCGTGAAATATTATTTTATCATAAAAGTTTATGAATTTCTCAAAATTATTTAATTATATAATCGTTCAATTTTGCAACAACACAATGGCTATTTGGAATGTTCCTCATATTTCTAAATCGCGGAAAGTTGACGAGGACGACACAGATCTCTGTCCCTAGCCCTCCGCAGCAGTTCACAGGTGCACCAAGTCTACATTTACGAAGGATCACCGTTGGAATCGGATTTCGAACTCTAGATCCACCGATTCCGAAGACCAGATCTTGGAGACCGCGTCCCAAAACTAAATGTATCGACATATTACAAGAGTACATAAATTTAGGTTTAATCTCACCGAAGCACCATTTGCCAAACCATCTGACCGAAAAAATGATCATTTTATTACAAACTAGCCACTTACTTCCAGCTTGTTCGTTTGTAATATGATTTCAAAGGACCTTATGCACAGTTTGGGTTTGAGAATATAGAAAAACAGATGTTGCAGGAAATAAACAAAGGGAACGCCTATACTTTCCCAGATAGCAATTTTAGTTTGCAGCAAAGTTGCAGAAATTTTACTCCGCAAATCTGCAAGCTTGCAACAAATTTGACACGACAAGAGTGCAAGCTTGAAACAAGTTTACTCAAACAAGTTAGCCCCCACAAGTTGAACTTGCCGCAAACCTGTTGCGTCAAACTCATTGCAAGCTATAGCAGAAACAGAGTACGAACATAACCTCAGATTCGATCCCGCGACACAACGCTTCCTAAGCCTGTTGCCCTAACCATTCAGCCAGCTAGAGTCCGAGAGGAGAAGACAGATTGCGCTAATAGATCGCGCATACGATTTATTTTAAACTCTCTTTTTTGCTTGATTTCATTAATTTTTTTAAATTTTGTGTTGAGAATATGATTTGAAATTAAAGAGAGAGAGAGATTTTCGCTAATAACTACGTTTTGCTAGTAGAATAAATTATCAAATTAGGTTTCAAAAGTAATTACTTTAAAAATGGGACAAAATGTAAGTTATTATTTTTCAACAAACATTGACTGTTTTTTAGGTTTAATTTTGTTTATAAACGTTAAAATTTCAACATTAACAAAAAGGCGATATAGTTTTTTTAAAGTGCGAGTTCTATATTTAGTAAAAAGATAGAAAATGTTTCAAAAAATTTTTTTTTATAAAAAAGTTACTTTTTTCACAAATTATCATTGATTTATTGAACTAATAAAAAGAAGGACAGTCTAGGAGATGCTATTAAAAATCTGATGTTTTTTAAAACAGAGATAAAAATTATCTCTAAGTGTGCTATCATCTTTGCAGCAAACTTGTTTTGCAATCGTGGTGTGAAATTCGTCATGACATCTTCACAGCAAACTTGTTTTGCAAGTGGGTTTGTCGATTATGCTTTGTTCCTTTGCAGGAAGTTCGCTGCAAAGTTGCCACATCAAGTTTGTCATGACAAGCTAATATCAAGAAAAATCAAATTTGCTGCAAGTGTACATACTATCTGGATTACTACCCAAGTAGCACATAATACTGTCTAATATCAGAAAATTCGCAAAAGTAATAGTGTGCAATATTTTTCCCAATATTGAAACAGTGTAAAACTTCAGACTTTTTCAATAACGTACAATGTTTTTTCCATAACATTGGATAATGTCATATAGTACTGTATATAATATTATACCATATTAAATAATATTGTACTATACTGAACAATATTATATAATATTGCATAATATAACAATATACTGAATATTTTTTAATATATTTTAGAAGCATGGAAAAATATTAATCACTTAATTCCTAACCCAGCTATAAAAAATCTGGGAAAAATCTTTAAAAAAATCTGCAGAAAATTTGAAGGTATTCGGAATATGTTTTCTTCAAAAAAAATGTAGAATATCTGAAGAAATCTATGTTCCAAATACCTTCAGAGTTTCAGCAAATTTTTCTGCAGTCAAGGTTTAATTATTGATTTCAATTAATTTATTAATCTAATTTGTAATTCAACTTACATGTACGATGTCGATTCAGATTGTGACAAAACTTCACGCTCATACTGAGCCGGGATTCGAACCCGCGTTCTTAGGTTAATAGGCAGGAACGTTAACCACAAGGCCACACTGGACTACACGAGATGGGTGTAAAATAATCTATTTGAGTTTTAGCGTCACTATAGCTCTAGTGACGCCATTTAGTGGTGTAAAAATCAACCATCGCCAGAATGCGAGTTTCAAAGTCGTAGAGATGAGTAATAGATGAGATTAGTAATATTTTTGTTTAATAATTTATATTCTCTGTTTCAATAAATTCGTTTTCACCTTTTATATTTCTGATAAGCCTTCTCTCCATCCAAAGGGCGCAATCTCCACTTTTCCCTTCTTTTTGGAGGAACATAGCTAGTCAGAAAGACAGTTGGAAAACTAATTGGAAATTAATTAAATTATGGGGGAAAAGTTTAAAATAGTAAAACCTCAAATATTTATTTTAAAGATTAATTTGGAATTTATTTTTTCAGTGGCATATTTAAAAAATTTAGAGCCTAAGACAATTTTTGATTGGGAAATTTTTCTGCTGACAAATCAAGCATTCCTTTTCTATACAAGTATATGGTCGATATCACTAATTCAAAAAGGAACTGATGAAACTCCTGTTTGCTGTAAAATTAAACAATAATGATGATTATATTCTAATTTTGTTTTATATCCTTTGGAAAATAAAGCTGTAATATTAGAGAATATGGTCCAAAATATGTCTTTAGAGAAATGCAGATATTATGAAATTGCAGTTAACCCTTTATAGGACATAACTCCGGGGCATCTCGAAATAATTTTTTGGGGGGTTATATTATGTTAAACTGATGTTGTAAATGCAAAAACATCACACGTTTGCTGATTTAACAAATAATTTATGAAATAGGGGGTGGTAAATATACTTACTAGAGATCATTCAGGGGAAACTGAAAGTGGTAAGCATACTTACCACTGAGCATTAAGGGTAAAAATATCTTAGAATGTTCACTGGTAAGTATATTTTCCACTTAATTTAGGTAATTTAAAACATCTTTCTGCAAATTTGTCAGTAAAAACCCATGTAATTTATTCAGTGAAATTAAATAATTAATTAAATTAAATTTTGAGTTCATTTTGTATCTGATGGACGCTGGAGGAGTGCTACATTCATAAAAATAAAACTGTTGCAACCTAACACAATTTTACTAATAATATCTTAACCACATTTTGTGCTGATAAAGAAACTACAAACTCATAAGCTAGGGAATTTAAATAATGAACACACCAAAAATTTAAATCAAAATATGCATAAGATCATTAGGAAGATCTCGAATTTATAGAAACTCCTCCTGCATCACAGTTTTTTTGAATTTTAAAATGAAAGTTGAATTTAAATTAAATAAATTCAGTAACAATTGATATTTAAATATAAGAATGTGTTAGATATAAAGAACAAAAATACGACTTCGTTTTACTTCTGAAAAATTTCCGTGAGTTGAAATTTAATGACATATGCTGTAACATGATTTCCTTATGAAACACTCAGGTGAACGGCATTGGCACCTTACCACTTTTGAATTTAATTACGATTAAACTATAAAATTAATGTTTATCTAGAGGTTATTATTTTAGCTCAATGGAATGTTAATTATCCAATTAAACTATTTATCATTTAACAATAATGTTCGAGACAGAGAAAAAAATCTTTGTAGGTGGTAACCTTATACCAGAGAACTATAAAGGGTTAAATCTTCAAAAAATCAACGATTATTGGTCCAATTTAATGATGTTGTGAAAATCTGCTAATAGACCAATTTGAATCGAACAAAATGCAGATTTTTTGCTGTCTAAAAAAAATCAAGATATTTTAGAGAAAAAATATAATAAGAAATTTTTTTGCAGATTTTATGCAAATAAATTGAAGAAAAAATTCAATTTCTCTGTCTTCAAAAAATCAGAAATCTTTTAAAATTATTTTGCAGATTTTTTTTGAGCTGGAGCTGAACTGGTTATTTTTTGAACACGTCTACTTACAGCAGCTCTGAACTTGGGACCTTTGCTTAAACCTGAGCTTACTACTGGACCAGCAGACTTGCAGCAAAAAACCGTAACTCTTTGATAATAAAATGTAGTTACAGAGCCTCGGATCTCTAACTAAATTTCATGCACATCACAATACTCCTGAATAGTCTTTTTTAATTAAAATCTTTTATCGTTGCAATTTCGAGTTCAAAATGAAATTTGAAGTCAAAAGAAGAAAATTTAACTCTTATATCAAGTTTGCTACTTTAATAAATTAAGGCAATAAGGTTTAAAGTAATTATAATAATATGTTTAAATGTTTTAAAATAGTTTTGAAATTTATTCCTCTTTCAATGTATTACGAGACACCTTTGACATTTATAATTACAGTATTGATTGAAAATCAAATACAAGATTCACAACAATAAATCAAGTGCATATATTTACGATGAGAATAACGCTCAAAATTTTTTCACAGAACGATAGATAATCCATATGTGAGCTGTTTATGGTTAATTTCTTAGCTGAATCCGGCCCGCGTTTATATACAGTAAAACAAAATGATTGTGTAAACATTATTATTCAAATAAACATTTTGTAAAATATTTTTCGGACATATGATTCAACACTGATAAATGTAGTGTCGATATGAAAATGCTTCATCTGTCGGCGTTAAGAATAACTTCACCTCAAAATATTCAGCAACGCTGACAAATGTAGTGTTAATGATCATGGTACTATCTGTTGAGTAAGAATAACTTCAGCTTAAAATGCTGAACAACGTCTATAAATGTAGAAATTAAAATATTATGCATTGTATTGCATAGTATGATATAATATTCAGCATCTTAAAGAATGATTGTTCCAGTGGGTTTTTGAAATAAAACCTCAATCAGTGATTTCCTGAGTTAAAATGAAGATTTTATAAAAAAACATTGTTTTTATATTATTTGTGAAATTTATATCTTGAAATACTGATACACAATACAATACTTTGTTATGGTATTCGTGTTCATAATATTTTAATATTGTGCAAATATTATATGATATTTCTGTTTAATGGATATGTATAATCGTATGTAAAATTGACGACTGAAATATGAATTTAAATTTTCCTTCAATTTTTTTTATCAAAGTACTATGTCAGAAAATTTTATTGATAAAACTAATTTATCTATCGTCGATTAAGGACTATTTTTTGTAATCTTTATCACTACGGAAATACGACAGTGGTTCGTGCATATGCATTCTGTGTATTGTCTTATCCCGAAATACGTGAATTTTGCTTTATGAAATAGTTTCTTTCTTTTTTAAAATTGATTTCTTCTGTATTGATTATATGCTTTTTTTGTAACACTTGGTATGGATACTTTTAAGAAATACTAACTAATAACATGTCTTTTGCTATATGATGTTTGTTTACTTTGGATGCAAAATGAACAAACTGTCAGTGAAAACACAAATGCATATCAGCAACTCTTTTTTTTCTTTTTTACTTAAGCATATCTGGATTTCATGAGTGTATGACATTATAATTTTAGTTAATTAAATATTTGTTCTAAACAGCTGTATGATTGTAATCATATCTTACAGAAAACAAAATATAAGTGCTTATTTTTAATATGCTGTGTTTAGTAATCAGGATAGGTTAGCAGTTGTTACAGTATTTCTTTTTACTCTATGATAAATAATTTGTATTTGACTTGTTTGGTCTCTTAAAATAGGAGGTTTTTATATTTAGGAAAAGATTTACATTTTCAATTTGAAATATCTCTCCTCATTAAATATATATAAGTTTGTACCAATGAATGTATGAATGTCTTTTGTAATGCAATAAAATATTCCGTTTTGGCCTTTTAGACGTTTATTTTCAAATACTACATCTATAATCACTATATCATACTCAACGCATGAAATAATGACGGTACACTACAGAGATGCTTCATTTATAAAACACAAAATAATATTTAGTATTCTTTACAATTTGTATTTTTCATGAAATCATTGGTAAAAGTAAATGAAATATGTTTAAATCGATGATTTTTTAAGTAATTATCTTGAGATTTGATAAGTTCACAGTGAGAATTTGCATGCTTTATCAGAGAATATGTGTTAGACACTTACCATTAACCTGATTGTGGTTTCCACGTCGTTGTAAAATGTGGCATTTCCCCAATATTGATTGTTGATAACTGCGTTTTTATGCTATCTTTATGAAAGAGCTTAAGACCATATTAAATATTATTGATCGATTTTGGGAGATCATGAATTATTTGATGTCATTTCTGAACTTACCGCGTTCCGCACACACACACCACGCACGCGCCCGCCCGCCGCGCACGCGCACGCACGCACGCACGCACACGCACCACGCACACGCACACACACCATATATAATATGCTATACATCATATAAGTATAATAATAATAATAATATATGAATAATATATATATAATATATATATAGTCGGCACTAAGACCTAAAGTGCAGCTTAATTTCCTAACAGAGCGTGAACAGAGACTAGGTTGATACCTTTTTCATATAAACATTTTGGTTAAATGTATGTGTATGTGCTTGTTCTATGTTCTGTATAATTTTAGTGCTCTGGGATAGAGTAATTTTTCACTCATCGGACCGAACGAGTATTGGCTTAATCTAACTAAAAATAACTACAGGTTAAAATAATTGAGGTGCAAAATAAAAAAAAGTCACCTGTTCTCAAATTAACGTGCTACGATTTTTCCAATCGGTCAACATGATTTTTGGCTTTATGATTTTTGGCAATTATACTTTCAGTCAGCACTGGCTGATCTAGTATACATAGATTAATATTTAAAGTTCAATTATAAAAATAAAATTTTCAATTGTTAATTCTAATTCGTATCTATTTTTTGGTCATTGCATTTGTCATAAATCAAATCTCTTCACAATATATTGAATTTTCAAGGCATTCTTGGTGAACAGCCCCTAGGATCAAGCCCAGTAGCCCATTGAATAAGACCACTCAGTGATGTTTCTTTCTCTTCGTTTTGCCTAATGTAATAATATTGTGACGCATATTGCGTTGATATGTGAAGTTTCACATTTGTATTTCTAATTTATACATTTTACGGCATTTATTTGTATAGCAATTCTGCACAATATACTGAATTTTCAGGCTTCTTGGGTGAACGAGCGCCCAAGGACTGACCCAGTTGCCATTTGAATGACCACTCAGTGTATGTTTCCTTTCTCTTCGTTTTGCCTAATGAATTTAAAATATAATATTGTGACGCATATTGCGTTGATATGTGAAGTTAAGTTTCACATTGTTCATTCTAATTTATACATTTTTACGGCATTTATTTGTATAGCAAATTTCTGACACAATATACTGAATTTTCAGGCATTCTTGGGTGAACAGCGCCCTAGGATACAGCCGATTAGCCATTGAAGACCCTCAGTGTATGTTTCCTTTCTCTTCGTTTTGCCTAATGAATTTAAAATATAATATTGTGACGCATATTGCGTTGATATGTGAAGTGTTCACATTTTACATTTATACATTTTTACGGCATTTATTTGTATAGCAAATTTCTGACACAATATACTGAATTTTCAGGCATTCTTGGGTGAACAGCGCCCCTAGGATACAGCCCAGTTAGCCCATTGAATAAGACCACTCAGTGTATGTTTCCTTTCTCTTCGTTTTGCCTAATGAATTTAAAATATAATATTGTGACGCATATTGCGTTGATATGTGAAGTTAAGTTTCACATTGTTCATTCTAATTTATACATTTTACGGCATTTTTGTATACAAATTTTCGACACAATATACTGAATTCCAGGCATTCTTGGTGAACACGTAGGATACAGCCCAGTTAGCCGTTGAATGACACCCATGTGTATGCCTTTCTCTTCGTTTTTTTTGCTAATAATTTAAAATATAATATTTTGGCATATTCGGAGATATGAAGATTAAGTTTCACATTGTTCATTCTAATTTATATTTTTTTGAGCATTTATTTTAGCAAATTTCTGACAAATATACTGCCAATTTTCAGGCATTCTTGGGTGAACAGCCCTAGGATCAGCCAGATTCAGCCCATTGAGAAAGACCACTCAAGTGTATGTTTCCTTTCTCTTCGTTTTGCCTAATGAATTTAAAATATAATATTGTGACGCATATTGCGTTGATATGTGAAGTTAAGTTTCACATTGTTCATTCTAATTTATACATTTTTACGGCATTTATTTGTATAGCAAATTTCTGACACAATATACTGAATTTTCAGGCATTCTTGGGTGAACAGCCCTAGGATACACTAGTTAGCCATGATAGTAGACCACCAGTGTATGCTCTCTCTCTTCGTTTTGCCTAATGAATTTAAAATATAATATTGTGCCACATACTGCGTTGATATGTGAAGTTAAGTTTCACATTGTTCATTCTAATTTATACATTTTTACGGCATTTATTTGTATAGCAAATTTCTGACACAATATACTGAATTTTCAGGCATTCTTGGGTGAACAGCGCCCCTAGGATACAGCCCAGTTAGCCCATTGAATAAGACCACTCTAGTGTATGTTCCTTTTCTCTTCGTTCTGCCTATGTCTGTGAATTGATTTATGTTTTATGAAATAATTTACAAAAACGATAAATATGTATTTTAAAGTGTGAGAGAATATCATTCAAAATAAAAAAAAACATTGGGTAATATGCTGGATATTCGGAGATCGAGTGAAACAAGGAGCAAATAGATCCTGCTGGTAACATCATCTACTTTGTGCAAAAAAACCATGAATGATGTCCTTTAGAAAAAAAAAATTCGGTTGATTAAAACACCACATATGGTTCTTAATTTAGTAGTGAGTATAAAAAATGCCCATAGCTGACAGCGTTGCTAACAGAAGTTTCACTTCAAAAGTGTGCTTATATCGGTCAAACACGCCCTTCCTTTTAGTGGCAAAACTAACTCAAGCACTCTTAGCGCAGATCATACGAATATTCTTATAGAATCAGGAGCATAGTGTCATTTTACGGATTTTAGGTTGGTTACTCAAAACTGAACCTAAGTTTATGCAGTTTGCCATGAACCAACTCCAATCCGTTGTACATCAGACAACTTATTACGCAATAATTAATTCTCAAAAGCATGCAACGTTAGTTTTCTATAATATTTGCCGAAGAAAGCTATTTCTCTAAAAGTATACTTGGGAGTGAGATTCCTATAACTTAACTGCGACCATGCAACCTTATATGCTCTCATTAATAAAAGCTAAGTTGAATTAACTTGATAAATAATATTATACATACAACTTGATAAATAATTATTTGGCGATTTATTATAATAGGTTTGACGGGGGTAATTGTGAACGGCGCTCATGAGCGCCTACTAATAATTGGAGAAATTGATATAATAACTAGAAGGGTTCCCAAATGCCCTCAATTTATTAGGAACTTACAAACGCCGTTCCCGCTTTTCCCAAATCTCAATTACCCAACTCAACCCTAATATTTTTTTAATTTCGTTTTTTTCTACCCAAATCTCAAACTATTTTATAAAGTTTCTAAACTACCTCGACTCTTCATGCATCTTGAAAAAATTTTAAAACAATTCAGATGAGCGCACTTTGCTATGTAGCAATGGACCTTATGCATGTGACGTCACATCCTCCGACACGTGACCTGCCAGCGGCAGCCATTGGTCAGTCTTAAACAGCTGACTCAGAACTGCTTTTATTTCTGAGTCGCTTATAGGCCGATCGTTTTCTTTATTCCTCCACAGCTGTTTTTCTATACTCTCGAACCCAAACGGTGCATAAGGTCCATTTCCAGATATAAAAAATATTGCGAATTAAGTTAAATAATTTGCCGGCATGCGTCTAATAACTTTTGCTCTAGTATTCGCGCTCTGCTATTTGATCCCATCGATTTATTGTTTTCAAGATTCTTTTTAAATTCTTTTTTAACAAGTTAATCCAACATATTGATTCATTTTTTTGCATCTATAATATATACTTTCAAAATAAATATTTCGTACTTATTTTACATCAATATAAATGTTATAAGAACATTTTTGATAAAAAAATTGTAATTCTAAAAAATATATTTTCTTTAAAAATTTCCCATAACTTCTCAATTTAGTAGTATTCACTGTAAAGATAGTCTCATATCCAATACTGTCAATTCTTTATTCCCAGAGTTAAAATTACATAATGGAACAATGGATTGTAACTATTAAACAACTAGCTGTTACCCGCGACTTCGTGCGCAAAGAATTTTAATTATTATTTTTTTAATTCACGAATGTAAATGCTTTGTTGCATTTTGAAAGGGGAAAGTAGAATTTCTGACGGTTGATAATACTTTATTGGACGTATGACAGGAGTGTACTGTACATGTATGCTGATATAAATATGTAAATTGTTTATCTATGCTAATATGCTTTTGTATACCACGTGATTTGCACGGATGTAGAGGTTGTGTGGGCTGAACACACGTGAACACGCCACATATAGTTGCCCATGCGAAAGATATGGTTTTTCCAAATGTACGCCTGCCACTTTCAGTGTCTGGCCCTGAGCCTGGCAAATGCTATTCTGAAAGGGATTTGTTACCTTCTGAACTGAGATGATAAATCCTTCGGTGTTATCGGGAGGCGTGGAATTAAAACACTCTCTCTTCTCCCTATAGCAGTCATAACAGTAGCTTTCATGACGTTTGGACCTAGGTATGTAATTTGCAACCGTGAGCCATTGCTCAGTCTAGGTATATCGAGGTTATGTTTTAGTAGTACTGGCACACCGACTTTCAATTTCGGCTTGTCGGAAGCTGCTCCTGACAATTCTAAGATGTCGAAGAACTCTACAGGATATGATGTTCCTTGTTAATGCCCATTACCGTATCTGCAGATGGATATTCTGTAATACCTCACTGTGAAAATTAAACAAAACATCGAGAGAATAATTCACTAACGTCATTGGATCACTGTGTAACCGTATTAAAAGCTGTAAATCCTACGACAACTGGAAAACGAAAGTGTAAAGTCTTCTTTGTTGTTTATGGTCAAACAAAGCAATATTTTCTTATATTATCTTTAACATTGGCGAAAGCCCGCGCGCGAAACAGTAATTTGGCTTGAATTTATTTCTATAAGAATAAAAAGTATTGTTAGAATTTGCGATAAATATTTTTTAAACCTTTATAAAAATCAGAGAAAACACTTCATAGCAAAGGAATTATCACCTTTAGACAGATAATTTTCTGCTCTTTAATTTGGCATAAAAATAATTGTTGTCTACTAAATGTTTCAGAAGTTATTGGCTAAAAACGTCTAAGCATTCGGCTTAAAAGCGGCTAATTTTCGTTATTTAATTAAATACCTTAAGAACTAATTGACTCTGAAAGTTGAAAATAGCACCTTTGACCTAGAAATATGCTCTAAAATGTTGTGTGTAAATTTCCTGTCGCTACCGTTCACCGTTTAGGAGGAGTTCTTGTGACCGACAGACAGACAAATACATGTAATTTCTGCTTTATTTTATAGATATTTATAAAGATAAGCAAAATTTTCAGAAATAAAGGTAAATTAGTTCAAAGGTCTAACCGTTGCCTAGCAACGGAGTAGCTATAAATTAGCGTTATTTACAAATCGTCTGCACTGTGAGAATTCAGAAATTCATATAAATTCCCAGAGAAAGACGCTACTAAAAGCACCCGTGTGGTCGGTCTGCGTGGGGTCTAAGACCCCCCACCTGAACTATGCAGCTTCCCTGTGAGATACAGATTCGTACAATTGGACGGCGTCAACGAGGCGACAAAAAGCTAAAACCAGACTATAAAACTGTCGGGTTGTCACGCCCTAGGTAGGAGATTGAAAAATCACCAGATTGATAGTATGGGATCAGATGATCCAAAAAAGGGGCAGGTCATGGACTTTAGGTCTCCACAGGCGAGAGCGAATGACAAGCCATCATACGGATCTCCTTACCCTCCTCAACCTATCGACGGAAAATCGGGGGAACGTAACAAGAAGAGAAAGACCCCATCTCAGGGAACGAGAGAAAATATTGCAGAAGACTTACTTTTCGGATTTTTGATCCGGGAGTGAAGACGATAATTTTGGATGAGATTGTGAAACTCATCGGTTAAAGCATTAGCTCTTGTTTTGCGAAGTCGTGATAGCAAAATCACGCAAGGTTTTGAGAAGTACCGTCTAGGGAACTATTTCTCTGAATAGAGCCTCGCTCTCCTGAAGAAAAAACGAATTGATTTTCACTAAAGTGATCGTAGATCATAAATTATCGCACCGAAGTCGTGCTATTCGGAAGTCTAGAGACTTATATTGAACTCTCGTCTTCCTCTTGTTAAGTCGTTCTCTAGGTAGAACTGATTTCCGTCTACAACTCCGGGCAGAGGATAAATTCGAGTCTCTTACCGTTCTAGAACCAGATTCTCTGAAGGCTAGTAGAACTTTCTGATCCCAATTAATCGAGACCGAGTTAATTATTTATGCTCAAATAGCCAAGAAATATGTACAAGTCATCTATTGTAAATATTTTATTTTATTTCTATTAAATTCCTGAGATTTCATATTAGTATTGCTGTCTGACTTACTACCATTTGTTCGACGCTGTCGAACGCGTCACAACATGTAATTAAAGTTATTAAACTTTAAAAATAATAATAATAATTGAAGGAGAAATGTCACAGACAAAAAATTGGTATCACTGAAAAGGTAAAATTGTGGAATTTAAGATCGTATAAAAATAATTTTTATCGGAAAATTTGTTCCGAAGTTACAGCGGAAAAAAGGATCACGTGATAGTTGATTTTAAAAATAATTTATTCCACATGTTTTCGCATTCCTGAAGGATCACGTGACAGTTGATTGAAAAATAAAATAATCTTCATCGAGAATCGCTGAGTCAATGGGCTTTCTTTGTTAATTAGTTAATTGTTGTCTGTAGTCAAAAATAATTAATTTAAGGTGATTTCACCTAGCCTATGTCCGTTCTTGCGTTTCAAGCTACAACTCTGCCAATTTTCATCCAAATCGGTTTTGTAGTTTGGTCGCGAAAGCGTAACAAACAGACACACTTTCGCATTTATTATATTATTAAGGATGTTCACTAGAAGAAAATTCAATTTAAAATTATTTAACGAATTCAAGCAAAATATTTTAAGCTAAGGTGATTTTCTTAACCATTTTTTTTTTTTTTTACAAACTTGAGTAATCTGCAACAGGAAGGTCTAGATAGAGTTTTCGTGACTCCAGAATTTTTCTTTGCGACCCCATTTGGGTTCCCGAGGCAATGTTTAAGAAACCCTGAAATAATACATATTATTGTAGGGTAAGAAGTTCGAAAAAGCTTCAGTCGCATGTGCACGTACGCAAGAGCTCGTATAGTTAGAAGATGCCACTTTCTACTGACCATCGCGGGATATAAATGCATATCGTTGTACTTTTTCTTGAATAAAACTACTTAATGCACTTTCATAACTTTGTTTTGTTCATTGTATTAAAATTTGCATTTGATAATTCTTCTTAGTACAGTAAAGCACAGTTTATATGTCTTTCAAAGGACTGACGTATAATCGGAATTTTATTAAATAACTTTTTTAGCAAACCAAATGTAAAGGTTGCCACTTTGAATAGATGCGGTGGTCAATAGGCTAACTTGGTTATCATTATGTCTATGGCACCAGAGCCAGAATTTACTTAGGGTTATTCTAGTTACTGCAACAAAGAGAGTAGCTACTGCATCTCATTAGGCAAGGTAACTTGGAAGGTACAAACCATCGTTGACAGGTATGCATGTGTGAACTGGCTCGTGCAGGTGTGAGGAAACATCACGCAACACTGAAGACGCTAACTCATAATAACAATTATAACTTTAATAAACTTAACAAAGTAAAAGTAAAGTAAATGATAATTGAATTAACATGTCGACAACAGGAACTTAAAGCAAATGCAAGAACAGAGAGAGATGTCAGATGATGCTTGAGCATTTATAGTACTCAGTTCTCCACTACGCATGAGCAAGGTAGACAGCGCACGCAGGACGAAGCTGTTGTCACACTTTATTACAAATTTAATGCTACAAATGCAAATTCATTTAAAAGTAATAATTTTAATATTTTTTAAAAGATAGTACTAGTATATTATTATGTGGTTTTTAAAAGAAAAATGAAGTTTTAAAATTAAACATTTACAAAAAAAGGGGGAGGAAAACCTTTATTACATATCTTGAGTACAAATTACACATTTCTTATTTTATACGATTTATTCGTATGCCGGTAGGCATTTAACCCTGGAATGGTAACGTTACTTCGCAGTTTGAATGGGAAAAGGAGTCAATCTGACTCAGCGTTACCAATCCGGGGTTAATTAAACGAATCTTCAATCTTCGCCTGACGGGACGATTGTCTGTGAGTATTAAATACAGCACTATGAGTCGAATGCCGTTCATTGAAATATTTTTTCACTTACATTTTGACAAACAAAATGAAATCGAAATTTTTCAGTGCAATCAATCCACTGCGTCTTTAAAGGAGGGCGAAATAACGTCGTCGCTTAAACTATCACCACAAACACCTTGTCTTCTATAAATGCTTTGCTTTACTGAAATTAATCTATACTTATAAAAGGCAATGTTTGTGTGTGTATGCGATGTCCAGACGAATCTATCGCACTTACAGCCATGAAATTTGGCACACAGGTAGTCGTAATGGTGACTGAATGCACCTCGAAGCCGAAATTTTAAAATTTAATCTAGAAAATTTTTTATTTAATGTTTTGTGTTGTTTTGGTTGATTTTTCGCACTAATTTCTCAATAGAATGGTTTCGAATAATTGTACGAAAAAAATAGATAAACCATTGGAAAGAGCACGCGATTTCCGTTCTAATCAAGTTAGTTTCGAATTTCTAACGCAATTTACTGAATTTGGGGAATTTTTAAAAAAAATAGTCACTTTTCAAAAATAAAATTTTCTGGAATCCTTAAAACACTTGCATCCGATGTTCTAATAAAGATATCATTTTCAAAATTTTTCAGCTTATAACTGCAACGGTTCTGTCGGATTTAAAACAAGAACGGTTAAAATATCTTTTCCCGTTTTTTTTAAATTAATTTTTTTCTGGTAGTTGAAAGATATTTTCCCTCTAGCGAGGCTTCCTCCCGCGACAGCTCTCCGGAACGTTGCGGGAAATTTCATTGGCTGACGGGGCAGGGTGACGTCATTACTTTCGCGTTCTGGAAGGAGATGATTTATTTACTCGATGACTTCGGTTACTATTTTTAATCGTGTCTTAACTTATTTCTTTGCCTTTCATACTTTGCTTGCGGTGTAATAAATATCACATTGTAATTTTTTAGCATTGTTTTGGATTAACGGTACTCGGTCGAGAGGAAAAAGAAGCGGACAAACTCAATAATATATATATTTCTGTTTTGATTGAGGGCTTTTTTTTATTTTGTTGAAGTCCTGATTCCACGGGCAACGCCATGCGCGTACTGATAGTAAACAACATAAACATGAATATGCGTTCCTTTATTTCCCTCACAGGTTAAACGGATACACGCGGGTAGACCCGAAGGGAAAAATTATTAGTTTTCATATAATTTTGAGGATCTTAATACAAGATAATGCCAAACCAACACTGGGTGTGCATTTATGTATAATTCAAATGCTAATGTGGTGTTAAAGTTTGAAGAGAGTAATGACGGTTAGGTGTTGTCCTCATCATGTCGTTAGATTCAAAATGACAAGTTCCATTCCAAATAAGCCTTCATGTGGCTTCAAAATTAAAGGGTAATCCAAACTAAACTAAAACGATTATGGCAATACAATCTCTGCAGTCTCTGTATTTCAGCAGCTTTCGCAGTCTTTATAAATCGAAAAACACTTTTTTCAAAGAATCTTTTACAGCATTTCGCTTCAGGGAACAGAATTCTCTTTACTTCAGTGTTTACATTTCAACCGAGTTTCTCCGACCTTTCAAAAAATGAGAAATTGAATTCCGATCGTGAATCAATAAGATGGGCTTATTCTCCACCATCTCACCTAACATGCAACTTTACGAATCGCCAATATTCACACAGTACAGGTTCCACAGTAATTAATATGATTTAAAACGTCTGTATTACCAAGTTTTCCACCTTAAATAAATAAATAATAAGTAAATTATTTTAATTAAAAACGAATAATTTAAAACCAATTTTAAGAAGACAAAAATGAACGTGAATAGTGTAGGGTTAAAGATAAGAGCCATTTTTTTAATGAAGTAGTAATTCCATGATGTACTTCACAGCAATTCAGAAGGTACAGTTTAACTAGATATATCAGAATAGCAAAACAATGATTAACGTATTCGATAATTACACCTAATTTCTTTAGATCAGTTAAGAAAAATACCCAATCCATTCAATACTCAAAGTTGGAAAATATTTAGACAATAAAAGGCAATGCTTTATTTTAAAGTTTGAATTACAGATTTGTTCAAATAAACAAACATAACAAGTTAATGTTTATGCACAACAGTCTTTATATAAAATTTCTTCTATAATTGAATACAGAATATTCTATCATTACAGAAGTTTTTTTCAGCTGAATAAAACAAACACAGAAACGCACACTTTAGATAAACTCTTCCCATGGAATTTTAGTATTGGGTTGACAACTAAGTAATTGCGGATTATTAATTATTCACTATGGTTATCAAAAATAATAGATAAATCTTTTTCAGACTCACGAAATTTTAATAGCTATGCTCTCTTTTCTGGCTAAGACACTTCTGGTGATTTTTCATCAATGTGAAGGAGAGAATGTCTCTTCAAAGTGCTATTTCGGGTAAAGGCTTTGTTGCACACATGACACACGAAAGGTTTTTCACCCGTGTGAGTCCGATAATGCGTTCGTAAATTGAAGAATTTTGAAAAACTTTTGCGACAAAGGGAGCATGGATAAGCTTTCATTTCCGCAACGTCCTCTTCAACCGGTTCTTTTCTCGTGTGAGCGAGACAATGTTTTTTCAAAGTAGTGCTTCGAGTAAAACTCTTGTTACATACATCACACATGTATGGTTTTTCACCTGTGTGAATGCGATAATGTGATTCTAAATTGCAGAGTTTTGAAAAACTTTTGTTGCATATACAGCACGTGAAAAGCTTCGATTTATTATGAATCGCATAGTGTTTTTTTAAGTGACTCCGCATAGAAAATGCCTTGTTACAAACATCGCACACAAAATGCTTCTCTTTCGAGTGAAGCCGAGAATGTTCTTTTAGATATGACTTGCGGGAAAATGACTTGCCACACACATCACAGGCGGAACGTGTTTCATCTGTATGAGAATGCTGATGTTCATTTAAAGCACCTTTCGACGAAAACACCCTACCACATTCATCACATGCGAAACCTTCTGCATTTGTATGAGTGAAACGATGCGCTTCCAAGTGATGCTTTCGAGCAAACGACTTACCACAAACCTTGCAAATGAAGCGACTGTCATTCGTATGAGTAGTGTGTTGATGATCTTTTAGGTGATCCCTCCTTGAATATGTTTTGCCACACACATCGCACTTAAAAGGTTTCTCGTTTATGTTAATCAGATTATCTTCTGTTACATCGTCCGTCAGAGAAGATGCGTTAGCACCCATATCAAATGCAGGCGGTTCAACATTTGTATGAGTACGATAGTGGACACGCAAGTAACTTTTTCTAGAAAATGATTTCCCACATACACGACATCCGAAAGGCTTTTCATGCGTATGAGCACGGTAATGTTTTCTGAACTGAACTTTCCGCGAAAATGCCATGCCACATACATTACACATGTAAGATATCCCATTTCTGTCTATAAGATAATGTGTTTTTAAACTATCTTTCTGAGAAAATGTCTTACAATTTATATCAAAGTCAAGTTTATCACCCATGTGAGTAATATAATGAAGACGCAAAGGAACTTTTCGAGCATACGACTTGCCGCATATATCACAGACAAAAGGCTTCTCATCGGTATGAGTACGATAATGCTCCTTTAGGCGATCTTTCCGTGCAAATGACTTGGTACATATAACACATGTGAAAGGTTTTTCTTTCGTATGAGTTCGACTATGCTGTTGTAAATGAACTTTTTGCGGAAACGCTTTACCGCACACATTGCAAACATGAGGTCTTTCTTCCTTATGAATATGATCCTGGCCATTTAAAAGGTTCTTTTCAGTTAATGCCCTGGTGCTTGTTTCAGAATTGCTATTCGTGGTAGGGTTTTGCACATCAATTGTCTCAGAGCTGTTATTCACGGTAGGTTTTTGTGCTTCGTTTGTTTCCGAACTATTCGTCGCAGGCTTTTGGGCATCATTTATTTCAGATTTATCCGTGGCAGGTGTTTGCGCATCATTTGTTTCCGAACTATTCGTGGCAGGCTTTTGGGCATCATTTATTTCCGAACTATTCATGCGAATCTTTTGCGCATTATTTGTTTCCGAATTACTATCCATGGTAGAATTTGGCACATTATTTGTTCCAGGACTACTATTCGTGGTAGGCTTAAGTGGTATTAAAAGCAGCAAATAATTATTTACGGTAGCCATATTCTAAATAATTATTCAGAAGAAAAAAGACAAATCGAGTCTCATCAGGAGCAACTTCTCATTGTAATAAATAACTATTCTTTAATTAAATTTCATAATTTCACTGTCACTTTTTATCGACTCATTGTCGTCACCCAACTTTTAGAATCTAAACAGGTTTGTCACATGTACAGAATAACTATGATTTTAGCAAGACTCTCTACAAGATGGACGACGGATTCCCAAGGACAAAATACGTTTCTTCTTTACATACCAGAGAATTTAGATGCTTCTAACCTGGAAGAGAAATCAGATTTTAATACTACTCTAAACAAACTCAAATAAGTCTATGGTTATAAATGGTAAGTATATGGTTAAACAAATCAAAGCTTAACCATATACTTGATTCTATGTTTCAAATTTTAATCGATAGTCTGTCTATCAATTTGAAGGACAGATACAAGTTATAATTATTCGTTTTGCGACATTTATAAATAAAACAAAATTTTATTCCGCCGCGCATAAAATCACTTATTAATGAATTTAAGAGATTTATTACAGCGTGATAATCATAACTTCAATAAATACTGGTCTCGAATGAAATGGAGAAATGTATGGCTCGATTTTTTTTTTTGGGGGGGGGGGAGAGGACTCGGTTTTTAAAATACAGAAATGAATTCTATTTTCTTTTGTAAAAATAATACTAATTAAATATATTCCTTTATTGGTATTGAGAAATGCATTTGCTGTAAAAATTCAATGGATAGATTATGAACTTCTTAAAATAATTGTTTACTGCTCCCCATCTCCACCATCTCTGAAGACAATACAGAAAAACAGCTGATGCTAGAAACAGAAACTGACAGCAATGATCAAGTTAAAACTAGCATTGTGAGATTTCTATTCTAAATCAAATGTCTGGAGTCAAAAAGAAATACATAAAAAGGAATACGTTCTAAATTTTATTCCTGTCGAATACAACATTTGTTAATGGTCCACAAATTAGCACAAACAGTAAATCTTGAATTCAACTAACTCTTCCAAGGAAGACAGTAATTGTTTTAATTTTAAACCTCACCGGCTTCACCTACATACCCAAAATGGTGTATGGCGCATGAAAGCTGGCAGGAAAAATTCACAAAACAAACATATAAAAAAATATAAAAACACAGTGTAAAATGTGAAATTTATCGAAAATGAGGAAAAAGAGAGAAATAAAACATTTTGGTGAAATTTGTGGTTGGAATAATAGTTCTGAGAAGATGATATCAAGAACACCAAACTAAATGCAAGAAAGCTTTCTTTTAAAACAGAAATAGCCAAATATATAAAAGGATGCAAAAAAAAAAAAGTACTTCTTGCCTATATGCTGCTTAAAAATACCAGCTACTGAATTAATAGAATCAAATTAACCACACACTGTACTTTCATCACCGCACATGTTTCTGTGGAAAATGAGAAGCACCATAGAACAATCTGGTACTTTTAATCTTGATTTTTTTCCTCCAAAATTGCATAGCACTCAAACATTGAAACTGGATTAAAAAGGACATTTTTTACATTTCTAATGAATTTTTTCAAAAAAGTGGATATGCCAAATTTAACCTTTAAAAGAGGGGTAGTGTTTCAACAAATGCTTACAAAGATTCAAGCAACGAAATTTCTGAAATACCACTTTCCCTTTGAGATCATATCAAAACTGAACCTACAAATCTAAATATGGATAATCAATATAAATTCAGAACAGAAGAAATTCGAATTTTTATTGGTTCATTGGATGAGAAAATGGCTTTAGGGACTCAACGAATTAATAATGTGACTGTTTAAAGATCTCCCCTATGCAGTCAGGTGATGGTTCAATAATCTGATATACGGCTGAGTTGAAAGTATTATTTCCCATAAAATGAGAAATCATTCATGCTGTTTTAATTCTTAAGGAAGGAGAAGAAACCATTCTTCCAATATCATATGTATTAATTTGTGTATTATCCTGCCTGGTAAGATTTGGGATAAATTAATTACAAGGCATTTAAAAATACATTCTATGGAAAATGATGAGCTAATTTCACAAAACCAATTTTGTTTTTTTAAAAAAGAGTCATTATTGACATGCCGAGAAAAGTTATTGAATTTATAGCATATATGAAATAAAATTATAGTCACTATGATATCTTAAACAATCAAAAACTCTTGCTTAGTACTACATGGAGTGACATAAAGATATAATTGAATAAATACAATGCCACCAAACAACTTTTACGCGATCTTTCAAAATTTTATATAGTACAAATGTAAAATTTAAAAAAAAAATAAATTTGGAAAAACAATGCTTGTCTACAGAGATTTTGCACAGGGAAAATTCTTTGACTTATAGGTACTAATAAAGGTTTAAATATATTTGTAGCACAAAGTAAAATAAGAAAGTAAAGACTTTCCTTCATGATTTTATAGTATCAATAAGTTCTAAAGAACCTGATCATTATTGATACCTTTTTTTTACCCTACAAAGAGTATCAATAAGTCGTAAAGAATCTGATCATTATTTATACCTTTCTTTACCCTACAAAGACACATGAAATACCTTCATTCGTAGTCATGAAAAAACTAAATTTTTACTGTAAAAGTTTAGAAAAGAAATTATGTATTTATAATATAAATAATTACAAGTACGATTCAATATACAAAAAAAGCAATTCAGATCGATCTCTGATCCAAACCTTTTATGGATGGCTCATTTCGATGAATTTAAAGAGAATACTAAGTTTGCATTAAAGAAAAGACTTATGAGCTACTTTGGATCAGGAGCAATTATTACGTAAGTTTACTGTAAAGTCACAGAAAGGAAAATCCTTAAGGGAAAAGAAGGTTGATTTAATGGCAATGTAAAAGGAAAAATATTACGAATTCAAATAACAGATCTCTTATTGATATAAAAAAAACGATACAATAATTTTGGATGTTGGATTTCTTGACAAGATTCTAGCAACTGATATTAAGGATAAGGAAGAAAACAAAACATGGAATAAACTGTAAGATATTTTTAAAAAGGTTCTTAAAAAAAATGGAATTTTTCTTAGTTTTCCTTTATGTATAATACAGATGCTGTATCAGTTGAATTTTTTTTTTACCTTTAATTATGGACAAGTGCATAAGCTGCACCTGAAAGCCATAATAATTTCAGTACGTTCTCAGCACTAATCTATTGTCTAATCAACCAGTATATGACATTATTACCTTGACCTATTATATTATGATGTATACCTAGATTGCTAATGAAAGAAAAGAACAGTTAATAAATATCAGAAGAAGTCTATAAAGGGACAATGGTTCTAATCTAATCAATTGAAAGGGGGAAATTTTTCCTGTTTCTCTCCCAAAATCCCTATCATAAAAAGAAATCTTCAACTTCATTTAGTCATAAACTAAAGGTTAACTTTGAATACATTACAAAAGTGAACCATGAAATATTACTACAATATGATGGAGAATTTTTAATGAAATAAATAATATTAGTATAAATATCTTTACAAATAGTTTCACAATCGATCACAAACTGACTTTTCAATATATATTTGTTTTAGAAAAAAAAAAAAAAGACAGAAAAAAGAGGAGAAAGAAAAAGGAAAAGTAACAATGGTTGCCAAAAGGGTGACAATTGAAGAAAGTTATTATACAGGGTGGCCATCATTTTTGCTGTTTCAGTTTCCCTGACATTTCCAGGTTTTATAAAAAATTTCCCCGACTTTTTTAGGTAGCCCATCAACCATAGTAAAAAATCACCTGCACATTGGCCATACTAAGTATTCATTCAAGTCAGTATGGTTTGAATAAAAGAGCAAAATGTTTGAAAAAAAAAAACATTTATTTAAAACTTTTAAACAATAAACCATAAAATAACTAATACATCTTTACAATGAACAAGTCTGCTGTACCGAATTTTCCGGGTTTTTCTGATTAAAAATATAAACTTAAAAAATCTTTAGGACGATCAAAATCTCAATAAAAATATACGTTGCAAAATAAAACATAAAAAGTAAGAGAAAAATGTAAGAAAACGATTTTTTACTGATGCTTATAAATTAAAACACAGAAGCATAATATTCTTGCACACAAATAGAATCGAATAGTTTGCAAAAGAAAAAAAGCAACTTTTTATTCCAACCAACTTCCTTCAATACGGCTCAAAATGAACAATATATAAAGAGAAATAAATAAAATAAAACATCAAAGCCAAAAGGAGAGAAAACATAAAATTCGAGAAAATGGGGGGGGGCCCAAACCTGAATTTACCATTTAAAATTAAATAAATAAAAATATAATTTGAATTTTTTTTAAAATTACTGTGGCGTCAGCTCCCCTCTTGTGCTAATCCATCACTTTGCTAAATTAGATCACATATGTCAAAGATCTGGGGTGCGTAAAGAACGAAAAAAAAAAAAAAAAAAAAAACTGAACATGCATACACAATACTAAAAAAAAAAAATGTTCTTTTATATGTAGGGTAACGGCTGTCCTAATCACCTTCGAAGATCCCAAATTTATCAAAATGATCAGTAATCATAATGTCTCCCAACACTCTAGGGAAAAAACATAGACAAATAAACCCCCCCCCCCCCAAAAATGCTGAAAGAAAATATTAGCACTAATTTCAAATACTTCATAATTCAATGAAAAAATCTCCAGAAATGGAAAAAACAAACTAATTCTGGTATAACTCTATTTGATATTAAATCATCATAAAAGCAGGCAGTAGTGTGGATGATAACTTCGTAGACAGATAAAGAGAAATTTACGATCTCGTAAGCTATCTCAATCTCTTGGACATATAGCCATATCCCGGTTCTTCTTCCACATCTGAGTGTGATTATACTATAGATTTTCATCTCAAGAAGTATCATCTAATTTAACTACCAAAAGGAACGCGGTTTTGTTTTTATAGTCCAGTCAACGAAGGTCTGAAATGGGGGTGAAAAAACATTAACTCATATAGTTTTGAAAATTGGTACACATGTTCGTGAGGGGCTTCTAGTCCAGTCATAAGGTAGTTTTTACAAACAAATTCTGGTGGAGTCATAATTTTTTGCTCCTATATGTTTTTTGGGGTGCTGATTACGAATCCGAGGTTTCCCACCAAAAATGTTTGTTGGAATTTTAATTATAGCCAAAAAACATGAAAAAAATGGACTTTCCCCCCGATTTTTGCTTATAACTCAAAAACTATCAACTCTTTTATGGCATCATCATATATCAAAATAATCAGCACAAAATTTCCTACAATTTATGTCTATACTATTTTTTCGTTACGCGTACCGTTTAGGCGCCATAACTGGTTGAAGTTTGGCTAAAGTTTGACTTACCTGCTAGCACGGCTTGAAAAATAACAAATCTTCCTATCTGTATGCACTAAAATTTACTATCTTACTATTAATATACTTTACTTATTTAATACACTTTTTCTTCCATAATGTTCCTTTTTCAAATAAATTTTTCATTTGTTATATTAGACATGAAGGTAATTTAGTCCCGAGCAACGCCGGACATAAGTGCTAGTTATGAATAAAATTCCTTGATTAGCTCTAAAAGGCTGATGTTGATGGAAACTTAGATTCACTTTCACAATAAATGCTATTTTACAAACAACTAAAAGTACTTAGTGGTTTTTAATTAAACTTTATTAATTTCTATTAATTAATTTGAATTACTTGGTATATAGTAACCAAGAAAAAAATGACATGAAAAAAGTAGCATTCTAAACTTTAAAAGTCATAATATAACTTAATAATAATTACAGTCATAAATATGATCTTAGCATCTGCATACGTTACACAGTCTCTTCACTTTATCTTGGTCGCTTTGAAGCTTATGGTCCAATATTTTTTGAAAGATCACCTGTGTCTTCCTCCACATGCAAAGATAAAGACCCCTCAACTAAATCATCGGGCAGTATTGGTTCACCATCATCATCCTCGTCACTATTAATTAATTGAATCCCTCTGTTATTGCAGTTGCCCCAACAAAGAGGATACAACATTAAACAAAACAGTCTGACCTTCCTACAGCTGCAATTTCCTGTGCACCTCTTCTTACACTTGCAGGATATCTTGCGTACAGGATAGAGTCAGGTGCGGGGGAGGGACTTCAGAGTTTTGACAGATTGGAGCTCACTGTTTATTCTTTCCCAACACCAGTCTCCAGGTCTCTTTTTATTGTCAAGCCAGTGCTGGATCTGATAGTAAACTTTTAGGGAATGTTGGTGGGCAGCTGCGAAGCGAAGCCATGTTGCTACTCTTGTTAAATGAAGATTTCATGTAACATTTGTAGCAAAGATTATTCAAGGCTGGAGTATCCGAGGTAGTTATTGGGTAGCCATACAATGCCACAAGAAAGCGGTTCCCTACATCCACAACAGCTTCAGGGGTCATATCCGGGTTCTTAAAAATTTCAATTACTTTGAGGAGATCATTATTGTTTTTCAAAGTCTGCAAAACTTCAATTTAACATAATTAAAAAGAACTGATGTGGTGTCACATCCGCTCATGGCATGTATGAATAAAATATTGTCGGCGATTGTTTTTTCTAAAACTGTATGAGGAGAAAATATCTTTTCGGCGATTTTCCTTTTCCTAGTTTTAGGAAATATACATTGTCAAAGGTACAAATGCCAATTGAGATGACAAAAAGTTCGATATCTTCACCTATGACAACCACAAATGTGTTGGGGCCAAAGCTATAGCCTTCACAATTAAACAATCAGCATCTTCGTCTGATTTCTTGTATGCCATGTTTACTGAGGAGCATTTGTTCATCAGGATGGAAATGAGTCTATCCTTGTTCTTCGGATTGGCCAGGAATTTTTCTTAGGAAACAGTTCGTATCATCGTTTCATCAAACATTACTTCGCTTGACATTTGTTTCTGTGTTCTTCTGGCCCATTATGCACATTTAGTGCCTCCTACTGTTTCATTTTCAGGATACCCATCGAAAATGACTAGAGCAGTTTATTTGTACTTTGTACAAACATATGTCACATAATTATCACGAATTGATGAAAAAGTTGAACCCCTTTTCCAGATGACTCTGTGCAGCAAGTATTTTCCATCAATAATATACACACCGCTTTCAGCATTAAAATCCCGTGTGCATGGCTTGAAAGCTTTGTATAAAGAGGATTTCGTGCCTTTTCGCATTACAGCTGCATCAAACAGAGGTAATGGAAAGGGACATAGTTCAAATGTTAAGACGTCCTCTAGTTCATACGATTGCTTTGTAGGGTTGATAGATACACTTTCATCATGTACCTTGATGGCATCACTTATTAGAGCTAGTGGTTGCACTCTGTCATTTCTTTTGAATTTCACAGTATTAAAATTATTTCCTTCGATTCTTTTGATACCAAGAGCAGGTAGGGGACAATAACAGGGCTATGTTTAAGCTTCCTAACTTATTAAAAAATTCGTGATATTTACTCTGTTGTTTACTTCACAACCGCGAACGCCAGGTAATACCAGGGGTAGAAAGATTTAAAAGGAATTTTGTGCAGATTATGCAAGTATACTCATAATATAACTGATAAAATCTTTATTTGAACAAAGAGGTTTACGATAGAAAAAGTATATTAATTAAGTAGGAATTTCTTTAGTAAGACAGATAATTTCGCGCATACAGATTGGATGGTTCGTTGTTGTTCAAGCCGAGCTAGCAGGCAAGTCAAACATTCGCCAAACTTCAACCAGTTATAGTACTTAAACGGTATGCGTAACGAAAAAATAGTATAGACATAAATTGTAGAAAATGTTGTGCTGATTATTTTGATATATGATGATGCCATAAAAAAATTGATAGCTTTTGAGTTATAAGCAAAAAACTGGGGAAAGTCCATTTTTTTTCATGTTTTTTGGCTATAACTAAAATTCCAACAAAAAGTTTTGGTGGGAAACCTCAGATTCGTAATCAGCACCCAAAAAAATATTTAGGAGCAAAAAATTACGACTCCACCAGAATTTGCTTTAAATCATTCCTTTTTAGTACCTAATGACTGGACTATTATTATGAACATACTAAAAGTCCCCGTTCCTGGAGGGTGAGGTCGCGGCGCCATTTTGGATTTCATCCCTCCTTTTTTAGTTTTTCCTGAATATCTCGAAAAATATTCAGTTTTCAAATTACAATTGATTAAACAAATTAAAGAGCATAAAATTCCCTACAAACTATACTTTTATTTTTCTTCCAGCTTTAATAGTTTACCAGATAATGGGTCTTAAAAGTTGCCACCATCTTTGATTTCATCTCCCTTTTTTAGTTTCTCTTGAATATCTCAAAATCTATTCAATTTTCAAATTACATGTAATCAGCAAATTAAAGAGCGTAAAATTCCCTACAAACACATGCTTTTATTTTTGTTTTAGCTTTAATAGTTTCCGAGATAATGGATTTAAAAATTGTCGTCATCTTGGATTTTATCCCCCCTTTTTTAAGTTTTTTTTTAATATTTCGAAAACTATTTGATTTTCAAATTACATTAAATACAACAAATTAATGATCGCAAAATTCCCAACCAATGCATAATTTTATTTATTTTCTAGCTTTAATAGTTTCAGTGATATTTAAGAAAAACTAAAAAGGGGGGGATAAAATCCAAGATGGTTGCAAATTTTGAAATCCATCGTCTCGGAAGCTAGTAAAGATAAAACAAAAATAAAAGCATGCGTTTGTAGGGAATTTTGCGCTCTTTAATTTGATGACTACATGTTATTTAAAAATTGAATAGATTTCGAGATATTTAAGAAAAACTAAAAAGGGGGGATGAAATCCAAGATGGCGACAACTTTTGAGACCCATTATCTGCGAAACTATTAAAGCTGGCAGAAAAATAAAAGTATATGTTTGAAAGGAATTTCACGCTTTTTAATTTGTTGAATCAATTAAGATTTGAAAATTGAATACTTTTCGAGTTATTCAGAAAAACTAAAAAAGGGGGAATGAAATTCAAGATGGTGGCAACGTTTCAGACCCATTATCTGGAAAACAATTAAAGCTGGAAGAAAAATATAAGCATGTATTTGTAGGGAATTTTATGCTCTTTAATTTGTTAAATCAATTATAATTTGAAAACTCAATAGTTTTCGAGATATTCTGGAAAAACTAAAAAAGGGGATGAAATCCAAGATGGCGCCGTGATCTTACCCCCAGGACCGGGGACTTTTAGTATGTTTATCAGAAGCCCCTAACGAACATGTGTACCAATTTTCAAAACTATATGATTTAATGTTTTTTTCAAACCCTTCGTCGACTGGACTAATAGTAATAGCCGAAATTTCGGTCCCTCGGAAATTTAAATGTAAACACCTCGCCCCAACACGAATGGCATTCGTTTTTGACTGACAGGAAATGACTGATTTTCATTGGTGGCCAACGGTGTTTCATTCTATTTATAAAAAAAGATCAGCGAATTGTCGCCTGCAATAAGAATTTTCAAAATAAAAAAAATTCCAGGTTTAGAATAAATTTCCCTGACTTTTCCCTGTTTTTTCTCGGTCTCCCGAAATTCCCTATTTCCGGTTTTCCAGGTTTCCCGGTCGGGTGGACACCCTGTTATAAAAGAAGGTAAATAAAATTAGTTAATATTATTTCTAGTTCAAGATCAGCCTTGGTTTCAGTAGAGCCATTAGAATAAAACAGAAAACATGTTCTTAAAATTAAATGACAAGATTATCAGCAGTACCATTCTTCCTTTGATGGATTATATCTTACTAGAAAATCACCCGTCATACAATGAAGTGTGCAAATTGCCTCTTCATTCGAGAGATTTCCCGTCAAATTTGATATGTTTAAATAGATATATATGCGAGAGAAATGTTTAACATTAACTGAAAACAAATAAAATAAACATATGTTTTATGACAGGAAATATTTTTTTATTTACATATTTCTTTATTCAAACTATATCACGTGCATGATATACCACTGACGTAATTTACTACTTTCTATTAAAAAATGGAAATTAATTTGAAATATATGATTAATATAATTTAAAATTTCTCGGGAACTATTGATTATAGCGAGATAAAATTTAGTGATCGATTGATAAATCGATCACTATTTTAGATCTATTAAATTTGAAATTAGAACGACAATTACTCTTTTAAATTTAAAATGACTGAAATTTAGGTTCTCTAACAATGAAATAATGCTGTTTAATGTCTCACAGTGCTATGGTGCGAATTTTATTGTTGGTGACGTCAGAGCGTTACTGAGAGACAGATCTGGGCTATTATATTAGTAATGTTTGTAATAGGTGAATTGAGGCATCAGACAACATCTTAACCACGCTAAGAAGGCAAATGAAAGAAAGAAACATATTTATTTTAATAATACCAAATTACAGATGAAAGCAGGCAAAGAAAAATATCATGCATAACTGACAACAATTGTAAGAAACTTCAAACAAAGAAGGCAGATGAATTAGAAATTTACATGAGAAAGTAAAAAACAAAGGAATTTGAAATAATTTTTATTTCAGTCACATTACTATAGACCACAGGATCCCAACCTGTGGTACGCATACCCCTAGGGATTAGGGATATAATGAATATTCAGCAACTATTCGTTATTCGACCCTTTTGCCGAATATTCGATCTGGCCAAATACTAAACAGATATTCGGCTGAATAATTTCAGGATAATTTTTTTTAAAATGTGCTTCTATAAATATATTACAAAGAATATTGTGCAAAATTACATTTCAGCACATTATCAAAAAAATCTCATAACATTCATTGAATTTTAAGTAAATTGAGTGTATTTAATAATGTTACATATCATTAATCATTGTAAAACCTGAAATTATAATGCAAGAACAATAAATTATCAGCATTTTCAGGAAAAAGTATGTTCCATTTGGTTTCTTGTATAATACCAGATTCAGAAAATAAATAATTGGGTGATTGGAAAAAAGATAACATTACAGTGAAATCTTATTGGAATTTTACCCTTTTTCCAATCAAGCATTCAAATGTTCACTGTGTATTGTGCTTGCAGGAACTGAAAGATATTTTCTTGCTTAATTTGCAAATCTTGGATATTTTTCTGCATTTATCACAGCTATTAGAAGTTCTTTATCAAAATAACAATTTTTACTTCTAATAATTTAAATTTATCCACTTGATATTCTTCTGTGTTTGTCATTGTCATGTTCTGCAATGATGATTCCTTTACAAAATTGCATCAAGATGTTAACACTTATTTAACTGTACAAATAATCAGTTTCATTAATCTTTAATTTTTTTATGTAAAATTTCAGAAATATTTTTTTTTTACAATCAAAAGTGAAATGTTTTTAAAAAGTGGATATTTAACAGCTGAATATAAAGTATTCGACCTGATATTTGATCAAATATTTGGTAATCGGATAATCACTAATATTGGTCACGGCCCAAATCACTATTCGTTACATCCCTACTAGGGATATGTGACAGACAAGTTGAGCATACATGAATGTAATAGTGGTAATGGAGGAAAACACAAAATATAAGAGATTAAAATAAAAAAAAAAGTTATAGAGTTTTTTTCACAATTCATGTGAAAAGTGGAAGTTGAAAGCCTACTGAGTAGTAGTGAAAGAAGATTACTAAGAAACTCAGTGTTAAATCAATACAAGTACTATCCAAGAAATGTCTACTATAACAAAAGGTTGTTTTTTCCCCCACTAGCATTTTTAAAAAGGGATAGTGGCCCATACTTGTGTGTTATTAAAGACAAGACAAATTACAAAAAAAAAGATTCTAATTTTAAATATTTATTCATAGATTATAGAAATATTATTGGATAAATAACTGCCATACAAATTTCAATTCTAACAGTAAATTTTAGAACATGTATGTATTTTCAATCTTTCATTACATTTTACTTTATCATATTAAAAATGTGCAAATATTATATTTCTTATTTAATTAATTAATACAACATTCAACCAGTATATAGCAACTGTTTCTGGCATGGAAAAATTTGATGCAATGTTATGATCAAGAAACTAAACAATCAGATTGTTCCGCCAATGGGAGGCACCTTGCATTCAAAAATTAGAAAGGACAATATAAAAAGAAAATAGTAATAATAATGCTGAGAAAATTCAACCTTGTCTAGAATAACAAAACAATGAAATTCAGCATTTGAAATGCCTTTTATGCTTAAGAAAAGAAAAGGGAGTATTGAATTTAGAATTAAAAACAATTTTTACATAAAGTAAAAAAATAATTTTAAAAATGGAATGCATACAAGATATCCAATGCCAGTCATAGAAAGAGAAAATTCCTAGTACATCCTAGTTCTACTGTAAGCAAGCTCACATATACTTTTATAAATTATATTCAAAAGTAACTCTTCTTATTGCATTTAAAGAAAACTTTTCCAGAAATATCTCTACTTGGGTACTTTTCTTTTAGTTCATAATTTATTACTAAACTTAAATATATATATATATATATATATATATATATATATATATATATATATATATATATATATATATATATATATATATATATATATATATATTAATTATTGGTTTAAGGGGTATATATACTGAAAATGCTATTTGAGTTTTAATAGTTTAGCAAATAAGTGCTAATACTCTGCCTGTTTCATTATTTTTAATAACAACAGTGTTCTTTCACTTGTTGCACATATAATGTTTAAACTTGATTTTTGTTTATGGTATCTTTAGTAATTTCAATTTACTAGATTTTATTTAAATTGATGTATTGTTCAAATAATGACTTTTTGATATCGGATTTAATTCTTGTTTCTTGTTTACAATATTTCTGTGTGATTATATTATAGTTATATTTGGATATATATATATATATATATATATATATATATATATATATATATATATATATATATATATATATATATATCACCATCCCTTCTCTGAAAGTGTTGTTGTGCTTTACATGTTTTTAACATACAAAATACATTCAATATAAATGTCCAACATTTCAAACTTTACAAAACTGTACATACTGAAAATTATGTTAAACTTCACATTGAAATAAGAATTTTTTTTTTTTTTTTATGTTGGTTCAGTTTTGTTGACTCTTACTTTATTCTGTAACTGATAACAGGCAAATCAATCCACATAAATTTTTATAAGCAAATATAAAAGTTTTAGAATATTTTTGATATGATACATACCTAATTACTGAAAATCTCTACTTCTGCTATTGGCAATAAGAATATAGTAGTCAAAATTCTGCCTTAATGCAAATGAATTAGAAAGAAGTAATCAATATTTCTTTATGATGCTTCATTCTTCTTTACTTGCATCGCCCAAATAAGAAACTGCGTATCTCCAGTCCAAAGATCTTTTGCTGATGATTTCACAGCAGAAAGTAATAAGCAGAACTAAAAGAAATTCAACATATGTTAATGGTGAATTGTCATTTGATTACTTATGCTCACATATTAGTTTTTCAAAGTACTTTTGCAAGCAGTTTATGATTATAATCATAGAAATGCAATGAACAATACTAAAAAAAAAAGACGGAAGGCTGTCTTTTTCAAACAACCACAGATGTTAAAGGCCTAGGACTAATTTACTTGCATGGCTCTTTTGTTTCTTGAAGCTTCTCGGATTCTCTTTGTTAATCGTGATACTCTTTTGTTTCTTGAAGCTTCTCGGATTCTCTTTGTTAATCGTGATACTCTTTTATTTCTCGAAGTTACTCGCGATACTCTTGTTTCTCAAAGCTACTTGTGATTCTCTTTTGTTTCACAAAGTTACTCTCAATTCTCTTTTGTTTCTCTGAAATACTAATGTATGGAAAATTGGCGATATAAAAATGAAACTAAGATTACAATGAAGATTGTTTTATTTCTTAATAAAATATATTACAATGTCAATTCTTTTGTTTTGAATTCCAAAATCATGTGTGGATATATTACAATTCTGTGTAGGATCAGTCGATGATATGAAAAGTAACATGCATAATTTAATTCATGCATATTTTTGCCCAATTTTGCGACTCGGATGTCGCTGAACTATAATTTTGATTTTCAAATTTTTTTGTAACTTCTGTTGTTACCCTTCATCTCTAAAATAAGACATTAGTTATGTTTTTAACATATGTAGTTACCGAGATATAGAGGATCTCCCATACAACGTTTTTTGTGGCATTCTGGCATGTGAACCAAATTCCTTCCTGAGACCCCAATGGGAGGAACGTAGTCCTAGGTAAAAATGTATTAAACGAAGTTCATTAACCCTCTACACATTTGAGTCAGCTTTTCATGTAGATTGAAAAGGAGATAATTCATCTTTATGTGTATAATTTCTTAAACCACCATCAATAAAATATTTTTTAGATCTCAGAGACTTGATTAAACACAACAGAGATCCAATTATTCACTTTAAAAGATTATTTTTAAAATTTTAAAGCTATTAGATGAAAATAACTGCATGCTTCAAGGGTTAAAGAAGAATTTAAAATTAGAAGAATAAAAAGAAAAGATGAAGTATGTATATAACAAATTATGATCCACCTTATCACTGCAATTACCCAACAAAGTCATTTCTATTTAAATATTATATATTCCAGAATAACTCATTTTTGCAATCATTTTGTTATAAATATTTTTTTTTTAAATTAAAAAAGTAAACACGAATGCAAATATATTGAAGAACCCAGTCTCACTTTAGACCAAATACCTATTTAAAGAAACAGAAAGTAAAACATCTATTTAAAAATATATATATCATAAAAGTATAATGATCTTTTGAGCATTTTATTTTTCTCCTCACTTTAAGTATCGGTATAACTTTTAAGAAAAGGTTTCAATTTAAGTAAAATACATTTATGCTAAAGGAAAGGAAATTTGACAAAAGAATTCTTGGGAGAATTAATTAAACTTAATAAGCTGTAGATTGCACTGTAGAACTTAATCTTTACAGGTTGTAGGTAGTAAAACATGCTTATTAACATGTTAAACATTTATTTTAGTTACTTTAAGGATTATATTTTACTCAAAATCACACACAGTCTGAATTAGAATATAAAAAATTCAGAAGAAATTTTAATCCCAAATGAAATTTTGTATGAAGCATTTTTTATCCTTACGATTCATGGCTGTTAATATGAATCAATGAAAAAAGATCAACAGAATAAAATTATTGACAAATATTATAATAAAAATATTCCTTTATCATTGGAATGAAAGATAATGCTAATATTCCTTCTAAATATGTCTTAATTTCAAGTTTATCAAAGAATTAACATTTTTAATTTTGCAATTAAATTCTCCTGGTACTTTTCCATCAACATAACTCTAATTATTGACAAGCTGAAATGTTCATGTTATTTTGTTTTGACACAAACATTCATCACTAAGAAAGATTGCTACAATTTGGCGAATTATCTCCAAGATCAAGTAAACTGTCCCTAGAATTTGTCTGTTTTTGTCAGGTCTAGTTATTTTTATTTTGTTTTATTTGCTGTTTTATTGGTTAATGGAAACATGTTTCTCCCCACACAAAAAACCAGTTCAAACCACTTAATCTTCCTAATGACTTAACTGGCTTTATCTAATTCTTACTGCTAAATGACTCGTATTTACTATTAAAATTTCTTAAGTAAAATATTCTCTAGGTAATAGTGATCAAAGCATATAGGATGCCCAAACAAGGTTCTTCCCACTTTTAAAAAATCATAAAAAAACAAACTAAAGTATGTACTTTTAGGTTTTTTTTTTCAATTCCTACTATTAGTTCACACTCTCCCTATATACATTTATATATGTATATCTTGTTCAAAATTTGCAATCGATTTTAAACTAACTTCCCGATGAGCTGGAGACTTGAAACTTTAAACATAGCTCAGAACTAGATGACAATGCAATATTAATTCGCTTTCTTGTCTGTATGTTTGTCTGTCATTTCATATTTTGCATGACGCATGTGCAATACGTTTTTCATTATATCTCGAAAACTATTAACATTATAGACTCGGTTTTTGGATATATCGATGGCCCATGGGATCATCGAAGCACCCCCATATTTTAGCCATATCTTTGCGCATGCGCAGTACGTTTTTCATTATATCTCGAAAACTATTAACATTACAGATTTGGTGACAAATTTGGCGTCCATTTTGGTGACTTAGCGGCAAAGTTGGTGACAAAGGGAATTTTCAAGATTCAATCGTTAATAAAATACTTTTTATTCATCCACTCAAGTTCAAATACATTCTTTTTTAACTTGTAATGGATGACACTTGATGTTAATAAAGTTTTTTCAAATATTAATTCATTAATTAAATTTAATTAATTAATTTTAGTTTTATATGGGAGAAAAAAATTTCTAAAATAATATTTTTCTTTGTTGACCTAAGTAGGAATTGACTTTTAATTTTTTTTTATATTACTTGTTTTTAATTCAATAAATACAGTACCAAACTTTTTATTTTGAATAAAAAGGACACTGAATGGCCTCAGGTCACTGATATTGCCATTCTTATTTCAATACAGCTTCACCTCAGGAAATGGACCAAATTGCTGTATGGGTTAGCGAATTCAAATCTGAAACCCAGGTAAGGCCTACATTTTGGACTATAGGTACACAATCAAAATCCAGCTTCCAGGCTGGCACATAATAAAGCCAAATGACAGTGGCCATCAAGACTGTCAATTTTACAAGGCTTCATGGAACCTGGTAGGAAAACTCTCACAGGGTTGATGAGCTATGTGTGACTAACCAATTTAAATGTTCTATATATAAAAGGCAATGTTCGTGTGTGTGTGTGTGTGTCTTATAGACTAAAAAACTACTGGACCGATTTACGCATGGATTTTTGCAAAATGATCTGTGTTGTCTGGGGAATTTTTAAAGCTATTGAAATCCTCAATCTGACCATTAGAAAGAATGTTAGAGGCCTAATAATATTTGAATGTTTGGTGATGGTTGCAACTCCTTCCTAATGCAGGGTTGCTTTTTGTAAACAAGTCAGTTTCGATGGTAATCTCGGGAAGAGAAGCGAGATCTTAGCCTATTGGTAACCGTTATTTTTGAAATAACTCTGGCTTCTGAGTGCAACGTACAGCACTACAATTTTTATATGTGTTGTCTATCTTATGTTTGTATAAGTCCAAATAGATACATTTTTCTAAAATCTGGTATCTTTCTTTCAAAAGACAGAAACATTACAAATACAATATCAATAGTAGCAGTACTATTAATTAAATGTAGATGGCACCACAAGACAGTACTTCTCACATTGAAGTACACAAGGTAAGAAATGTTGTTGTGCATGCGTAGAAGTAAGCTCGAGTGATGTTAAATTTTGTGAAGTCCCGTAATGTTAAATTTTTTTAATGTTTTGTAAGTTTCTTAATGTTCAATATTAATTGTGATGATTTTGCTGCATTATGAAGTGAGGTTTTGTAAGTAATTTTATTTTACATTCTGACTGTTCGACTCTGCTGCTGGAATTGCATTTTACTGTTAATAAAAATGCCCCAAAAACGAAAAGATGAAATGGAGGAAGAAACAGCACAACAAAATGAAGGAAATAGATTACATATGTCACAGACACATGCTACTGAATCATCACAATAACACAAAGCACGAAATGAAGCAAGTCGAGTAAGAATTAGAGAATTAAGACAATCTTTGTCATATAGTTGATTACACATGCAAATGAATCAATTGATAAAACTTGATCGTATTGTATTCAATATAATTCGGAAATTGAATATAGCTTGCATCCAGTTGTGGTTGTTGAAAGTATTAATAAATTTTGCACAGATTGCAAGGCATTAAAATTCAAGAATGAAGCATCTGGGATGTGTTGTTTGAAGCCACCACTTGAACCATTGTTCTCATTGGTCGCTGGTACTACAACGCAATCGTAGTATTATTTGAATAATGATACTTTCTTTGTTGATTACAAAAAGCCACAAGTGAATATCTTTTATATTTTTCTTTTTTTAATAATTCTTTCAAAGTATAAAGATGCTTTTAAGATGCCATGTATATAAATATATAAGGTTTTTTTCCCACTTTAAAATCTCATTTCCCAGTGCTGACAGACACCATATAAAAAATAATTGGCTACTCTCATGTTAATGAAAACCCAATTCAATCATTTTAAAAGCATTTAAGCAAGATTTCCTACAGAAAAACTACAATGATGCTCTGGTTATGCTGGAATGAAATATTTGTTATATTCTATTTTGTTATAAAATTATTAACATAATTATCATAAAAAAGAAATGAAAACTTTTTTAAATTTTTATTGTTCATTTTCAACATTATAAAAGCATAACAATTATGTACCATTATTATTAACCTTCCAAACTGCTGAACAGGGCTATTTCAAATTTAGCTGAAAAGCATAACAACTCAAGTTTATTAGCACATTTCCTTATACTTCTATTTTTTCATATCAAAAAGTAAAGTTTATCCACTTATAAAGTTCATTGCTCAGATTTTCAAGTTCTTTGGTTCAAAATAATTAGACACTTGGAGGATTAATCAGTATTAAAAAATACTCATGCTAAGAAAAAAGATGCCACATTCTTTTTCTTATGATATAACCTTTAACTGTTACTATGAAATATATAAATGATTATACACACAGGCAAATTTTTATATGCAAGTCAAAATTATTTATGAAATATCAAATTAGATGACTAAAATAATATAATTTTAAAATGAACTTTAATTATAATTATTGATACGAGGAGCCTTCATGTAGCTACAATAATCCCTGCTTGTACGGATTGCTTTTTCTCCGACACGTTCATTTGATTGAAAACTTTTACTATAAAGCAACTAATAAATACTCAACAAAGACAGTAAATTAACCATAAATACACATTTAAGTAACTTTTGTTTCATTTATTTCTATCTACCGATTTTAATTTACAGCATTTACACTCGTACTTCACTTAGCTACATGTCAATATCAGAATAACATTTCACTAAGCAATATTAAGTTAGACAGCATGCAGCAATTACTGCTCATAAAATTACTTCCTTATGTTTTAAACTTACTTCTTTTGTTTCGTCCATTTTGCCCATTATTAATACACAAATTATATATATATTTCAATGTCAAAAATAATATGCGTAACTCTCAAACTTCTACTTCCTTTTGAACGTAAGAAAATATAAACAAATAAATTTCCTGCTTTTATCAGAAGAGAGCCATATGAATATTTTTGCTATTCATGTGGCCGTTCACATTTCATAGTAATTCAATACCTTTAAAGAGTTAACAGTGGGAATGCAGCATATTTAAATAATGATGTGCATTTTATTATTTTTGAATAAGGCACGTCTGTGGACGAGTTTTCTGTTTTTTTTTAATTACATTAAAAACTTTGACTTTTTGAACTTCCGCTCTGAAGATTCTATTGACTGAACCGGGTCTATTCTGGTACCCCTGGTTGGGTTTGGCGGTTGTTAACGTCCGGAAAAAGTGACGTCCCCCAACCCAACCGGGAGTACCAATATAAACCCCAACATTACACCGGAATTACTTAGTCCCAGTACTTAAATGCAAATAAACAAAGCAGAAAGCTTGTCCAGTTTGTATACTGTGTACAGACCAACGTTAATGCTGTTGAGTTTGCTCGCGCTGGAGTTCGAGTTTTGAATCGCCACAATCTGGCTCGAGTGGGCGTTGCGTATTAGCGGTTTGTTTAAATTTTTGAAGCAAGAAAGTTAATGGACCTTATGCATGTGACGTCACATCCTCCGACACGTGACCTGCCGGCGGCAGCCATTGGTCAGTCTTAAACAGCTGACTCAGAACTGCTTTTATTTCTGAGTCACTTATAGGCTGATCGTTTTGTTTATACCGCCACAGCTGTTTTTCTACACTCTCGAACCCAAACGGTGCATAAGGTCCATTGCTTCATTTCTTTATTTTCATGTTTTCGACTATTTTTTTCATTGTTCATAGAAGTCAGGTAAGACCTGTCCTTTCCGTTTTTCTACAATTTTGTATCTCTTGTTTAAAGCTGAACCACACAAAGGTTACTGTGTCGGATGTTTATGATGACTGCTGTGAACCTGCAAAGCCTTTACACCGCTAAGCAGACCTCTCCTTCCGAAATTTTTTTCAAGAGTGGTAAATCCACTAATGAACTTGTCTTACGTCTAGGACAAAATGAATATGAGGATATTAATATTTTGATATCAAATGGGGATTCGAACTCTAGAATTCCACAATTGAACCCTTTCACTCTTCAATCCTTCATTAAAGATAAGATTAACCGTCACACTAGTACACAAAATGTGAAATTTACTCGACATGGTAAAATTATTCTTACAACGCAGGATCCAGTGTGTGCCGCACAATTACACAATTTGGAAACCGTTGTAAACATTAAAGTTTCTACAAATGTGATATGGGAAAACATTACTTCCCATTTTCTTTTATATGACATTTCCACTAAAGTTTCGTTGCTTGAGGTTGCGGAAGAGTTGACCAGAAACAACGGAATTGAAATTGTTGAAATGAGGCGTTTTGTAAAACAAAACAATACCCGGGAGACATCACCTGTTCTGATTACCATGCTTGGAACTCGCTTGTCTGGGTATATGAAGATATGGTTCACAAATCAAAAAATCCAGTCCTTTAAAAAATTGACAGGCCACGCCAGTGTATAAAATGTTACAGTTTCATTCATCCCTCAAGGGTTTGCGAGAAGACACCAGTTTGTCCTTTATGTGGTGAAATTCATTCGGGAATTTGTCAAGTTCCTCAAAAATGCATAAATTGTCAAGGGGAACATTCGACCACATCGAGGGGTTGCTCTTTTTATATTAAGGAACAGAACATTATGGAATTAAAAGGTAGAAATCATCTCACAACTGCTGAGGCGAGACGCATCTACAATCAATCTGCGAAATTTAATTACGCGCCAGCTGTCAAAGCAAATACACCTATCAATGATATTGAAGGACAAATTAACGAAAAAATGGGGACTATGCTTCTTAAAATGAACAAACAGATCGAGTCTATCATCCAGACAATTAATGCAAAGATGGAACAGCAAGCTAATATGCTTTTTGAAATGTTTGAAAGATTAGTGGAATCTCTTTTGCAAAATTTAACTGCTATTAATAAACTAGGAGGTGAAACTAACTCGCCATCTAGAAAGAAAAAAGCGGTCGACAATCTTCGCAAAGCATCTGGTATCCCAATGCAATTGAATGCGGATGCGGGTGCTTTTGGTTAGGACATTTGGGGGTTTTTTCTCTTCCCTTCCCCTTCATTAGGGTTTGTTTTTGTTGTTGTTGTTTAAGGTTTTTTGTTTTTTTCTAAAATGACTTTTGTTCAGTGGAACTGTGGAGGTCTTAAGAATAAAAAAATCTGGCTCAAAGTTCCTCCTTTTTCTTTTTCTGAATTCTGGATTTTTCAAGAAACTTTTTTCAAGCATGAAGCTCACTTCTTTTGTTCATCTAAAACTTTATTTTATTTGGACAGGCAAGATCGGCCTGACGGGGGTTGATTACTGGAATTCCAAAAACCGCATCAAGGAGAATCATTCCAATTAACTTTTCACATAATACCAATCAGGAGATTCTTGCAGTTGAGGTTTTTTTATAAAGACTTAAATTTTATGATTATTGATTTATATGCTCCTCAAGGTTTCAATATAGAAAGTGCAAAACAATTTTTTGATTCCTTTTCAGTTCCTGTCTTCATTTTTGACGATTTTAATCTCTATGGGGATCAGACAAATCCTTTCCGTTAAGTAATGATTTCGTTGAATGGTTGCAAAATTCCAGTTTTGTTCTCCTCAACTCTTCGAATCCTACCTATGCTACTCATACTGGATCAGCTTCGCTACTCGATCTCTCAATTTGCTCTGCATCCATTTCCCATGGTGTTGATTGCTATGTTTCAGATTCAAATTTTGAAAGCGGTCATTGTCCTGTCATTATCACATGGTCGAAACTGGAACACATTTCTAAAAAAAAGGAAACAATTGAAATCGGACTATGAGTCAATCTGCAAATGTTTTAACTACAAAAACTAATCTTAATGTATTGACACGCAAAATCTCGGAAGTGATCAGGGATAACACAAAAATAATCACTTTGTCGGCTAATAATTACCCTCCCTGGTGGAATTGATCTTGTCATAATTTTCAAAAACTTAAAATCCTTTTTCGCAAAAGAACCCTTCGTTTCATTTCAGAATCAGACTGGATAAAACATAAAAAATATGCAGCAAAACTTCATTTTCATATCAAAAAGGCTAGTCGGAATTATTGAGATCAAATCTGTAACATAACCAGAAATCCACGTATGTTTTATTCCATGCTTAATAAGGTTTACAGTCATTCAAACCGAGAAATAAACATTTCAAACCTTATACTACATAACAATCATTATATTTCAAACTCAATTCAGCAAAGCAATCTTTTTGTCGATTTTTTTTCCGACAGTAGCATGAAGCATGAGCCAATTCCTTTAGATTATTGTGGAGACTGTAATTATCACCTTAATATTCCTATCCAACTTCAGGAAGTCAGACAAGCTATTCAAAAAACACAAAATTCAACTCCAGGTGCGGACGGCATTACAGCGAATTGGTTTAAAAAACTAAGTATTATAGATTTAACTATCATTACATCCTTTTTTCAGGAAGTTTTTTCCACCTCTTAAATCCCAGAGGAATGGAAGCATTCGATTATCGTTCCAGTTCCAGAACCGAGTAAAGACAAATCAAAAATTAATTCGTGCAGACCAATTGCCCTCGCCTCTGTTTTTTCAAAATTTTTTGAAAGAATCTTGATTCAGCGTATAACCCATCATTTATTGATCGGGAAAAAAGTTCCTCCTTCTGTGAATGGCTTCCTCCCCCTCAGAGACAATCAACTTGCAGCATACAAAATTCACACAGCCATTACTGAAACCCATAGTCATAAGAAATACTTTCTCGGAATTAGTCTGGATATTAAAAGTGCATACGATTCTGTCTACATAGATGGTCTTATTTTAAAGTGTCTTGGGCTTGGTAATAACGGAAACATTATTAAGGTCCTGCACAGCTTTCTGCAAAATAGAACTATTCAGGTTCGTTGGAGAAATTCTCTTTCTAAGACTAAAACTGTTCAGAAAGGTTTGCCTCAAGGCAGTGTGGTTTTGTCAATTCTTTACATATGTTTTTTCTCGGATTTTTTTGAAACGCTTGATGTAGGTGTGGAATATTCAATTTTTGCTGACGACATTTTTATCCTTTGTGCTCATACGTCTTTAGATTATATTTCAAAGAAACTGCAGAATACGATGGAAAATGTTTATAAATGGTGTAATTACTGGAAACTCGGTATTAGTCCTGAAAAATGCTCTAAGCTGACCTATCAAAAAAGAAATTGCAGTCTTTTCCCCGAATTACATATGCAGGCTTTCCTCTCCCTTGGAAACAAAACAATTTCCTTTTCACATTTTCACTGATTTTTAAAATTTTAGTACCTCTGTGTTGAATTTTACCATTTGATTGGCGCAGTTTAGCCAAAAATGGCTCTTGCGCCATTAAACCCCAACCAACCAACCAACCAACCTTGGAAACAAACTATCAAATATTTAGGTATCAAATTTTCCAAAACTAACCAAAATGGAGTTACATTAAAAAATATTCGATCTAAAGCCCTCAGGAAAATTAACGTTTTAAAATCTATTGCTTACAAAAATTATGGCCCTAGAACAAAGGATCTTATAAACATAGCAAACAATTTTTTGTCTCAATATTTGTAGTCTCTTTTATTACAGTTGCTCACTTACAAACAAATTTTCTGAAACTCAATATAAAGCATGCAATTCAATACAAACTATGGCTCTCAGAATAGCTCTCGGGCTGCCTAAATGGACCCCAAATATTATGCTAATGAAAATCGCGGGTCAGGAAGTGCTGTCGGAAAAAATTAAGAGGTTAGCGGCACAATTCTTTATCAGGCAACTTTCCAATGGAACTCAATCTCCCATTTATGATCAAATTTGTAAACCAAGCATCAAATTAATTAAAAAAGATGAAGTATTGATTGCTAATTTGTTTGCGGATCTGGGCACTTCTACAGACCATATTATTGCCTTTCCTGATACCTTATTCTCTCGAAATAATTTTTGTGAAATTCATCTTTCAGATTTTAGTTTCCAAAATAAAGCTCATCCTGTTTTCCTGATCAAGGACCTCTTTGAAGAAGCTGTATCGAAAGAATTTTATGACAATCATATCATTGCTACGGATGCATCCAAATCACATTCTTTCACTTCTATCGCGGGTATCTCTAACCTGCAATCTTTTGTTTATAGAATCCACCCCATCAATTCCATCTTTACGGCGGAAGCCTTGGCAATTTGTCAAGCCCTAGGATGAACTTTCAGTCACAGATAAAAACTTATTATTGCTGACAGACAGCTATTCATTTCTTCAAGCTTTAAAATGCCTTACAATCAAATCTCCAAAAGGTCATTCACAGATTAGCTGGCAAAATTCTTGTTAGGAAAAATTTTAATAAAAAAATATGTTTAGTGTGGACCCCAGGGCATTCATTGATCCATTGGAATGAAAAGGCGGATTTACTTGCAAAAGCGGGCACGGAGTCCCACCCATTAATAGAGTGGATTGCTTCTGAAGATATAATTTCTCATTTTCAGACAATTTCTCTTCAAAAAAAGAACCATTCCTTTCAAAACAGCAAATATCAAAAATCTATTGGCGATATTCCCACCATGTTAACTCTTGCCCCTTGGCTCAAAAATAGAAGAGAGGATATCATTATTGCACGACTTTTAACCCGGATGATTATTACTCCGGCACTATTGCATAGATTTGGTCTACACAATAACCCTCGTTGTCAAATTTGTAATCGTGACAATAACATTGAACTCATTATTTTGTTCTGTTCCAAATACTCAAATCATAGGTCAATCCTCTGTGCAAAACTTAATTTTGATCTTCAGTTGTTTCCATCTTTAAAAGCCTTTTTTCAAAACGCTGCTTCTGATAAGCGGCATCTTAGGATTCTTCTTCAATCCCTGAAGTCTTGACATTTATTAAGTGCATCCCTTTTGACATTTATTGAGTGCATCCCTTTTGACATTTATTGAGTGTATCCTTTTTGACATTTATTGAGTGCATCCTTTTTGACATTTATTGAGNGCATCCTTTTTGACATTTATTGAGTGCATCCTTTTTGACATTTATTGAGTGCATCCTTTTTGACATTTGAGTGCATCCTTTTGGCATTAGGGGATAACGGCCTTTGTTGCTAAAAATCGCATCTCTTCACATTTCAATCAATCAAAGTTTGTCCATAAATCGACAATATGACCAGTTCATGCTCACGTGATAAACATAAAATGAACTTCTCTTTTTCAAATATGGAAGCATGACGTAAAAGAGCATCCATTTGCTGCGTTAATTTTTTTATTTCATATTTCCTTCAGTAATATGATTCCAGTCCCTTTTCAGGGTTTTCAGTGTTTGAATTCTTGAACTTCGTTTAATATATTTAATACCGTTCCTGGTTGCATCGGAAACATTAGTGTTAGAGTGGTCTTTTTTTAATTTTATTTTATTCATTTATTTCTTTTTTACAAATTTCCAAGAAAAAATAGTTTATTTCACTTAAATTATTCGTTAGATTATTTTATATTTTTATGTCAAAGTTTTCTTAAGTCACAAATTACTTCAGATACAATAAATAACCTTTCTATATAAACAAACGCTAATTTCAATGAAGTCAATTCATGGTAGCATGCGGAACTCCAAACATAAATTTACACAATTTGTGAATTTTGTAAGAAAAATGGTACATGCAACTATTTCCGCTTCGACCTGCACTCGCTCATAAGCTCGTATCGTTTAAATTTTTTTACAGTAGTCAAAGTGATTAACTTTTCATACATGGTTAGAAATCACCACAGGAGAATAAAGAATTAGTCTTTTATTCTTAATTTTATCAATTCAATTATTTTAAGATAAATGCTTAAGTCATGAAATGGCTTAAAAATTCCCTAGGAGGCAAGAATTTATTTAGAATAATTTATAAGATACATTGTGCTCCTATTACTTCGATGAATCGTCTCCATATCGAAAAGTAATTTCTTTGCAATAGTAAATGCAAAATATTTCATGCCTAGAAGGTTAAATATATTATTCAGTTTTTTAAAAAACATATGCAATCAATAAATATCCGTGGAAAGTTCTATATAAAGTATGTTACAAGAATCCATTCTAAAAGACATCTGTTCAGTTATGGAAAAATGATAAATAATGATGGGGCGGATGATCGGTTGAAAAGTAACGGAAACGGATTGAAAGAAACAACTTAACACTATTATACTTATTAAGTGTTTTTCCCTCCTCACTGGCAGGGCCGGATTAACAAATAGGCAAAGTAGGCAATTGCCTAGAGGCTCCGAACTTTGGGGGCCGAGGCCTCGATTGTTTTTAACATTATTTTCCTTCAACAGTCCTAATTTCAACTGACAAAATGGCTAAGCTAGAAGGTCATTCTTGGTTCATAGTGGAAATGAGATAATTCTTAATTAGTTTGAGTTTCGAAATATTCCTCTCACATGATGCAATAGAAACACATAAAATTAAGAAACTGTTAATGCTAAAGTGAGACTGGGAACAGATTCGGAAAGTAGAAGCTCTAAGAATCTTAAAAGGTATATCAGACAGGCAGCGTAGAGTCAGCGATTTCCGTGTACACTAGGGTAATGCCACTCGCCCAAAGTTTCTCGTCACGTGACCGCTCAGACAAGATATCGGAAATAGTGGAATGTATTCAATTGGCCTAAAAAATGTACACGTTAGTGACGGAAAACTGTCAGCAACGAAAATTCAAACCAATTCGATGTGACTTTGACGGTGATGTAGTTCGCCTGCTGCGATACAAAATCCTGTCTGATCGCTTGTCTCAATGCGACTTTTGGCTCGTAAGTCACGGTGGCATAATCCTAGTGTATACGGAAATCGTTGACGGAACGCTGCCTGTCTGATATACCCTTAAGGAAGTCCATCCAAGAGACTCTTCTTTTGGAACTTTTGCGGCTTTTAGAAATATTCTTAAGCGTGGAATTTCTGTAAGGATACCATCTACAGAAAGCTCATTGTAATTTTCAACCAAACTTTGTACAAACTTGGGTAGTTCACTGTCCGCGGTTTCGATTAGACTGCTGGGCTCTAAGACTGCAAACCGATCTTATATACATTCCATGCCTTCGCAACGTGTATCGATTTCTTGTTGAAATCTGTCAATGCACTCTAACAGCTCTCTTTTCAGTTCTCGGTTCAAGGTCAGCGGCTCGTCTGCAGCCTTCTCTGCGGGCATAATTTTCTTTCTCCTGACAGTTTTTTTTTACTACAAGAATGCCCATCTCTTCACATGGTCATTTAAAAAGACCTTTAGACTTGACTTTTCATCTTGATAAGACTTCTCGAAGCTTATTCCAAGAATCTGCTAATACTTTTGAACGTGGCTGACTTCTTTTAAGACATTATTCCATAAACACAAAACTGAGAAATCCCTAATTGCAGTCGCCCCTCAGGGGCACACCTTCTTCAGGTATGACGGGATTCACGACCCCGAGGTACCCTAGTGTCTGATCTCTTTCCGTTTTTTTCCTCCAATTTAGTTTTGCCTTTCATTCCTTCCCTCGAGGGTAGGCGAGGGAGCTCTCCATGAGAAGCTGTTGCCGCTCTGTTTGCTTCCTGCTTCTCATGGACAGCAATATACCCCCACTTGTTGGCCGTGCGTGGCGACCCATTAGACGGGTGGTACATTTCGGTCCCCGGTGTATCAATCGGCTGGTATCCCAGTCGCATGGCTGGCCTGCTCAAGGGGATCAAGCGAAGGGGTCACTCCTTGGGCTCGGCGTTAAGGGTGGTCACTGTCCCCGGGGGTGACTCTGAGCGTATAGGTTCCGACTTGCACCAAGGTAAGCGCCGAGGCTGGGAATACCCAGAGCCGGTGGCTGCCTTCCCTTGTTGGGCTCCGTGGTGGGCGGTGCCGTCGGGCCTGAACCATATGCCATATCATATGGGTAAAAGAAAATCTGGTCCCTTCAGTGGGCAACAAAATGCATCAAAGTATTCAACAGTAACAAACCTTCCAACCTTTTTTTTGATAAAGAGAAACTCTACATCCAACGAAACCTTTCATACCGTATCACCATTCCTAGTTGAAAAAGCCATTACCGCAACTGTCGGTGATGTCAAATCCACTAAAAAAGCTTCGATCTGGCGACTTGCTGGTCGAAGTTCAATCTCGAAAACAATCTGAACAAATAGTTAAACTAAAAACATTTTCCAATATTCCAGTAACTGTCTCTCCACATGCATCTTTGAATTCCTCCAAGGGCGTTGTCACCTGCGGAGAATTGCTTAATGTTACAACAGAAGAAATCCTTAAAGAATTGCAAAGCCAAGGGGTGAGCCATGTACGGCGTATATCAATACGGAGGGATGGCCAGCTCCTAAATACAAAGCACCTAATACTCACATTTGACTCCGCCAAATTACCAGAACATATTAAAGCAGGATATATGCGCCTCTCTGTTAGGGCATATATACCCAATCCACTCCGCTGTTTCAAGTGCCAACGTTTCGGACATTCGAAAACTTCTTGCCGCGGGACACTCACCTGCGCCCGTTGTGCAGAAGTCGGGCATGAAAGTACTGATTGCACCCGTGCAGAGAAGTGTGTTAACTGTAAGGGGGAACACACTTCGTTCTCTCGAAACTGTTCTGCCTGGAAACAAGAAAAAGAAATAATTTCCACAAAAATGAAAAAGCAGATATCTTACCAAGAAGCAAGAAAACTTGTAAAATCACAGACACCTACACCCGGAAATAGTTACGTTTCTGTAGCAAAAAAATCATTTTCTGCACCATCCGTCCAAAAAAATCCCGATATCTCTATTTCTCATTCAAAACCACCTGATTCTACTGCAAGAGCATCTCCTCTAATAACCAACTTGCCGATTCCCTCCTCTCCATCTGTCTCTCCGGTCAGTGAAGAAGCTTTGGCCTCGCCTGACTTAACCGATTTTACATTGGTTAAAAGCAAAAAAAAGTTAAAAAAGGACTCTCCTACTAAAACACATACCATCGCCAAAGCCGAAAAGATCTCAAAATTTTATTCGACCTCTCACCGCGAAGTTACTAACCCTATTCAAACAAAAGATAACATATCTACCCATCAGTCTGCATTGACACCTTCTGCAACCCCTAAAACTACTTCTGTAGACACAGAGCTTCTACCAATGGCGGTTCTCCCTCCGTTGGAAAAAGCACTTTTACAATCTCGGGAATCTGATGCAGATGCCGAGATGAGCTCCTCCTCTTTATCAGAAGAGGATACCTTGGAGTATGACATGTCGGAGGACTTGGAAGACTCACTTGCTGTTACAAGTCCTCCACACTCTTCCAAACTTGGAAAAGCAGACAAGTACAAATACAGGTAGCATTTTTGCTTTTCTGTTTTGTACACTGTTTAACTTTTTTTAAGAATATTTTGAAAACAAATGACCTGCGCTGTATTGTTTTCTTTTAACTAATTTATTTAGTTCTTTAATATTTTAAACATTTCATTTATTTGTCCCTCGAATTTTCTTTGGTCTTTGCGCACCATGTGATATTTTAAAACATGCTTTACATCTGATATATTTTAAAACTTGTGTTTTATCTTTTTTCATCGTTCATCTTTTCATTTTTGGCAACATGATTTTATCTTTTCATATGTAACTATGAATTTCAAATTTATTTTAGAATTCTATCTACCACTTTTCATATCGCACCATATATTTTAACACCGTGATCCTGCTTATCTACCATACGTTTGGCGCAGTTTAGCCAAAAATGGCTCTTGCGCCATTAAACCTCACACAACCAACCAACCAACCCTAATTGCAGTCAACAGAGTTTGAGCTGCTCCTTTGATTTCGATCGTTTCCGAAGCATCACACAGTTCCAAAATCGAAAATCTTATTAACCTCTGAGTGTTTCACACGTATTTCTACGTTGACCTTGGACTACCCCAAAGGCGTAAAACGCGCATTTCAACGTGTGGTGGAAAACACTCCGAAATCGGTTTGCACTGAATTTTACGTTCATTGTGAACTGTCTCTAAAGGGTAACACACGTATTTTTCCGAATTTCTTATCCCCTTTCTTGGTTTGACATCTTGATTGATTATCTGGGGAGAGCAACGGTCAGCACAATGAAGACTGATAAGGATGTACTTACTGCAAATTAGGGGTGTCACAGGATCCGAGATCCCCACTCCCCTGTGGTTTGGGGAATTTTAATGCTATTTGCATTGAGGTTATCTTTCAGGAAGAATTGCGGTGTCGGATTTTTTTTGCATTGTGTGTGTCGGAATTTGGAATCGCATTCCGGATTAGTTCGGTTTAATGTCAGTCTGGTTTGATGCTGTATTATGTTTCAAGTGCTATTCTTTTAATACAATTTATGTGATATAAGATTTTTTTCAATGCCTCAATGTTTTAAAGATCCATCTCGAATGGTTACCTAAAATAGATATTGTGGTTTAAGTAAAATAGATTTTGTTCCAATACCGCATTCAAGCATAAAAAATTGAAAGCCTGGGGGGTTGCTAAGAAAATCTGCTATTTATATATAGTTGAACAGTATTCTTGAATCAACACATTTTACCCGCATTCAACTAGTTTTATGATATTAATGTAGACTTTTTTCATATTAATTATCTCCATCTACTCATTTTTCCTTTATAAAAATAGAGTAAAATTAAATTTTTGTCAAAAAATAGCGCAAATTTTAAGGTATATGAAAATGATGCATTATTTTTATTGTTTATCTTTCAGATCAAATCGAAAATTTCAGTTTTACAATGATTATTTCATTATATAGATTTTATTTTTATTAAAAAATTAATTTTCAGGTTTAAGTGTAATTTTTTTAGACTAGAACAGTCTTTAATTTCATTATTACACTATTTAGAAAAATATTTTTTAAATTTTTAAAAATTACAATGAAAAAATTCATTGCGAAAAATAATAATTATTTTATTAAATAATTATTAGTCGGAAATTTAATTTTAGGTCATTCTGAACTGAAAAAATAATGTACATGGAAATAAATGTTAAAGAAAGTGGAAGAAAAGTTTATTTTTTACATTGTAAAATATTTTCTTTTTGTTAAAAGCAGGGGAGAATATAGTTTAGATGAAAACGTTAAGAACAATATCGACTAAATTTGATGTTTGGGTGTGTGATCTTATCAGACTTTAAATAATCTTATTATGAGACTGATAATATCTGCAGCCCAACTGTCTTACGTTTATTTCAATAATCAATGAAAATGTTTATTTCTTGCTTAAAATAAAAGACAAAAATATTTCTCAGAAAATATTATACGAATACTGTATTTGCGCATTAGTTCCTTGAAGCACAATATTTTTTTTGATGTGTTATTAAGCATTCTTCTGTAAATGATTAAATCTATATAGCTAAATTGAATTGCTTTCGGTAAATGCCATGCCAACTGCAAGTTAAGTTTTCATTAATGCTCTGAGAAAAGAAATCCACTAATATACGTTACAAACCTTTGATACATCCAGATCCACTAATAACAACTTTGAAGACTGTTCTTCCAATAATAATAGCAGTTTCTGCCTTTGGATTATTTCAAAATATTACCGTCACATGTGTTTTATCACAATATCTTATGTGTGCGTGTTGTAATTTGTAAGGTGTAATTTTTTTTTTTATAAAATTCTGTTTATCTGTACCCTTTTCTTAATTCTGAACTTTAATAAATAATATTTCAACTGTAAATAAAATATTTATTTTCTATGTGTTTTGGCATTTTTGAATCATATATACATTTTTATTTCACTTATTTGAAGAGTAAAGGGTCAGTTTTAAGCTTGTTAAATTTACTTTATATTTTCGAAAAGAACGGTGCGGTACGAAACGCCCCCCCCCCCCAATATTTTGAATTCCTCACCAAAAACGGCCAAGACATCTATAAAGTGTCACTATTTTGTCGTTAATTAACAATTTTTACCAATGCAACTGATCTTAAAGAGCACGGGAATTCTGTCAGAAGCATTTCTGCAGTGAATCAATCATCATATACCAGTCCTCTGCTACGACCTTTCTCAAACTGCTTCCCTATCTATTTACGTCACATGTTTTTCACGTACAGATTGACATAAACATGTTAAAAGCACTAAATCGGGGAACATCTTTGTATACTGCTGATACTATTATGAGAAAGATTTCAGTTCATTGTTAGTTTTGTTCCAAGTGATCAACTAAAAATTATAGTCGAAAGATACAGACATCTGGGAAAAAATCGGCTCATTCAATTCTTTAGTTTACCCTGTCTGTTGATACTCACAATTGTGAAACGGGCCTAAGGGGCAAACGGAGATTCTATTTGAGGTTGTATTCACTGTTGCGTTTTGAATGGTCTATTTAAAAAATAATCTGGATTTGTATTGGTCTTACCGTTTCCCAACAAAACCGCTTCCAAATTCCATTGGGAACCCAGTCTTATGAAAGCGCAACCAAATCGTAGCGACTACCATTTGCTCGTCAACGTTCAAATTACAGTGTTAAGAAGTGCTCTTTTGCCTTAGTTTGAAAATGAACAGTGATTCTGATACAGAATATCTTATCGAAAAGGAAAGCTCGGACGAAGAATTTTCGTCCTCCGAAAGTGAATCGGATGATGACTCTTTAGGTAGCGCCAGAGACTGGTGCCGAGTAGATATTACTATTTCTCAACCGAGTCCTCCTAAATTTCCATGTACAGGAAATCCAGGGTTAAAAGTGTCCGCCGGAGATTCTGAAGATCCCTTAGATTATTTCAACCTGTTTTTTGATGATGAAATCTTTAACTTTATTGTGTCAGAAACTAACAGGTATCACACTTCCAGAATGCCGAACTGACCCCTTCTTCTAGAGCTCTCAAATGGAAAAATATCAATAACCAAGAGATGAAACGATTTATATCTCTTTTGTTGCTCCAAGGCATGGTACAAAAGCCTATGGAAAAGTGGTTTTGGTCAAAAAGACCAATTTTATCAACTCCATTTTTTGGAAAGATTATGAGCGAGATAAAGTATTCACTAATTATGAAGTTCCTACACTTCGAAAATAGTGACGCTTTCGATGAAAACTTGCATCTAAACCCAAAGCTTAGGAAAGTTAGTGAACTACACAGTATGCTTGTACAGCGATTTAAATCTGTGTATGCGCCGAAACAAGACATATCGGTGAATGAGTCGCTCATTGCACATAAAGGTCGTTTGGGATGGAAGCAATACATTCCAAACAAACGAGCTCGTTTTGGGTTAAAATTATTTCAACTATGTGAATCCGAAAGTGGGTACATCTGGAACTCATGCATATACACAGGAAAAGGCACAGTCTTTCACAGTGACTACAATCATCTCGGTGTTTCTACAAAAAGTGTGATGACTCTACTTCACGATCTAAAGGGAAAAGGATACTGTTTGACAACAGACAACTACTATACCTCCCCTGAATTAGCTGAATTATTAATAAATAGCAAAACAGACATTTGCGGTACATTACGGCCAAACCGAAAAGGCTTACCTGCATTATTAAAAAGTTCTGCAGTAAAGAAAGGCGAAATTATAGCCTTTCAAAAAGGGAAAATGTGTGTTATGAAGTGGAAAGACAAAAAAACACTACATATGCTAAGCACTTTTCATAATGCTGATATGATGGAAGTGAAGTGTAATAAGGAAAATTCTGCAGTGAAAGTGAAACCCAAAGCGGTGTTGTTGTATAATGCCACCATGGGTGGAGTAGATAGATCCGACCAATGTCTGTCCTATTATCCTGTAGTAAGAAATCAACAAAGAAAGTATTATAAGAAGATTTTTCGCCATTTGTTAAACCAAGCGGTGTGGAATTCTTTCGTGATATATAAAAAGAATGTCGGGAGATTAAATCATATCGGTTTTCAAATGAAATTGGTTGAACGGTTGATCGAAGTAGGAGGTACTGATCCTAGTGCTCACAGGTACGTTACCCCTAAAGAATCTGAAAATATAGTTCGTTTAATTGGCAGGCATTTTCCTTCATACGTGGAAAGTGATTGTTCTGAAAAAAGAAAGTCAGTGAGAAAATGTGTCGTATGCTGTCTTGCAACAAATGAGAATGGCAAGCGCATTCGAAGAGAAACGCGATTTGAATGCAAAGATTGTAATGTTGGACTTTGTGCAGCACCAAGTTTTGAAAAATATCACACTGTGACGGTATTATAAACACTTTGATTAAGTGAATTTATGTAAGTTTTTCTCTTTAAAATTGTATGTTTTTAATTACTTTTAAATTTCAAAATAGTGTTGTACATGCATTTTGTTAAGAACAAGAATTAAAATTGTTATTTTTACTTTTGTTGGGCATTTTTTTTACTACAATTAGAATATAATTTCAATTGAATCCCTTATGCATAATTTAATATTCATGGTTCACTTAACAAAGTAAATTTGAAATTTAAAATTGTGATAGACATTTAACTAGAGTTTTTTAGGAGATGTGCACATGTTCTGTTTATTGTTTTCACTTTCTCATCCAAAGTTTATATTTGATTTAAACATGAAAATGACGCTGCACATATGCTAATAAAGAGAATTAAAACATAGCAACCATAAACATTCAGCTTAATGGATACACTTCCTAATATATTTACTCTCCTAGAGAACTTTGCTTTCAGAGATCCAGGAAAACTGGTGATATGAAAAAAGGAAAGAAAATTCATTAGGATACAACAGTGTAAGAGAAGCATGCAAATAAATATTTGTTTTAACAATGAAAACGGTTTGAATTTCATTATAACAATGAAAAGTATTGTTGTAAATTATGAGTAAAAATATTTTTTAAAAATTATTAAAATTTGAGAAAAATTGTATAGTAACTTAATTGATATCACTAAAAAGGTAATTTGTTGCACTTTCAGATGGAAAAAAATGAAAAATTCGAAAATTTCAGTAATATAATGATATTTCCTTATATAGCTTTGATTTTTTAATTTTAAGGTTTAAGTGCAATTTTTTAACACTACAACAGTTTGTTTTCTAGATTAATTTCTATATTTCAATACTACATTCATAAAAAATTTTAAAATGAAAAAAAATTCGAATAATAATTTTTATTTTTTCAAATAATTATTATTCCATTTATTCTCAGCTCATTCTGAATGAATATGGAAATAAATTTTAAAGAAAAGGGATGAAAATTTTATTTTTTATGTTTTAAAATATTGTATTTTTGTTAGAGAAAAATTTGGTGTACATGAAAATGTAAAGAATAATATCAACTAAATTTAATGTTTGAGTGATCTTATCAAATTTTTAGTTATCTTTTTAAGAGTCTGATAACAACTGCAGCTTAATTGTCTTAAGTTTATTTCAATAATCAGTGAAAATGTTTATTTCTTCCTTAAAATGTAAGAACACAAATCCATTTCTAAGAAAATATTAATACTAACTTCAATGATACTATATTTATGCATTAGTTCCTTGAGCGTTATAGTTTTGCTGATATGCATTCTTCAGTAAGTGATCAAATCTAAATGCCTAAATTGCATTGCTTTTGGTAAATCTTATGCCAATAGCGAGGTGAATTTTAATAAATGCTATGAGACAAGAATCCACTAATATGTATTACAAACCTTTGATGCATCCCGACACGTTATTAACAAGTTTGAAGACAGTTCTTCCAATAATAATAGTAGTCTCAGGCATTGAATTATTTTCAAATTCCACCGTCACATGCTAGACAATGTGTTTTATCGCAATATCTTCTGTGTGTGCTGCAATTTTTAAAGTATAATTTTTTTAATAAAATTCTGATTTATATATACGTTTTTATTTTCATTCTGAACTGTAATGGATAATAATGAGACTGCTATTTATTTTCCAAGTTGTATGATATATTTGAATTATATCTATAATTTTATTTTTTTGAAAAAAGAGTAAAGTGTCAGTTTTATGCTAGTTAAATTTCCTTTATATTTGGTATGAAAAGGCCCAAAAATATTTTTGAATACCACACCGACAACGTCCAAGACATCTATAAATTGTGAAAAGGCACCTGAATAATTTCGAATAGGTGTTAGCTTTTTCTCCTTATTCTTTGATTTTGCCAAGTTTGCAAAAAATTGTCCGTAGAAAAGAAATTCAATAATTTTTTACTTCGTAGATAGCGCATTTTCGTAAAATTGATAGAAAAAAAAGTTTGATTGTTTTTACTTTCTAGTAAACGAAGTATACAAAGAGAAAGTATTATAATCGTCGATCGTAAATTTCAAAACGAGATTTTGATAAATCTCCATGTTTTAGACCTCCCTGAGTCCGAAAAACACAATTTTGGAATTTTGTTTGTGAACACGATAACTCAAAAAACGGTTAAAGCTAGAAAGACGAAATCTTGTGTATGGACTTCATACAAAATTAGTATATTTCAATCAATTTTTGGATAAAGTCCGTTAACTGGAAATTTGTCTGTTAGGGTTCATATGAACGCGATAATTCAAAAACTTAAATAGCTAGATCCACGCCTCTCCACGGGGGTTGCTGATTGTCCACAGTTCAGAGGGAGGGGGAAGAGACTTCATCTGCTGCGCTTTTGGGAAAATCTTCTGTTGGAAGGAAGACACACTTTTAAAACAGATAAAGGTTCTGCAGCCGCTCGCTTTTCGAATCGCTTTAGAAAGAAGACCGAACCACTCAGAGGGTTAAAGCACTTAAACACAAGCTTAACAGATTCTTAGTGAGCTCTCCATTGTGTTTCTGAAAGTCGCTTAACTGTAACAACAATTGTCAGAAGGATCTTCCCTCTTTGCTTCGATAGTGGGATGGGGAGGGAGATATTGTCCGCTCGCTCGTAGAAAGATTTTAAAGTAAACTTGTTTACTTTAACCCTCTGAGTGGTTCGGTCTTCTTTCTAAAGCGATTCGAAAAGCGAGCGTCTGCAGAACCTTTATCTGTTTTAAAAGTGTCTTCCTCCCAACAGAAGATTTTCCCAAAAGCGCAGCAGATCAAGTCTCTCCCCCCCTCTAAACTGAGGACAATCAGCAACCCCTCGGAGGGGCGGGCTAACCGCAAGAATCCGTTCTATTCAGCTTGGAACCTATTCAAACTAGGTTTTACTGCTTTTGGAAATTTCACCTGTCGTGTGACAAAATTACACTTCATGTCTTCGAGATGCCTCATTCTGCCCGTGTCCATAACACCAGATGACAAAAATAAACACCGTTAGACTAGACAAATGCCAGACAGTTGGGACAAAAAAATGAAGGCTATATTACTTATTTTTCATGTTGTGAGTTTCTAAAAATATGAACATCATCGAAGTTGCATGAAAGTTGATATTCTTTAGATGTCTGTGACTTCAATTTATTTGATGTTTATTAATAGTTGTATTTTAGATATTGGCTGTACTTCATATCATTAGTCTTCTTTTTATTCTTGACTTCAATTTATTTTCAGTCTACACGTCAGCATATTAGTCTACGAATGCAAAAATTATTTTCTTAATTTTAAGGATCAACAACAATGCCATTTATATATATTTTACTAATCTCTGATGGTACTATAAAACTTTTCATAGTGTTTCTTGATTTAGTATTCGATAAAAGGTAAAAAATTTAGAGCCGATCACAAATATAAACGGAGCTTAACTGGCTAAATCCGTTTTGTATGCACATAAACATTTATTATATAGATAGTCACATAATAATCTATATTCCAAAATAGCCAGTAATAATTAATACATATGAAGGATTATAAATAACCTTCTTAACCCCTGAATAATGTTTTAAATAAAACAATATACTACAAGCCTTTTGTACTGAAACTTGTTATATATGCTTTTTAAGAGGGCGAGTTAATAATCCTCAAACTAAAGATTACATTTAGAAAACCAATGCACTAAATGTTGGAAGAAATAGCTTATTCATATACCTTTATTTAGTACGCAAGAGATTATCTTCTATTATAATAAACGTAAATTTAATTCACCTGAAATTTGAAACTTTGATACTATAGTCCAAGTACTAGAGCATGCAGTCGCGAATTTTTCAAAATTAAATCTAATTCTTTATTTATAATTTTTTTATCGAAAAGTAATGGCATATTGAATTTCAGGGGCATTAGAGGTTTTTTTTACCCGATTGAAACGAAAATTGGACAATTAGGGTTAAAAGACCACATACCAAATTTCATTTATCTAAGTCGTTGCGTTTGGGAATTATAGTGTTCACAAGCATGCGATTACAGAAACCTACAGACAGTCAACGTTTCGAGGGATTTCGTCCAAAATTTAATACGGACCTACATTCCTAATTTTTGAAACTGTGTACCAAATTTTATCTATCTAGCTATTTAAGTTTTTGAGTTATCGTGTTCATATGAACCCTAACAGACAAATTTCCCGTTTACGGACTTTATCCAAAAATTGATTGAAATATACTAATTTTGTATAAAGTCCATACACCAGATTTCGTCTTTCTAGCTTTAACCGTTTTAGAGTTACCATGTTCACAAATAAAATTCCGAAATTGTATTTTTCGGACTCAGGGAGGTCTAAAACGTGGAGATTAATCAAAATCTCGTGTTGAAATTTACGACCGACGATTATAATACTTTCTCTTTGTATTATACTTCGTTTACTAGAAAGTAAAAACGATCAAACTTTTTTTTTCTATCAATTTTACGAAAATGCGCTAGCTACGAAATAAAAAAAAATATTGAATTTTTTTTTCTAAAGACAATTTTTTGCAAACTTGGCAAAATCAAAGAATAAGGAGAAAAAGCTAACACCTATTCAAAATTATTCAGGTGCCATTTCACAATTTATAGATGTCTTGGACGTTGTTGGTGTGGTATTCAAAAATATTTTTGGGCCTTTTCGTACCAAATATAAAGGAAATTTAACTAACATAAAACTGATATAAAACTCTTTTTTTAAAAAAATAAAATTATAGATCTAATTCAAATATATCATACAACTTGGAAAATAAATAGCAGTCTCATTATTATCCATTACAGTTCAGAATGAAAATAAAAACGTATATATAAATCAGAATTTTATTTAAAAAGTTATACTTTACAAATTACAGCACACACACACGATATTGCTATAAAACACATGATCTGGCATGTGACAGTAATATTTTGAAATAATCCAAAGCCAGAGACTGCTATTATTACTGGAAGAACAGTCTTCAAAGTTGTTATTAGTGGATCTGGATGTATCAAAGGTTTCTAACATATATTAGTGGATTTCTTCTCTCAGAGCATTAATGAAAATTTAACTTGCAGTTGGCATGGCATTTACCGAAAGCAATTCAATTTAGCTATATAGATTTAATCATTTATAGAAGAATGCTTAATAACACATCAGGAAAAAAATTGTGCTTCAAGGAACTAATGCGCAAATACAGTATTCGTATAATATTTTCTGAGAAATATTTTTGTCTTCTTTTATTTTAAGCAAGAAATAAACATTTTCAGTGATTATTGAAATAAACGTAAGAGAGTTAGGCTGCAGATATTATCAGTCTCATAATAAGATTATTAAAAGTCTGATAAGATCACACACCCAAACATTAAATTTAGACGAGAACGTTTTCATCTAAACTATATTTTCCCCTGCCTTTAACAAAAAGAAAATATTTTACAATGTAAAAAATAAAATTTTCTTCCACTTTTTTTAACTTTTATTTCCATGTACGATATTTTTTCAGTTCAGAGAGACCTAAAAATAAATTTCCGACTAATAATTATTTAATGAAATAATAATTATTTTTCGGAATGAATTTTTTCATTGTAATTTTTATGAATTTAAAAGATATTTTTCTAAATAGTGTAATAATGAAGTTAAAATCTGTTCTAGTCTAAGAAAATTACACTTAAACCTGAAAATTAATTTTTTAATAAAAATCAAATCTATATAATGAAATAATCATTGTAAAACTGAGATTTTCGATTTGATCTGAAAGATAAAACAATAAAAATAATGAATCATTTTCATGTACCTTAAAATTTGCTCTATTTTTTGACAAAAATTTAATTTTACTCTATTTTTATAAAGGAAAAATGAGTAGATGGAGATTATTAATATGAAAGAAGTTTAGATTAATATCATAAAACTAGTTGAATGCGGGTAAAATGTGTTGATTCAAGAACACTGTTCAAGTATATATAAATAGCAGATTTTCTTAGCAACCCCCCAGGCTTTCAATTTTTTTATGCTTGAATGCGGTATTGGAACAAAATCTATTTTACTTAAACCACAATATCTATTTTAGGTAACCATTCGAGATGGATCTTTAAAACATTGAGGCATTGAAAAAAATCTTATATCACATAAATTGTATTAAAAGAATAGCACTTGAAACATAATACAGCATCAAACCAGGCTGACATTAAACCGAACTAATCCGGAATGCGATTCCAAATTCCGACACACACAATGCAAAAAAAATCCGACACCGCAATTCTTCCTGAAAGATAACCTCAATGCAAATAGCATTAAAATTCCCCAAACCACAGGGGAGAGTGGGGTTTCGGATCCTGTGCCATCTCCAATTTGCAGTAAGTACATCCTTATCAGTCTTCATTGTGCTGACCTGTGCTCTCCCCGGATAATCAATCAAGATGTCAAACCAAGAAAGGGGGGGGGGTAAGAAATTCGGAAAAGTACGTGTGTTACACTTTAGAGACAGTTCACAATGAACGTAAAATTCAGTGCAAACCGATTTCGGGGTGTTTTCGACCACACGTTGAAATCGTGTTTAACGCTTTTGAGGTTGTCCAAGGTCAACGTAGAAATACGTGTGAAACACTCAGAGGGTTAAAGGTCGGTTCTAGACAGGGCCAGATTTCCTATAAGGCCAACCTAGGCCATGACCTAGGGCGCAGGCTTCAGGGGGAAGAAGAGACAGAAGAAATAACAACCATATATTTACACATCTTTCAGTGTTATTTTCAAAGGGCCATATAAAAGGGTGCTGTTAAAATTTACATTCTTTTGATTAAATATACTGAACGATACATTTTTTGTCTTTTGTGGACTTGATCGTCTCTTGCCTTTGAACTTATTTGCGTTGAAAGAGATACTACTACGAAGATTGTATTAAGTGCTTACATGCTTCAAAGGTAAACTATTGTATTTTAAATTGGGAATCATATATTAACTTTTTTTGAGATGGGAAGGAGCGCAGAATGTGTTTTGACCTAGGGCGTAGAAATGTGTAAATCCGGCCCTGGTTCTAGAGCAGACAATAAATACCCACCAAATTGTCTAAAACGTTTCGCGACGACTATATTATTATGATGTTCGGGTTAAAAATATCATTTTGTTGCACAGAACGACTTGGGGCGATGATATTTGTGGCAGGGATGAGACAATGAGTCACATGACCGGTTGTTTGTTTACTTGAGCATCAGCACATTTCAAAAGAAACGAGACAGAACACCCCTCCCTCCACGCAATAATACTAAATCGGTACAATAATCGTTCACCCCCAATTCGCTGCAATTAGCGATTTTTAAAGTCCATGTAAATTATTTGACATGTTATTTTATGTAACAAAAAGGCACATTGATACAAAACCGGCAATTTTTGTCACCCCCCAGAGCTGTTAACCGGTGCGGGCCGCACCCACATTCCTACGCCACTGGGTTGATGTTCAAGATTCTATTTGGATACCTGGATTTTTCCTTTCATATTGGCCTGATTATCACAGCTTTGGCCAAGTATATTTTTCATCTCTTCCATCTGTACTAAAAGTTTCTTTGTTAAAGCATCACCGATTGAATGTTCGATTGGACTGGATCCCTAAAAGTGCTCTTTCATGCAAGGTTCTTCACTTGTAATGCGCCATACAAATCTTATAAGAAATGTCATTGGTCCAATGTGAATTCAGTGCGGTGTGCAATCTAAAATTCTGGAGTAATATTCCCATTTTGAAACTTCCTTCAAAATTTATTCCTCGATTTTGGATTCAAGTAGTCCTCCTATTTTATTTTTGATAGTTTTTTCTCGGTAATGAATATGCGATTCATTAGACGTTGCTCTTCTCAAATGGTCAGCACTAACGACTCAAAATTTTCCAATGAATGCAAGTAGCTTTTAAAAGTTTCCACTGTTTTTGCCATATAGTCCATCTTTATTTCTTCTTTTTATTTCGGGAAGAGAGAAACTCAACCACGTATACTAAACGCTTGAACACTTCACTCAAATGTCCAACTGTCATTTTGGGCTTTTTTCTGATTTTCCCCAGAATTTACAGCCCTTCCTGATCTTATTCTTTTACTGAACTCCACGGAAAGCTGGTAAGCTTTCATATGATTTGGAGATTTCTCATGTTCTAATAACTGCTCCTACATGTGTTTCGAATCATAAAATCCCGATTCCAGTGGCGAATCCAGGGGAGGGGCTATCGGGCTGCAGCCCCCCCAGAACTAAACCAAAAGTCTTGATTTAATTTAAAATCACTACAACTGTTTGATCTAAATTTTCATTTTAAAAGAATAGTAATAAAATCGTGACAACATTGCTTCCTGACTTGACAGGCTCGAAAATTTTCCTACTTTTCTAGTCATTCCACTTGCACTTGCAGCGTTGGCGCGGTCGAAAACATTTTTGGTCAGCTATTTCATTGTATTTTTTATGAAATTATCGAAAGTATTGTAGTGTTCTTTATTAATCTTATTGTCAGGAGAGGAAAGCCAATAAAGTTAAAGTGTTTTGCTTTATATAAGCCATGAGGTTTGACATTCATCACTACGATACAAATTTTTTATGACCTCCGCCCCGGGGGCCCCCGACCCAAATCCTGGATTCGCCACTGCCCGATGCTGATGCTAAGGACATTTGTACGAAATCGAAAAGGCGGCAGCAGAACAAAAAATTGCATTCACACGAACTTCTTGGTTCGAAGAGTAAATTTACTATGTTGCTGTTCTAAAAATCTGCATTCAAGTTATGTTGACAGACCTTTTCTAGGTTTAATATTTTCTATTTTGATAAATTTCTTCATTCTGTTTTTATTTATTTTGCTGCTTTACTTCTCTTCCTATAAAACGAACCTAAAGTTCCACTTTTTCAGTTATTTTAGCGAAATATCACAAACTTATTCTGTTATAGGTTATACCGTTATCACAATGTAAATTTGATGTTCAAAACACAAATAACTCTGAAAAAGTGTAGAGTAAATTGATTTGGTTTTGCGATCATGGGCTTAGGCGACTCTCTAGAATGCCCCCCCCCCCCAAAAAAAAAAAAAACAAGATACTCGTTCTGTTTTGGAGGTTGAAAGTTTGCAAACAATTTTCAGAGCTATCAATCATGGTCATTCTTAGTGCAACAGTGTCCACGGACGAGACTTCAGGAAATGTAATTAACATCCCGATAAAATGCTCTGCAATACTGCAACGATATTTTTACGGTATTGCGCGGCATTCAAAATATCAAACAAGATACTGTGCAATATCTTGTGCTAATAGGGATACTTAACCACGAGACCACGTTTGGTGAGTAATATGTGTGTGTGTGGTGGGGGGGGGGGGCGGCAGGGGCGAATTTTGACAATATGAGGTCATATGCACAAAGCTGTTTATAGAACCCAGCCCGTACCCAATGTCGTAGATTAACCGCCGGCATAGCACTGCCATGTACGGCGACAAGATTTTGAGGCTTCCCCTCCCAGTCTCGAGGCACGAAGCGAGCACCTCTATCGCCTGTGCGAAAAACCGCCAGTGGTGGTGGGGCGTTTAGTACATCTACACATGCCTTGATGATATTATTCAGAATAAGGGAAGGGACCGCCAATCCTAAAGGGAAATTATCTGCCTTTTTCTCGGAGCGCTCAAATCTATTAAACCCTTTTTTCCTCCTTCAAGCTCCCCTTTGGCGTCACCAAAGACTTTGGCGCCACGGCAGTTGGCCGGCCCTCCTCTGTCTCCCTCTCAACAGGGCGATTCAAAATACAAACTATTAAGAGAGGTAGAAAGCATTAAAACAAGCCAGAATCACATAGGATCATATTACCGGAAACACAGAAGTATAGAAATGACAAGCCAAAAACAGGTGAAAACACTTTATTTGGCGATATTTTACTTTTGGACAGAAAAACTGGAAGCACATCCCATATTCACCCAAGTTCCAGTACAAATTCGCAACCATTTGGTGAGGCAGTGAACATCTATTCAGGTTCCATTCCGAATACAATTGGGTCCCAGCCCTTTTGTTGCCATCAATTACTTCATACAAAGGGTGCATGTCAAACAACTCCGAATTTTTCAACTATCGAAACTTTAAATGACAAACGGTAAAAAACATCTATAAGCGCTGGTGAATAGTCTTTAAGCACGTCCGGTCATACCGATTTTGGCTTCATTGTGAATTTCCTACCTTCCCTAACAATTTGTAGGTTAAATTCTGAAGCACTTTTATATATACAGGGATGAGATTGACAAAAAAGCAATAAGACTGAAATCATACGCGAACAAAATTTTTTTATCATAATTTATACGCGAAACAGGTTTGAAGAAGTAAAACATGCAACATGATGAAAATATTACACTATAATAATTAATAACTTAATTATTTATAATTCAGTATGTATAAATAAGAAAAAGAATAGTAAATTATTTTTAAATCAATCACATTAAAAGTTAACAAACAAGTTTAACATATCATCAGGGGCATCAGAAAATACAAAATTAGATATTAAAACATATTTACCACCTGTACATCACTGAGATGCAACATTCACCCAACAGGAAGAATTATATTTAATAGCCTTTTGATAAAAGTTAGCTCAAAAAATAAAAATAATGACAAATAATTTCTTTTGCTTCATGCAATAGTGTAAAGTGTATTAGATCTTTATAAATTATAATAATGTATCATATACTGAATTCTGTTTTATTTCTTTTATTTTTATACATTTTTGCAAAAGTAACAACATGATTTTGCACCTTATAAAGTGAGAGGGGTCGAGAAATTGTACAGTTACAATGACAGATTCATTTAGCATTATTGTTATTTGAAACATTTCCTTATTTGTTAAAGAAGTGGTTTTCTTTCGTTTTTTTAATTGTGTGGCTTTTGTTGGTAACAGATCTCTATTAACATGCTTCACCCCATGTTTTGGAGGGCTCCTATCTTTGACAGATTTTTCTTCAATAAAGTATGTGTTTGCATCCTCTGCAAGTTTATTTTCAGTAAAGGCTAAAGTTTTTGCACAGTCTTCATTAGTATCTATTTGTTTAATTACTGGCACAGTTGTCGGGACTACATTATCTCTAGAATGCCAAGGTAAATCATCTCTCTTTTATTTTTTTTATTTGAGAAGATTTTTTTTATGTCTTATTCTCTGCTTTGTTGCTGCATTTGCACACAGATTTTTAATTGACTCGTTTGACAGGAGTTTTTCTTTATGTAGTTTATTTATTTGTTTTTGTGCCATTTTTTTATTTCTTCACCTATGCCCTACAAAATGACCTTAAGTTTTCAACTAATTTTTTTTTCAACATCTTCAAGCAAAAAAAACTTTTTTTTGAAAAATATGTCACAGAGATTTTGTTTTCTGCAAAAAGGTGGTACTTAATGCTTTGAATGGCACTGAATGTTGGAATGTTCATCCTCGTAGAGCTTGCTGATGTAATGTTGATTCGTCAGTAGAAGATAAATCGGCTAGTTTCCTAGCCGATGGAGTTGAGACGCACGGTCCAGCATATTTTCCCAGAATTTTCTTTCGAAAAAGGAAGATAGAAAGGTTTTTTTTCTTTGTGTAAAAGCGGAATTTTCGGAAGAAAAAGCAAATTTTTGGAGGGGGGAAAAAACCGGAAATCCGGGGGGGGGGGGAGGGGAATTTTGGCAGAAAAAAAGCGGAAATCCACCAAAAAGCGGAAGAATCTCATCCCTGTATATATTACATAGTTTAATATTTTAAAAGTGTTAAAGTTTAGTTTTTATTTTATTGAATAATTCTTCAATGGCCATTTTAAAGTGATTCTCAAAATCCCCAATCTGACCCAACAATATTTTACAACAGTTTATTCCTCTTAGTTGGACATTACCTAATATGAAGTAAAAGTGCAGGACTGACCCGACATAAGAAACGTAAGCAAGTGTGTCAAGAATTTTGTGTTGTTAAGGGAACTGTGTCGTTCCTCTTGTGTTAAAATACTAGAGTTTTCATCATTGTATGTGTATATAAGCTTGGGAGTATCCTGTGCAATAAAGATGGTATACTAGTAAGTGCATGCTTGTGCGTTCATCTTCTTTCACGCCCACTGAGATCCTACTAGAGCCGTGATGAAGTAGTTCATGTAGTTAGGATTTAAAGGCCATTCTGATGAGATCTGCGGGATTGAAACAAAGTGCAAAGAAAATGAAAAATGCACTCACTGATTGAAAATATATATATTTTGATTGGGTGAAGAATACTGAAAAATTCAGACAAAAAAATGTTCAAAGAATTTTATTATCAAAACACAAACAAACTCAAAACAATTCTTATAAAACTATATTATATTTTTATATACATACAGGTTCCCCCCCCCCTTCAAATAGCCCTGTGAAATGCCAAGAACTAGATGCACTGAATTCTAGCTTGTAAATTATTGAGAAATAATTGTTAAAATGGCAAAGACAAGAAGTATCCCCTTAAACATTAGAGGATAAAATATGTACCAGTTTTCACAATACTCAACACACACAATTTAAGCAGAATTATTACATACTCGTGTGTCAAGACACTATTGAATACACTGAAAGTCATATAATCCTATGAAACACAAATGTTGAGTCCTGCAAGCCCAGTGTGCGTAAAACCTACAACTTCATTTGACACTTCATAGAATAAGGAAGTTTACAATTATAACAGTAAGAAAATAAAGAACAGTCTTTCAGTCAAGCAAAGTTGACAGTTACAACATAATAAGACAAATGAAGTTCAAAATAGTAATGAGCACGTAACTTGATTAAAACAAATGTTTTCAGATGACTGGAATCATTTACATTTTTCAATCAATCACTTGATCTTTTCACCATCTGCCTGAGGGCTCAGCACTTTTGATTTCTAAATAAGAACGCTCATTAATTATCACTTTCTTGTAATTGTTCAGTTGCATGTGTGCGACGATGTTTCTGCAAACTATATTTACGATAAAAGGACTTGCTGCACAAATCACAAGGAAAAGGTTTTTCATCAGCATGAATGCGTTTATGTTCGTTTAACTGCCGCTTCCTCAAAAACGATCTGCCACACAAATCACACTGGAAAGGTTTCTCATCCATGTGACTAACATAATGATCATTTAAATGGCCTTTTTGAGAAAATGTATGCCCACATACATCACATGCAAAAGGTTTCTCATTTGTATGAGTACGGGAATGAGAATTCAAATAACCCTTGCGAGAAAATGACTTGTCACACAAATTGCAATGATAAGGCTTCTCATTTGTGTGAAGACGATTATGACAGATAAGCTGAGATGGCTGTGAAAATGCTTTCAAACACACACTGCATTGATATGGTTTCTCACCCGTGTGAGTTCGATAATGCACATTCAGATTACTCTTACGAGAAAACGATTTTTCACATAAATCACACTGAAAAGGTTTCTCGTTTGTGTGAGTACGATAATGTTCAGTTAAGTATGCTTTGCAAGTGTATGCCTTGTCACACATATTGCATGCAAAAGGTCTTTCATTTTTATGAGTACGTAAATGGACCTGTAAGTAAGCCTTGCTTTTAAATATCTTGTTGCATACATCACATGGAAAAGCCCTTTCATTTGTATGAGTGAGATAATGTTCACGTAAGTAACTGGTTTGAGAAAATGCCTTACCACAAGAATCACATGTGTGTGGCTTATTATTATTATGAATACTATAATGCTTGGTCAAATTCTTCCTACTAAAGAATGCCTTCAGACATATATCACATGCATAAGGTTTGTCATTTGTATGGGTATTATAATGATCATTTAAATAACTTTTCTTACTATATGCCTTGCCACATACATTGCAGCCATGAGGCTTTTTCTTTAATTCAGAAGCACTGCTCATGATGAAGGTACTCTAAACAATTTACTACAGAATTAATCAAATTTTGATTAAACTTGCAATAAAACAAATTTGGCACACATCATATGTTCATTTAAAAATAATTCTTACTACTTATTCAAAATTTTTTGCCTATCAGTAAGATACAAAACAGCAATGGACAATTTGTAGGCAATATGACAGATAATTCTAAGAATAAACTGAAGATGCTTGTTTCAGTCTATAGTAAAATCATCAACTGCAATAATTGTGATTCCAGAGTAAGTTTATCTGTAGAGTCAATGAATAGCTTTGAAGCAGAATATGTTCTTTCACTTAAGTCAGATATAATCAGTATCCTTGCCATCTGAAAGAAAAATTTACTTTTCAGCTTTACTTCATTTAAATTATAAATTTTAGTATTTTGAAAGTAATAAATAAACCAGAAAGATTGAAGCAGTTTCAAGCTTAAAAGGAATATAAGGCCAGTATAAGAAAATCATACAAAATAAAATCATTTGCTACCGTATGTTATGGTATACTGCATCATGATAGTTGGTTTTATTTGCAAATAAAATATTCACTATACTAATTTTTTTATGAAGTTATTAGAATAGAATCAAATTCAAAAAGAAGTTCATACTTAATGGATATAAATTCATAAATAACAAATAAACTCTTAAGTAACAGAGGTGAATTAAATTTTGTATCTTGTCTGTAGAAGACACAGACCAAATGGATAGCCACAGAACAAACATTCTACAGCACAAGTATGGGTGAATTAAGGCATAGTTAACCCATCTCAAAACACAATGGCAAAATGCTATAAATGTACAGTATTGTGCATTAAAGCAGAGTGGTAACTAAAAAAATATATATTCAAAAGGAAAACTTTATAAGAAAATCATATTATGCACTAAATGCCTGAAAACATGTAGGTAGGCATAAATAGTTCTGAAAGACCAAGTAATTCAATTTTATATTCAGTGATGCCTGAGAAACATGTGACATAGAAAATAACATTAAACTTCTTCTGCATCTCTCTGAATTAAAAATTTATTTAGTTTCTTTACTGTAGTCGATGGAACTTGCAGAATTTAGGAAGCAACTAAAGTGTAAATACAACAAAAATGAATCATGATAAATCAAATAAAACTAAAGAATAATTGTATGCAGACATTGTGGCAGAGCTCTTAATCTGGAAGAGTAAAAAGCAAAAATAGTAAGGTTGCAAGAAAAGAATTGCTATGCAAATTTCAGGTTGCAAAATCAGTATAGATAATATTAAAAAATAAACAGAAGAGGTTCCCTGCACAGGATACTGCAATAATATGCTCGAAGTTAGATGATATGGACAGTTAAATTTACCAAGAGGCACACATCACAGAAGTTGCTTCCACTTATTTACAACAAAATGCAATATTCACACAAGCATCTCACAAAATAACAATGAAACTACTCAGCATTTTTAATAATAATAAGCAATTACCTTTCAAGCACACAAAAAGTTAAGAAGCATTAAATACTGAATAAAAATATATTTCACAATATTTCTTCCTGTAATTTTTCATTTGCATGTGTATGGTAATGTTTTTTTTCTTTCAAATAAGCAAATAAAATAATAATATTAAATGTAAAAACATAAAAAGAAAGAAAGAAAAAAAAAACTAAAAAGAAAAGATACGACCAAAGCTTCTGGAGTGCGCAAAATGCAGCAAACAACCAAGGAAACATCGGAAATACAATAAAAGCACCATAGAACAAAATGAAAATTCTTTAGAAATTAAGATTGAACAATGAATAAGTTCATCTGGTGGATTCCTTAAACTTATTCATTGTTCAATCTTAATTTCTAAAAAATATCGCAGTTTAAAAATTTTAACTCGCAGCGTTTACGCTTTTTTAATACTACTACAATTTCACTCCCTACATTACTTGGAGAAACCCCACATGTTCATCTTTTTGCATTTTTGAAAGCAATCGGTTTTTATTCTCTTATTTAAGCATTGTTCAGTTTTAACTGATCACCTTTTATATCGTTTTGTTTACATATGGCAATCTTTGGTTTTTTAATTTGACATGATTTTACAATTTTTCTGGCACAGTATGGTAAACTTTGTGGCTCTTGCGCCAAAAAACCCAATACACCAACCAATCTAAAAAATTTCCTTTTTGTTTTATGGTGATTTTATTGCTTTTTACTTTCTCGTATACGAAGTATACAAAGAGAAAGTATTGTAATCGTCAAAAAATTCGAACTCGAGATTTTGACGAATCTCCACGTTTTAGACCTCCATGAATCCGAAAAACACAATTTTGGAATTATGTCTGTCTGTGTGTGTGTCTGTATGTGTGTCTGTGTGTGTGTCTGTGAACACGATAACTCGAAAACTATTAGAGCTACGGGGATGAAATTTGGTATGTGGTCTTTAAACATAATTTGTAGGTTTCTATCAAATTTTGGATAAAATCCGTCAACGGGAAGTCTGTCTGTCTGTATGTTCGAGGTCATGCGAACGCTATAACTCAAAAACTTGAAAAGCCAGATGGATAAAATTTTATGCACAGTTTTATCGTCATGAATGTAGGTCCGTATAAAATTTTGGGCCAAATCCGTCAAAGGGTTGACTGTCTGTCTGTCGGTCTGTATAATCGCATACTTGTTCAGTTTTGAAACCAACTCCCTGCGCATGCCTACTGGTGGCAATGCCTGTGCAAGGAAGGGACGCTCCGAAACTTGGCAGTTTGCCAAAAACCAATTCTGGAGTGATTTTGTAAGGGAGCAAACATTTAGGGAGTCTCGCCAGGTCCTGTTGCGCAAAAGAATGAGCAGAGGATTTGAATTTGTTTTGATCCTTCAAACCACGCGTGGTTCCAACTTTGGTTTACTTGCGACGGGAGTTTATTTGACGTCTTTTATTATTCTAGTTTTCTCTACATGTGTTAGGAGTATACGAGAAAGTTTAGGGGAGACCACTCCCGCTGGTTTTCCAGCTACATTTACAACAAAACGACTTGCTACATAAATCACAAGTGAAAGGTTTATCATTTGCGTGAATACAATAATGTTAGTTCAATTGGCCTATCTCAGAAAACGATCTTTCATACATGTCACACCAAAAAAGTTTTTCATTTAAGCGAGTTTTAAGATGTGCATTTAAAGATGTGCTCTTGCAAGAAAACGATTTGCTGCTTTCAGTACATTGGAAAGGCTTTTCATTTGTGTGAATATGATAATGTTCATTTAAATGATTTGTTTGAGAAAATATACTATCACATACATTGCATGTGAAATGATTCTCATTTGTGTGAGTCTAAGAATGTGCAGTCAAATAACTTTTATGAGAAATGATTTGCCACACATTACATTGATAAGGCTTCTCATTTGTATGAGCATGATAAGGTTCATTTAAATGATCAATTTGCGAAAATGCTTTACCACATGCGTCACATTCAAAAGGCTTCTCTCTGGCTTTTGCGCCATTAAACTCCAATCAATTAATCAAAAGGCTTCTCATTTGTACGAGTTATGTAATATTTATTTAAATGACTTTTAAAAGTAAATAACTTACTGCAAACATCACACTGGAAAGGTTTCATCAATGTGGATATGATAATGTTCATTCAAATTATCTGTCCTAGATTTAAACTGTTGATCATTTGCACATGTCTCATAGTGTATGCTCAAATTAGTCTTGTCACAAAATGATTTGTCATACACAACACATACAAATGGTCTTCCATTTGTGTGGGTATGGTAATATCGTTGTAAATGATGTTTTTAAGTAAATAAATACCTTATTACACACATCACATTAAAAAGGTTTTAAATTTGTATGAGTATAATAATGTATACTTAAGTGACTTATCTGTAAAAATACTCTATCACAAATATTGCCTGTGTGAGGTTTTCTATTTCCATGAATACAATTAATTATTACTTCATTAAAATTGTTCTTACTAAAAAATGCTTTCTTGCTTACATCACATACATAAGGTTTTTCATTTATATAATATTATAATGATCATTTAAATGACTTTTTTGAGCAAATGCCTTACCACATACATTGCAGTCATCAGGTCACTTCAGCACTCATTTCTTTTCTCACCAAAAGAAGTGCTCATGATGATCTTCCAAAAAATGATTTTAATCTAGTTTTCATTGGCAATAAAAGGAATTTAACACATCATATCACAACTAAGAGATATCTCATTTTTGTCAATACCATTCAGAACCAATTTTTTTTATGGTTAAATATAATCATACTTTTTCTGTTCAATTTTTTGCATCAGTACAATACTAGAATTTAAAATTTGTACAACATAAATTCTTTTCTCAAGTGTCAATGTCAACTACAAACAAAATGAAAAACAGTACTTGCCAGTTTGTTAAAAATGTCACAGCATTTTAGCATCTTTTCCTCGCTATTCTTAAATCATCACCAATAATAAAAGTGATTTGATATCATCAATGATAAACTTCTAGAGAAAATGTTGATCATTCATTGACAGCAATTAATACTCAGTTTCTTTGCTATCTGAAAGGTAACATTATTTTCAGAATCAATTAGATATTCTAAGAGCCATATTATAGTTTTTTTACAGTAATATTACAATACATTTATATAGAGAAATTTGAGACTGTCAATAACAGCTGTGATAAAACAAAATGTCACAGGAAAACACAAATAGGAATAGAAGACATAGTGTACATCAAGAATTTCTTTGCTTTGCCATACTTTTGTATAGAAATTTCCAAACAATTATAGAAAAAAAAATACTAAATTAAAATACAGACAGAAAAGTTCATGAGTGTAGCAAATTCATTCTTAATTTTTTTTCCCCTTTACTAAATGAGTATGAAGCTGCTCTCCTACTATATTGCTATGAATTTTATGTACAGAAATAAATTATTATAGAGGTTAGCAAATGATTTATTATGCAAATAAGTAAACGATTTCCCACTAATATTTCTGTTTGTACTACCAACAAATGCTTAAAAGGAAATGAGGATTCTTCTTTAATAATAATAAAAAAATAATTCATTTGATTAAACTCTGCCCACCCCCTTTTTTTGGATTCCACCATATCATATGTTATAAATACAGACATTTAAGAGCTACAAAGATGTTTGTACTAATGGAAAAGAATTCAGAAAATTCACTGTATGACTTAGTGTGATCCCACAAAAGGTTTCCAGGAGCTATTAGAGACATGTTAGGAGAGGCATGTAAATAGATGAGGATAGTAATTTGAAGAAAGTCTCATTAAAAAGTACTTTTATCAATTATTGATTTATTTTAAAAGTTTGCCTTCTTTTCTGGCAGATTACACAGATGAGCAGCGTTTGAAATGCTATTAAATTAACTGCTAATAATTTTCAAATCATCCCAGCAGAGGGACCTCCTCTTTTGATCAAATGCCTAATATCTCAAACACTACTAAATTACAAAATACTTATTACTGTTTAGGCATTTGCAGAGTCAATAATTGTGGTCATACTGAACTTCATTAATCTGGAAAAAAACTTGAGAAGTTGTCATCTTTAATCTGACTGAGTTTCAAAACTAATCATGTGTAATTCACTCAATACAAGTTATTAATTTTGGATATTTTTAGCTTGAGCATTGTGTGTTTATGCAGTTATTATAATATGATTCTTCCAATGTCATGAGAAATATCTTAAGAAAAAATAATTTTTTTTAAATTTGCTTCTCAAAGCTTTTTGGAATTTTCCTGAATGATAGAGAATAGTCAGATAAATTTGAATGACTTAGATATCCTTCAGATAATTTAGATGGTTCTTTAGTGCCTGTTCAAATGAGATCTGCAGCAAAATGACTTGTTACACACATCACAAACAAATGGCCTTTCATCAAGTGTATAATTAAAGTGTATTTCCAAGAATATGTCTTGCTAAATACATCACATGAATAGGGTTTATCATCTGTGTGAGTTCCATAATGAACAGCCAAGGTACCTTTATGAGAAAATGATTTGTCACACAAATCACATACAAAAGGTTTCTCACAAGTGCGACTACGATAATGAGATTCTAAATTGGATCTACTTGAATACAATTTGAAGCAAATATTACAAACAAACCTTCTTCCACTAGAATGAATACGGTCAGTGGCGAATCCAGGGGAGGGGCTATCGGGCTGCAGTCCCCCCCAGAGCTAAACAAAAATTCTTGATTTAATTTAATATCACTACAACTGTTTGATATTAATTTTCATTTTAAAAGAATAGTAATAAAATCGTGACAACATTGCTTTCTGACTTGACAGGCTCGAAAATTGTCCTACTTTTCTAGTCATTCCACTTGTAGCTTTGGTGCGGTCGAAAACATTTTTTTGTCAACTATTTCATTGTATTTTTTATTAAATTATCGAAAGTATTGTAGTGTTCTTTATTATTCTTATTGTCAGGAGAGGAAAGCCTGTAAAGTTAAAGTGTTTTGGTTTATATAAGCCATGAGGTTTGACATTCGTCACTACGATACAAAATTTTTATGACCTCAGCCCTCTCCAGACCCGAATCCTGGATTCGCCACTGAATACGGTAATGGATTTTCAGATTACTTCTATCTGAAACAGTCTTATTATAAATGTCACAATCAAGGAGTTTCTCATCCATGTGAATACAATGATATACATTCATATAGGTATTATGTGGAAATGCTTTACCACACAAATCACATATGAAAAGTTTTTCATTTGTATGAGTACGAATATGTTCTTGTAAGTTATATTTCAGAGAAAATGCCCTCTCACATACATCACGTGAAAAGGTTCTTTCATCTGTATGAGTAAGAAAGTGTCGAGTTAATGGACCTTTATCAGTAAATGCCTTCCCGCACATATTGAATACAAAGAGGTTCTCATTATTAGGAACACGGAAACATGAATTTGAAAAGAATGTTTTGCTACCACAATTGTTTCTGCTTCTATCAGCCTCACTATTTCTTTCATCAAAAACTTTGAGTGAATAAAAAGAGTTCAGTGAATATACACTTATGTACAGTCAGAGAATGTCTGTGAGAAAGTGCTTTATCACACACATAACATACAAATGATCTTTCCTTTGTATGAATATGAGTAAGTTCTGTTAGGATGCCCTGTTTAGAAAAGCCCTTACCACACAAAGCAAAAATATAAACTTTTCACGCACATAAGTAGGGTTATGAACACTCAAATGGCTTTTCTCAGGAGATGCCTTACTACATATCTTTGAGTCAAGAAGACTTTCATTTGTTTCAAAATTAATATTTATGATAGCTATTTTCCAAATGATCTACTAAAATGCATTCAAAGTCAAACTGTCATGCTTTTCAGTTTAAAATGTGTAACAATGTAATCTTTTTTCAGATTGTTTCTGCCTGTGGTGTAAGATAAAAAATAATGCATTTGAAGGAAGATGACACATAATTGTTGATGGTGAACTGTATGGAATATCAATACATTCTCTTCCTGCTCACTCTTTAAATCATTGACTGCAATGACATTGAGAATGAATTTCTATTTAAATGATCCTTGATATCTAAGGAGATGATTCTTTTTTTTTTCAGGAACATTACTGAGAATTGAAATTCCATATTATCTGGAAGAAAATATTTTTTTTCAGTACCACCTCCAGTATAATTATACAGAACGCCGCCCCATGTCCCCGTACCTGATGCCATTACACGTATAATTACTCAAGAGATATACAATTTTTGTTCTGAAACAATTACCATTTTGATAGGAGAAATAAGAATAATTCATGATTATTTTGTTGAAATGAAGATGCACTTTTTCCCCAAATCAGGCAACTTGTAAAGTTGTAACCAACAAAGCCAAAAGGACCGGAAGTCCAATGAGCTACTCAGTATGGTGTGATATGCAAGTATGTGCTGAAGTTTTGTTGTGTTATTATATTTTAAACGTATGCTAGCATTATTTATATGAACGAGTATCAATTTGTGTAGTTGTATAATGGAATATTGCCAAATAATGACCAGATGTTGTAGATCTTAAATGGCTTAATGCAAATTATATGTAAATATTAAATTTATTACTTTGTAAAAGCTAAAAAGTGGATTTACTATTGAAAATGTTACAAAAAAAATCCAATTTAATAAATGTAATATCCTTGTAATAGCTCATTACCTTTTGTGATTTCACAGTTGAGGATTTAAACTGTTGAACATAGGTTAATTGTGATAGCCAAGATAATTCATGACAAGAGAATCAAAGCAAATAGTCTTCTTATAATATGAGTTCTATAGAAGAATTCTTACCTAATAAATTCGTTTTATTTTTCTTGTAAAGAAATTGATGGGAGAAAATCAGTGAGGACATATTAAAATTTTAGATTTCAGAAATTGCACATGGCTTGCACTTAAGAAAAATACAAATTCCACAATTTACAGAAACACAGACACCAAAATAATAATAATAAAAATGTATCAATTTTGGCAATTTGTATATCTACTACTATAACTAAACTATATATTCACATCAGTAAATTTGAAAGAGCAACTAACGACAAATTTTAAAAAGATTCAAGGGTTTTTTAATATTGTAATCGTGTTTCTAAAGACTTCAAGCCTCCACAGACTTTCTATACATAAATCACACATCTCAGGCTTTCTTAAACTTTCACTACTCGTAACTCTTTTTCAAAAAAAAAAAAAAAAAAAAAAAAAAAACATTTGCAACCCCATTTTTTTTGTGAACACTATTATTAACAACTCATTTAATCATACCTGGTTATGGCACCATAAAATCCCAGAACTCAATCACTTTTCAAATTTGGGAACTGGTGTTTCAATAAAAATTTAGAATACATCAAGTTTTTCTGATTGCTTTGGGAAATGCATGTCTTATGTATGAACAATAAAGTTACTTGGTTAAAATATGAAATTTAAAAAATAAATGTAATGCATAACCATGCTTAATTCTTAATTTAAGATTAGTTGTGAGAAAATTCATTAAAAGCACTTTTTTTTGTTAAAAATGCATTAAATAATTAATAATAAGGTAAAACATTATTCTGCTGAGAATACGATGAAATGATTTCTCAAATATCTAAATACAAACAGTTTCTGCTTTAGAAATGTGATGACATATTCAGAGAACTGCAAATTTATGTCTCATATCCCAGCACCCAACTTTAAACCAACCTTCAACTAAGAAATCATAGAATATTTGAGAAGTTTATAGATTCAACATAATTTTTAAATTGAAAAAATGATCTTATTCAAGTTTCCAAATTTAAAAATACAATAATTCGATACACATATGACACAATAGTTAAGCTGTTTAATTTATGTTTTTAAGGAAATTGCACATCTTATCTTCCTCTAAACTTCTAACACTCTAAAACTAACAATATTAACACAATTTTGATTGCTTTTATTTATTTATCAAAATTTTAAAATAACTGCAAAAAAGAACATTGAATTAACTCAAAACAAACAAAACTGTTAACAGATTGTGAGGCCAAAACACACAATCTGCTAACAATATTTTAACCTCCCAAAGAAGTGTGACATAAACTCTTATCATACTTTAACACTAATTTGTGATCAATTAACCAGCACAGAAAGAGGCTAAATTTTAAAAAATTATCTGAATGATATCAAATTCCATTTTAAATTTTTATCTGAACAGCTTTTAAATTTTTTATAAAGAACTTTCAAGCCATCAATTTCAATTAAATGTCTAAGTGTTTGAACCACCTTTTCTGCTTTTCCTGTTCACTTCAAAAGCAGATAATTCATATTTATGAGTAAAATGTCTTAAACTACCATGGATAAAATATTCTTAAGATTTCAGACTAGATTAAATGTAATAAAGATCCAATTATTCACTTTAAAAGCTTATTTTTAAAATTTTAAAGCTATTAGATTCAAAATAAATGAATGCTTAAAAGGTTAAATCCAAGGAGTCACATAAAAATTTAAGTTATAAAATATTGATTACAATAATTAGGCATTATATCTAATTTTTTTAATGTGATTTCAATTTAATTTATTTTTGATTACGAAACATCAATAAAAATGTTGTCATTTTAAGAAATATGTCATTTTAGAAGAAATATTTCAAATTATATGAACTGATAAGAAGATTGAAATTTAAACAAAATTCTCACAAAATAACTGTTAAAGATATATATATAACGTATCCATGGTTGTAGTCGTTGAAAATAAACACAGGCCGAGTAATTAACCAATTTCTTTTTATTATCGATAGGAGAGTGGTGAATATACGTCCATCTCTGTTTAGGTTACAAGTGAAAGTGCACAGAAAAATCCCTGTATTCTCTCGGATAAGGGAATAACATATGGACTCGTGATCAAAGTGAAGGGAATATTGGGTATTTTTAATAAGTTACGTAGGCGTTTCAGGGAAAAAAAGTCTGGTGCCAAAGAGACGCCGTCATGATTTTCTGTCGGTACGTGAAAGCGATTAAGTATTCTTTTAGTAATAAATATGCCAAAATGAGAGATTTAATATACCTCCAGTGCGGGAAAAGAACGAAACTGGAGTTTTAGAAAAGTGATTTTGGAATACATTAAGATTTAAAAATATATAATATTAGAATAAAATTAAGTGAGATTATTACATATATATATTATTCACAAAAAATAATTTGGTATATAAATTACCTTCTGAAAACAGTATTAAAGTTCATGGTCAATTATCCTGAGCTAATATTGCAGCAAAAAATAATATAAATGGATACTTTTTGTTCATTAATAATTGATTATAACTACTTTTTATGAAGCATAAAATTATTTAGTAATTATCTATTACCCCATGGCAGTTGTCACTAAGGATAAAAGTTAGGGCGAAAAGAAGCCCAAAAGAAAGTACAAATGATAGATTGAATAAAGTTTTGTTTACATTATGACTTTTTTCTCCTATTTTTCTACTGCAAAAATTACTGTACTTGATTACATTTTGGCTGCTATCATGCTAATGGAAGGATACTAGTTATTCATATGTAATTACATTCTGATTATTGTTATGTATGTAGAGTTTTAAAATATGCTAGTAGTAAGAGGAATTCTTCCCCTCCTGAAAAATCTGTTAAACTATCTATAAGAAAGACCACTGCCGAGATAAGAAGAATGAATGTAACTGGCACATTTTATAATATGGGAAGTATACTGACACTTTTTAAAAACATGAGAAGTGTACTTGCACTTTTTATAACATCAAAAGTGCATTCACCATTTTTATAACATGAAAAGTATATGGGATTTTTGACACTCAATCAGACAGGAAGAAAAATATCCACAGAATGGCACATGTATTAAAAAGAAATAAAGCTCATAGTAAAATAGAGATTTTTTAAATTTAGTTGGGAAAAAAATGAGACCAAGAATATAATAAATGCCTGAAAGAGCAAATCATATGTTAAAGATAAAATAAATATTCAAACCCATGCTTAATTACTCCAAATAAAACTTGATAAGAAAAATAAGTATATAAGTAAGAAATACCATACTCAGTTCCTAGAGAATCAGAAGACTACCACAATTCATTAGATAATCTTATAATACATAGTATCGAAAAACAATGTTCAGTGCTCTGGTAAATTTAAGATTCAATTTAAAATGGTGATTCCTGGTAAAACTTAGGATCTAATGCAATGTATAGAACAACAAAAAATGCTTTTTGGCTAACTTTTAATAATATCAATAATAATACATCTCCGGTATTAAATTCAAAATTGGGAGAAATTAAAATAGTCTTTGTCAAGACACCCATAATGCTTTATAGTGATATTTTTTTAAGCAGAAAAAGTTTTGAAATTTACCTTTCTAAGTTTTGATCACAAGAGATGCACGATCAATAATATAGGAAATAATCATTAAACTGGCTCAAATAATGATCATCATGTTGCAATGATCAATAATCAAATCAAGGGTTGCGTGTCGAGATTATCAATAAACACAAAACTTGAACTTGAATTTGTGTTACGGGATTTGAAGCAACAGAGGCTATTATCCCCTACTTCCAATTAGATGCAGTATCAATAAACACAGCCGCCGGTTTTAAATGTTGGTAAACAAGTATGCGGGTCGAAAAGGGAAGAAACGTAGGGAAATGGGGAATTCTCAGTTATGCGTGTTCATCATGCTTGAAAAGTCGAACACCAATGGCGTTCAGTTGATATGAACGGAACATTTCGTTATACAATGATTAAAATGTGATTAATCTCAAATTAAAAGTAAATGTTGATTTGTAAGTTATAGGGGGGCACTTTAGAGACTCAGCGCATGCGTATTACGTTTTATGAATGTAAAAAAGTTATTATGTTTGTAAGAAAGCAACATATTCGATGAGGAGAACACATATACATTAGTGATGTGTCGTTCACTCCGGAACGAAATCGCGGATCCAGCTCCTAAAAAGGAACGACCGGATCCGACCAAAAAGAACGAATCCGAGGATTCATGAATCCGCGGAATCGGATTCATGAATCGGTTTACTGATTCCGCGGTATCATGAAAACGATTCAGAATCACTTAGGGGTCTATTCTGGTACCCCCGGTTGGGTTGGGTTCCGCACGTTAGCAACGGAACCCGACCCAACTCCCAACCCAACCGGGGGTACTAGAATAGACCCCTTATTCGGATCCATAATCTTAGAAGAGGATTTGTTTCGTTCTGGACTGAACGATATATCATTTGGGATCATGGATGCAGATAAGTTTCTTAACGTGGAGCAGGAGATACTAAGATTCGGTTGATTTGAATGAATGCAATCGGTTACGCTGTGTATACAGGACGATTTCTGAGATTGTTTACAAAGGAACCAGTAGAATAGTTGGTTTGATCAATGATTCTTTTGATATTGCTTGAGAAGTAAAAGAGTTGCTAGTTAAAAGAAGATGCAAGTAAACTGAATTCATAATAATTATAATTAAAAATAATTATAATTTTTTGTTCTTAACTCAAGATTTCAATTTCAAAAATAATTTCATTAGTTGAATCTCGGTACATTGAAATTAATAGATTTGATAAAAACTATTTTAGAGAAAAATTTGAGTCTGTACTTTTTCAAACTGTCACGAATTTTTGGTATAAAAGTTTAAGATAAGTCAACAAACAGGCACGCATTTCAGAAATTATTAAGAAATAATATTGTTTCATGTGAGTAATTTAAAGATCATCGAAATTTTTTTATATACCTTTTGGTTTTGAACACTTTATTTAAGTATGCCATCTTCAGCACATGCTTCCGTGGCACGGTCGGTAGAACGCTATGTTTCAAACCATACTGACACGGGTTCGAATCCCAGCAAGCATAGTCGTTGCAAAATTTAGATTTCGGATATTCTCTTTAAATATTCTATAATACCTATTCTAACTTAGATCCCCATACTTATATATAAGTTTAAAGAATTATTTAAAATTTATCTAATAATAAATTAGGTTTGGAAATAAAGAGTAAAATTAAATGCTGAATATATATTATAAAATACCTTTTAAAGAGAATATCAGAAATTAAAATTTATAAAACATTAACTTCGTAGAGATTATGCTTACTGAGGATCGAAAGCATGTCAATAGGGTTCGTAACACGACGTTCTCCCGACCAAGCCACGTATGCACGTGACTCGTGCGGTATATTTAAACGACATCTGTAGTTTGCTGAAAATTTAAAAGCAATTAATTTAACTGGCAGGCATTTACTAAAAAATTACATTTTGTTAATATAGTTAATAGTAGATTTTAACAGCAGTGGATCTTTGATAACTGCAAAGAGTTGTTTTATATTCCTTGATGATGATTAAAAGATTTTTTACTCTATAGAGCTCATTACCAAGGTAGCACATGATATTGTCTAATAACATAAAATTCAAAAAAGTATAATATTGTACAATATTTTTCCCAATATTGAAACAGTGTTAAACGCAAGACTTTTTCAATACTGTACAATGTTTCTCTCATATTATTGGATAATGTCATATAATACTGTATAATATTATACCATATTAATTAAATAATATTGTACTATACTGAATAATATTATATAATATTGTCTAATATAACAATATAGAGAATATTTCAAAAATACATTTTAGAAGCATGGAAATATATTAACCACTTAATTCCGAACTGCTGTGTAACACTTCGTTATTTTTTGAACACATCTACTCATAGCAAGCTTTGAACCCGGGACATTCCGCATACCAACCCGAAGCCGTATCCCTAGACCAGCTAGACTTGCATCAGCGAGCGTAAATGTTGATAATAAAATGTAGTTACAAAGTTCGGATCTCTACGAAATTTCATGTTCATTCACAATTAATTTGAATAGTTTTCTTAGTTAAATTATCTTTTATCGTTGCAATTTCGAGTTCAAAATGAAATTTGAAGTCAAAGAAGAAGCAATTTTAGCTCTTATATCTAAGTTTGCTAATTTAATAAATTAAGGCAATAAGGTTTAAAAGTAATTATAATAATATGTTTGAAAGGTTTTAAAATAATTTTGAAATTTATTTATTCCTCTTTTAATGTATTACGAGACGTCCTTTAACATTTATAATTACTGTAAATCAAATACAAGATTCGCAACAATAAATCACGTGCATATTTTTACGATGAGAATGACACTCGAATTGTTTTCACAGAACAATAGATAATCTATATGTGAGAGCTTTTTTATGGTTAACTTCCTTAGCTGAATTCGGCCCGCCTTTAAAACAAAATGATTGTGTAAGCATTATTATTCAAATGGACATTATGTAAAATATTTTTTCGGACATATTATTCAATGCTGATTATTATAGTGTTATGGTATCATTGTGCTGCCATCTGCAGTGGCGGACTGGGTCTGAAAATAGTGGTTGCCAGGAGTCAGTGAGGGCCCACACATATCTATAATCGTAACATTAATTCATATATATATTAAATTATATATATTTAATTTTTATATTTAATTATATTAATTTAAATCTATAATATTTAATAATTATATATTTAATTTAATTTTTTATTATATATTTCATTTTTCCGCCTTTTTAAAATAAATCCCTTTTAACAACCTTTAATTTTCTACGTTTAAAATAACGAAACTATGTTTAAAGTTATTTGATTTTAAATTCCGTAAGTTAAATACAGAATAAGAAACACTGACCTTGGGTACAGGGCTATTTTATTTATTTGCTTTAGAAAAGCTTACTATAGAGAAAGAGTTCTTTTTTTCTCTCCCACATTTCCTGGGGGCCCAAACTGTCTTCTGTTTAAGGGGGCCCACTTGCCATCGGGCAAGCTGGCAACCTCGCCAGTCCGCCACTGGCCATCTGTCGACTGTGAGAATAACTTCACCATAAAATATTGAATAACACTGATACATATAGTGTCACAGTATTACCATGCTGCCATCTGTTGATGGAAAGAATAACTTCATCTTAAAATATTGAACAATACAGATAAATGTAAAACTCATAATATCTTTTTCGCTGTATTGAATAGTATCATGTAATATTCAGCATCTTAAAGAATAATTGTTCCAGTGGAGTTTTTTGAAATAAAACATCCAGTCGAGTGATATCCTGAGTTAAGATGAAGATTTTTTATAAAAAAACATTGTTTTTATATTATTTGTGAAAATTTTGTATCTCGGAAATACTGATACATACAATACAATATTTTGTTACGGTATTCGGCGTTCATAATATTGTATGGCATTGTGCAAATATTATATAATATTTCTGTGCTACTGGGGTAGGATTGGGTGACTTTATATTTAATTAGAAAGAAATCTGAGCTGAAATTTCATTACAGAACGCTTCAGTGAATATATTGTTTCCAACAAATTAAATGACATTCATGGGAAGTCCTAACCAGAAAATAGAAATCAAAAGCGTCTCAAAACAATACTGAAGATTCTTGCAAAGTTTCATTAAATTCACTAACGAAATTTTAAATAATTAACAGAAATGTTAATTAAAAATATAATTAGTAATTAAAATTAATTATTGAAATTAATACCAATATAATTAATTATAATTATTAATCAAAATTATTCATTAAAATTAATATCAATATAATTAATTATATAATTAAAATTATAATGTTATTAATTATGATTCATAATTATATTAAAATACAAGTTGAATAATAAATATTATTTCAGTAATTATGGGCAATAAATCCATTTACGTTTCGGAGTCGCAACGAATCCGGATCCGTAGCCGGACTTGGATTCGTGGATCCGACTCCATGAAAGAAACGAAACTGACACATCACTAATACACATAATAAGACGGCCGCCCCCCCTTCACCTCGCCACCGCTGCAAAAAAAAGAAATGAGCAGATCGGGTCCGTGCCATAGATTTTTCGTGAAAACGTCGGGATAAAATCATAAAACAAGTATTTCGTATTAATATGTAATTTAATTATCAATATCTTTAATACAATATTTACAATTATAATGGTAACAGAATAGATAAATCACACGCTACCACAGACCCTTGCTACATGCGATAAACTTGTGATTTATCTATTCTGTAACCATTATACTACTCTGTGTAAATAATGTATTAAAGAGATTGATAATTAAATTACATATTAATACGAAACACTTGTTTTATGATTTTATCACGACAATTTCACGAAAAATATACGGCGCGGACCCAAACTACACCTTTCTTATAATTTATTTAGAGTAGCTTTTGATGGCGCCATCCGTTGACAGTATATAGAACTACATTTCGCTTATGCGCAGTAAAACATTATTTACTACAAATGCTCATATTTCCCGTAATATTCAAATTTTTGAATTCAAATTTTAATACAATGTTTCTTTTACGTATTGTCAAGTATTCTGCAAGTTTCGTACAATTCGAAAGAAAACTCTGCATGTTATAATCAGAAAACATGCAGAGATTGAAATTTTCAATTTAATACCGATTTTTATTAATATTCTGATAAATATTTTTATTGCTTCACTTTCGGTCCTAGTAATACTCCTCAAGCTCTTTAAAATGACACCAGAATGAACCTCCTAGCTACACGCGTTTCAACGCTACACTTATTCATAACATTACATAAAACTAATTCATAACAATCCCGCGCATGCGCCTACATTGGTACGATGACGTCACAGGCAAAACAAATACTATGCAACAAACTCTTACAGATATGATCTATCCGTTGTGGGTCAACCATTCTTATCGCATTCTTCACCAGTAGCACAGAAATATTATATAATATTTGCGCAATGTTATACAATATTATGAACACCGAGGAACACCGAATACCGTAACAAAGTTTTGTATGTATCAGTATTTCCGAGATACTAAATTTTCACAAATAATATAAAAACAATGTTTTTTTTTAATAAAAATCTTCATTTTAGCTCAGGATATCACTCGATTAGAGGTTTTATTTCAACAAACTCCACTGGAACAATTATTCTTTACGATGCTGAATATTATATGATACTATTCAATACAGCGAAAAAGATATTATGAGTTTTACATTTACCTGTATTGTTCAATATTTTAAGGTGAAGTTATTCTTTCCGTCAACAGATGGCAGCGTGGTGATACTGTGGCACTACACGTATCAGCGTTGTTCAATATTTTAAGGTGAAGTTATTCTTACCGTTGGCAGATGGCAGCACGATCATACTTTTACACTATATTAATCAACATTGAATCATATGCCCGAAAAAATATTTTGCAAAATGCTTATTTGATATTAAATAATGTTTACACAATCATTTTGTTTTACTGTATATAAAAGGCTGGCCGGATTCAGCTAAGGAAGTTAACCATAAAAGAAACTCTCACATATGGATTACCTACGGTTCTGTGAAAAAAAATTTCGAGTGTTATTCTCATCGCAAAAATATACACGTGAATTATTGTTACGAATCTTGTATTTGATTTTCAATCAATACTGTAATTATAAATGTTAAAGGTGTCTCGTAATACATTGAAAGAGGAATAAATAAATTTCAAAATTATTTTAAAACATTTTAAATATATTATTATAATTACTTTTAAACTTTATTGCCTTAATTTATCAAATTAGCAAACTTAGATATAAGAGCTAAAATTGCTTCCTCTTTGACTTCAAATTTCATTTTGAACTCGAAATTGTAACGATAAAAGATAATTCAATTAAAAAGACTATTTAGAAGTAATTGTGCATGAAATTTCGTCGTTATCCGAACTCTGCAACTACATTTTATTATCATCATTTACGTTTTCGGCTGCAAGTCTAGCTGGTCCAGTGGTAAGGTGTCGGTTTTGTATGCGGAAGGCCCAGGTTCAAAGCTCGCTGTAAATAGAGGTGTTCAAAATGTTACCCAGAAGTTCAGCACTTCGAAATTGAGTAATTAATATTTTTCCATGCTTTTAAAATGTATTTTTAAAATATTCAGTATATTGTTATATTAGACAATATTATATATACTATTATTCAGTATAGTACAATATTACTTAATATGGTATAATATTATACAGTACTATATGACATTATCCAATATTATGCGAAAACATTGTACAGTATTGAAAAACTCTTACGTTTTACACTGTTTCAATATTGGGAAAATATTGTACAATATTACTTTTTCGAATTTTATGATATAAGACAATATTATGTGCTACCTGGATTAGTCTCGTAGTTATTAACGATTCAAATCTGACGGTATTTTGTCACACAAGAAAGTTCGACAGATTATCACTGTAACGAGCGGAAAGACGTTTTCACACCAACAGAAATAAAAATCCATCGGTGAACGTCGAGGAAGCACAATGCTACTTTTTCTTCTCAAACCATCTATTTACTAGAATTCTATCTAGATTGGCTCAAATGTCGCGATAGTAATACGGAAGTGCTTCATCCCGCTGGAAATATCATTCCTCATCCTCAAACAACTCTTGAATGCATGCTATAACACATTTTTGTTGTAAGTTCAGATAAAAATCACCAAGAAGAAAGAACCAATAAATCCTCAAGCTGATAATCGTGCTCAGCTTCTTCACAAAAAGCGAAACTACAAATATTCTTCCGGAGAAATAAAAAAAATTTTTTTTTTTAATTTGGATGCATCGGCCAATTCACTGACATGAAGTGGAAGGCGAATAATGGAAAGAAGAGATGAAAATAACATTGGAAATCAATAAACAGTTCGTTTCTTTCTACTGAACGGCTAGTAAATTTTCAATGTAGAAAAAAAGTTTAACTTGCTCATTAGGACATTGACTGACAAGTAAACTGCAGCATATTTCCTTTCTGTTTGCGAAAATATTGACGTTAAAGAACTTATTTAATAGCAAGCATGCTCTGGTTTAAAATTAACCTGCGGTTGAAGTCTTCTCAGCATTTGAATGACGTCCTACTTGATGAAATCTGTGTCTTACAAATTTATGAAATATTTTGACAAAGAAATGGGAAATTCGTAGAAAATTAATGAAATGGAAACTGAAACAGCACAGCATGGCGAATTTCGAGTGTAGTTTCATATTGTTACAAACATGGAAAGTCGCTTCCCAGCAATGTGAGTCTTATGGTTGGGAAGAGAGTTTTACGGGGTAAGTATGAGATGACCGACAGCAGCCACGTCTGGACCCCCTGACCTTGGCGACGAAATATGGTATCTCAAAGGTGCTGGAATCTTCTCGATATCTCTATTAGCAGAGGAGATACGCTTGAATGTATAGAAGATTCCATGTGACGTCACGGCCCTCCGCGGGAGACTATATAAGGAGAGCGCTTGGATGACGGAGTGAGTGTTGATTGACTGGGATCGCCTTGGAGCGCGAACGTCTTTGGAGTTCTATCCGCTGTGCGAGCTAGTAAGCTGTTAGACGCTGAGCGGTAGGAGTGTTGATCCATTGGGAACGACTTTAGAGTTTCGTCCGCAGTGCGAGCTAGGAGGCTGGTGAGCTGAGCGCTATTGAAAGTGCAGTTATTGTCGTTACTAGTTATTTGCTGACTGTTTGTGTTGTTAGATAACAAAGTGCTGAACTGTTATTACCTGTGAATTGTTGTCTGTTTACATAGGTAATCTTTGCAAGAACTATTGTTTCCTGTACCTGTGCTACGTGTTTCCCTGCATATTTGTAAATAAACCATTCATTCTCCATTATCCTGCGTGTTGGACTGTTTACACCATACACCCACTGAAAGACTTTTGCAACAATATTAGGAAGAGAATCGGGAATGCATTTGGGATGAGTGACTCTTCCCTTTGGCCGATTTGATTCAAAATATGACCCTCATCCAGTGGCGGCGATTGGCTGGAAAAAGTGAGAGGGCAAGGAAATTTATAGACAGCTAAAAGACCCGGGATTATAGGGGTAGACAATAAAATTTTAAATTTAGTTTAAAAAAATTTGCTAGTTTTCCCAAACACTGTTGCTTTCTTATAATTCCTAGTTTTAGGCAGATAAAATGAAATAAAAATAATTTTCCCCTAAAAAGTAGGGAGCAGAGCGACTGCCCCTCTCGCCGACACTGCTCTCATCAACAATTTTGGTGTAAAGATCATGCACTAAAATTTACCTTTCTAGATTTCCGCGTCTCTGAGTTGTTACGCTGACACACACAAGAATAGACAAACCGATAGACAGTCAACCTGTTGACTAGGAGTGGCGTTAGAGTCCGCCCGGCGCCATATTTACAAACCCTACCCTGATATAACTGAGGCAGGAAATCAGTCAATATCATTGGCTACGAGGAGCAGTGACGTCGTTTTCAGCTCTCGCACGTAGCGTACGGCAATCATAACAAAACAAGAGTCGTCCTACTTTTCTTCTCCGTTTTCCCACAGTTGAGCACAGAAAACATTCTTCCGTGGGTTGTAATATTTTAAAAAATGAAATTATTTTTTAAAATATCATAAAAAATAAAACATCCTACACTGTAAGAAATTATACTAATGAAAAGTACACGCACGAGAGCAAAGAACGACATCATCGGCTCTCGGCGAAGCGAGCCAATCATATTGTCCGATTTCCTGCCTCAGTTCTATCAGGGTAGGGTTTGTAAATATGCCGCCCGGCGAGGGTGGGCAAGGCCTGCTGTACAAGGGGAGGAGTGTAATGAAGATCCTCTCAAATTTTCGCCAGATCTTTGTTTATCTACTAGTTGAATAGTCCGTTGCGTGAACGGGGTGCAAAAATTTGCCGGACGTGGGACACAGCACTCTCCACTGGTGCCAACCCTGCTGTTGACGGCTTTGGTCCAAAATTTGGTGCACATCTATTACTCTGGAGATAAAAGCAGGTGCTAAATTTCATCCATGCAGCTTGTGGGAATTTTAAGTCTGTGCGTTCAAGAGTACATAGATGGACTTTCTTCTCAGGAAATTCGCCCGAGATTTCATGAAAATCTACAATTTTGATCTAACGATCATACACCAAACTTCATACTCTCCGCAAATTTCCTCAATGTCAATAAGCAGAAAGCTATTCATCTTCTCGCTCGAAACAAATTAATACAGGGTGGTCAGAAATTATTGGATCCATTTCAAAAATTAATAATAAAAAAACCAATAAAGTTGCAACTTTACTGCGTTTTTTCTTTTAAATGAGAGAGCAAATAAAGTTTTTTTTCCAGATAAGTGGCGTACCATTAAGGCGTTCTAAATTTGCTACAGCGAGAGATTTCCATACGCGATGGCTACCAAACAGCAGAAGTCGATAAGGATTTTCTGGTTTCCTTTTTTAGTTTTTCTTGAATATCTCGAAAACTATTCAGTTTTCGAACTAAAACTGATTTAACAAATTAAAGAGCGTAAAATTTCCTACAAATATATGCTTTTATTATTTTTTTTCTAGTTTTAATAGTTTCGCAGATAATGGTTGTAATGGCGCGTTACTTATCTGAAAAAAAATAAAATTGCACTCTCATTAACAAAAACCGTAGTTGTAACATTATTAGTTTTTTAAAATTAATTTTTGAAATGGGTCCAATAATTTATGACCACCCTTTATATAATAAATATAAAATAAAAAAATATGAAATTTATTCCTAAAAAAATTTGAATAATGCTGACAAATAATACTCAATTACTGTTTTTATTTAAGCTTTGACACAAAATTTTCTTATAAAAAATGCGAAAATAAGTTGCCTATATCTACGTATATTTTAAAATTTACAGGCCTCCCACAATTAAAATACATCGGCTGCCAATCTATACAACGGCTTCATATGGAGCCTTAAAAACATAAAAAAAGGCACGTGGAATACGGCGAAAGTAATAGAGAGCATTAAAAAAAGGCACAATTAACTGCAAACCGTATTTAATCTGGTCAACTTTGCAGAAGTCATTCTGGGGCAATAGGCGGCGACACAGCGCTTATGCGTGACAGAAAGAATGTCGCCGAAACGATTTGGAAAATTCCGTGTCAACTAATTCGTAACATACCGATTTGTGCTGCCATTTTCACACTCATGGAACTCGCTTTTTATCTAAGTTTTATTTTCTGAGGTAAATATTTGTTTATCAAATATCGCAAATCGACGGATGGTATTTTGTCGTCATCATTTCGTTCAGTTGCTGTTTTCTTAATTGCCTGTTGCGCAGTGGCGAATCTAGGATTCGGGTCGGGAGGGGGGGGGGGGCTGAGGTGATAAAAACTTTGTATCGTCGTGATGAATGTCAAGGCTAAAGTAAACCAAAACTCTTTAACTTTACAGACTTTTCTCACCTGACAATAAGAATCATAAAAAACAATACAATACTTTCGATAATTTGATAAAAATTACAATGAAATAACTAGCCAAAAAATGTCTTTGACCGCGTCAAAGCTACAAGTATAAGTGGAATGACTACAAAAGTAGGAAAATTTTCGAGCCTGTCAAGCCAGAAAGTAATGTTGAAACGTTTTTATTATTTTTTTAAAAGAGGGAAATTAAGAAAAAACAATTGTAATGATGTTAAATAAAATCAAGAATTCTGGCTTGGCTCGGGGGGGGGGGACTGTAGCCCGATAGCCCCCCCCTGGATTCGCCACTGCTGTTGCGATATGTTGGCAGAAACACTTGATAATTCTTTTTCACGAGCACTTAATTTTGTTTCAGAGGACAGTTTCTTTCTTTTAGACTTTTATTTCATTTAGCTTTATTTCTTTTTTCACGTAAGGAGTCTCTCGTAAATTACATTGATGTCCGCCAAATATAAAAACCTTTATTCGTGGAAGTTTTCCTTCACAAGGCATATTGCAATTGACTTTAATCCTCTAAACGCGGGCGATATTTTACTTTCTCGCCTAAATTTCTAATCGCTATTATCTTATTTTCTGTATAGAAGGAAAAAGCATTGTTATCGTGAAAAAACTAAACTTCAGGATTTCGATGAATCCCTCGTTTCAGATATCACTGATTCCAGAGAAAGCATTTTTGGAATTCTATCTATCTCTAGCCATGATAACAAGCTAGAACGATAAAATCTGGAATACAATCTTTACTACAAAATGACAGCAAAGAGAAGTCTGAAACCGCTTACAAAGAGTCACAAGGACTCTATGCAGTGGGACTGGAGGTGGTGTTGCGTTATGTTATGTTAGGTTATATCCGTGAACATAACTCTAAACGGAACACAACGAGTTAGATAGGTAAAATTTGGTATGTGGTTTTGATACCAAAAATGCTGATACGTATCAAATTTTGATTCCAATCAGCCTGTGGGAAGAGGAGGAGTTCCAAAAATGCATACAAGAATCTCTGCATTATTCGCCGAAGAAAAATACAAAACAAGCTGTGTTGTGGAAGTACCCGAGCAAGTCGAGAGGAGCACGCTCCTGCAGTTTAATTCAATAACGCGCAAAAAGTTCCCAACCTAGAAATCGATTTACCATCATAGTCGATTTATCATTATTTAAAAAATGGATGCTTTTGTCGTTACCCGTGTGTTAATCGGCTATTTTGTTTTTCTTAACAAAAGAATTCTATTAATTCATAACCATTGTGAACTCGTTCATTCGGCGAGTTTAAGAGATGGTTGTCATGAAACTTTGATCGCCGAATTTTCAAACGACAATTATGTTCCAATATATGATCCATTTTTTCGTTTTCTGTTATGATATCACGCGATTTATGCCTGAATAGATCTAACATCCGATAAAAAGAACAGTTCCTTTTCAGTATTATTCCTTACTTTAAGGAAAAAAGGTAGTGGCATAAAAAAAAATTACTAATTTTCTCTCTGTCTTATGTTGATAGGTGTTGTATTTTTAAATGTCGCAGTGGCTTATTCTTAGTTTGAACTAAGGCACTTCTTCGAAATGTGGACAATTGCTTCTTGTAAGATGATTTCTAGAACTTTTTTTTTTTAAATCGTCGCTTTTGCATTTTATAGTCAAAATGTGTCGTGAAGTGATTCGCTCTTATTTTGAAACAATGAATTAATTTGGAAATATTCGGAATCAGTTTTGAAGGTAAATAATTTATGTATACGAAGTAACTATGTTATTTTACATGGTGGTGGTTTCAATTCCGCTTTATCAGCGTACCAAGTCAAATCATGAGTCATGAATGTGGCATCTACTACTGGCCAAAGATTCCTTGGAATACCTGCGGTAGAAGTCTAATTTAACTTCAATATATGGGAACTGGGGGTCTTTCTAGAAGATTTACAGGGGAAACTGGCTCACATTTGTGTTTCGCTTAGAGCAGAGGTTCTCAACCTGTAGTACGCGTACCCCTGGGGGTACGCGAAGGACCAGTTCGGGATTACGCGAATTCAAAATCGGCAGTGGCGCACACAAGAAAACATAATGGATTAAAAATGTTACAGAATTTTGTTTCCCCAAGTTTCATGTAAAAAGTAAAATTAAAAGTTGTGCAAATCCTAAACCTACCCTCAAAATAAGAAAAAAAGAAAGCAAAAGGAAGTGTAATTTTTAGCCATCCTTATAAGTTAATGCGAAATTATTACAGCACTGATTTCATTTGTTTCCACGTTGAACTAATACTATTGTAAAAATGGAATGAAATGTAAAATCAAAAACAAGTCCCGCAAATGTTATAAATTCCAATCAATCGACTCTTAAGCTTACATAGGCCCGTAACATTATTGATAAAAACTTATTTGTATGGGCGGATGGTTGGAGGGGAAGGGATATGAACGTGAGGGGTACGCGAACATAAAAAGTAATTAAGGTGTACGCGAAAATAAAAAAAAAAGACTAATCAAGGGGTACGCGAGGGAAAAAAGGTTGGGAATCCCTGGCTTAGAGGAGAACTAGAATTGACTTCAAGTAGTCAGTTTCGTTGCTAAAGCTCACATCTATCTATCAGTTTTTGAATAATGCTCGTTAAGAACACAGCTAGAGGATAGAACTCATACCTTCCTTCCTGAGATTCGTGTTCCTCGACCATGCCATGCCTTGGCTCACAAATGGACTATTTTATGTAAATGGCATGCAAACGAAAGGAAAAATAATCAACAATAGCTGTTTGCAAACTAATCTGGACACCGAGTTTAAACTTTTGAAACCTATACAACATAATGAGAACTAAGGAGCGGACGTTTTGTAATAATCTCCAGTGTCTTTAACGTGTGCCTGCGTGAATCCATCACACCAAAGCTACAATGGAGTCATTTCATACTGACATGATACAGGCCAAGTGCGCTACTCCAATTTTATTATATACTTGAATCTGGAACCAATTGCACAAAGCTTCATTGGAGTCGTTTCACACTCGCAGAATAAATGTCATGTTTGCCGCGCCAGTTTAATTTTGGAATTCATTGAGAATTTTGAACGATAAAAAGGAGTTGACATCACTGCATAACGTAAGGCTACGTGTGTTACGTATTAGATGACAAAAGCAGCTACGTTCGTCATGTTACTGTTATGTCATATGAAGATCTCATTACGAATCCCTCCCTCAAATTTTATCTTGGTATTCAATTAGCTGCATTATCCGAAGAATGTTTCGTTCAGAACAAATGTCCTCGTCCAATAAGAAAAGCGAACCGAGAAGTTCCAAGAAAAGAAGCATTCTGAATATATTGCAAATCTTTTAGTTAAATATATTAGAGTGATAGGGGAAATCTGGCATTAAAATCCGCTGATTTTTGTGGAAGTATCTGCTTCAGGCTGGAGAAAAAGATGCATTCTCACACTGTGTCAAAAATTGCTTTCAGAGAAAGGAAAGAGAAATTAAAACTTTCATTAGAATCTTATAATCTTCTCATTAGAAAGTTAATCTTGATATTTGATGACTTTTGATTTGAATCTTTATACAAACCGTAATATTTAGATGGATGATAATTTATGGTTTAAGATTCTTGGAATTGCTACAGAATATTGTTGAATCTGGAAATAAAACGAATTAGTGAACTGGAAGATATTTTCGCATCTATTGATTTATAACGAATGACTGCTAATAACTTGATTGTTAAGCAAACGCCGTTTACAAAGAAAATTTTGGTTTATGTGATTTGGAAATTTCATTAGATATTTTTTCTGAGAAAAAGATTTTTTACATCACACAGTAGATGGAACACCAAAGGGAATCAATCATAAACTGCTGGCAACATTTAAGACACTTTCTGATTAAATAGTTTTCATATAGTGTAGTATGAGAAGGATTCTTAAATTTTCATCAAATTTCAGTACCAAAGCAAAAAATTGTTTGGTTTGAAGTAAAGAATTAAGTAATATAAAAATTGCCATATGAAATTAAAAAAACAAAACAGCCGTTTGATCTCGCATATACATTAAGTTCCTACTTTTTTTTACTAGATAAGCATGTGGCTTCGAATAATGGTATTACATCACAAAGCAATATTTTCCAAATATGCCCCATGTTTATAATCTGTCATGAATCTAATCTCACAAGTAAACAGCAACTGTTTTCTCAAAATTAACTGGATCATAAAAATTGGTTTAATCGCCTTTTGGGAATGAATGAGTCACAAACTCATTACCACTTCCTTTAGTTTCTGTGACTTGATACTTTCGAAATCGATATGGTTGCGAGGCTAGAGGCAGTACGTTCTACTCAGTAAAAAAAAATCAGAGTTTCTTTTTATTTTCATTTATTTCATGCTGCCTATAACGCACACTCGTTTTGCGATACGAGGACACTGATTAAAGTACCTGAAATCCTTACCACAAACAGAAACTGCGAAATAATTTGTTCTGGAACAAACTACTTGGTTCCTATATTTCGGTTTTTGTTTAAGAACTGATTGCGTTGCAGCTTGTACTCATGCGAACACTCAATGAAAAGTGAATGAATTGCAACTTTATTCCATTAGTTCAATTCACAACTTTGCCTCGGATGCATCGACTGAGAAACGCAAATATTCTTTAGTTTTGTACTTAGCAAGGAGAAATGAAACAGC
>BGPR01000030.1:1272424-1312920 GCA_013235015.1 Araneus ventricosus | reverse complement strand
CGCAAATATTCTTTAGTTTTGTACTTAGCAAGGAGAAATGAAACAGCTAGATGAAGCACTTGCAAATACCACATGAAGTAATATAAGTTATCTCCATTTTCAGCTTTCTCTCTTTAATGAATCGTAATATGGTATGAAGGAAAGGAACCAATTTTTCTAAAGTTTCCTCTGCAAGGGATTTAGAGTGATTCCAGCAGGTAAATAAATAATGGTATTTCCTAGTAATCTGAAAATTGCTGCTGTGCAGAGTTCAAAATTTTTTGGATTGGTCAGGACCTTTAATAGCACTCGTGTATATGGTTCTGACGGAAGGTTTCTGAACTATCTGGCAGACGCTCTTAAATTTAAGTTCGATGTTATCCTGCCCGCTGATGGTGAATGGGGCTCACTTAAAGATGGAAGCTGGACAGGTATCATAGATATAGTGAATAGAAGAGAAGCGGACTTGGGCATTTCATACATGGCTGTCACAGAAGAAAGATCTCAAGTCGTAGATTTCAGCTACCCTTATGCGACTATCGACAGAACTTTTGTGGTGAAAGAACCTGGACCACTTCCTCCTTTGGCAGCCTACATATACCCTTTCAGTCAAAACGTCTGGATTCTGTACACTTCGTTGATTATCGCTGCAACGTTCGTGTTCCAAAAGGTCATGTTCAAGAATGTGTCATTGTTGGACAGTTTCATTGCAACACTGGGCAGTGTGCTCTTGCAACCTATGGATTGTTCTGAAGGGAAGAAGTTCTCTGATGGGAAGAGGGTGGTTTTTGGATTATGGTTGACTATTGCTACCGTCATGCCTTTCTTGTACACGACTAGTTTTCTGTCATTCATAACTATGCCAGAGAAAGAGCCTGGCATAAAGGACTTTCGTGATTTGTCAAAAGCTGTATTAAGCACGAAATTTAAATGTTTCGCACCCAAAGGTACAGCTGACGAAGATTTATTATTAAAAAGTAATACGAATCATTTGAAGATACTAGGAGAAGCCATCAAACTGAACAACTGGAAATATGGGTGGGATGAAGAACTGGATGATCTCATCGATGACTCAACTGCTCTGATTATGTCTCGACAACTGATACTGTTGATATTTGGTGATCATATCTATACTGATAAAAAGATTTCGGAAGATTCATTTGGTGTGTGGAACATTGCAATTGCTTTAAGGAAAAACTTTTGTTGCAAAAAGCAATTGGATACAGTTATTTTTAGATTATTAAGCTCTGGATTATACAAAAAGTGGTTTGATGATGAGGTGTTCTTAAGCAATTTACCGCGAAAACTAAGTAGAAACTATATCAAACGAGAAATTAGTCTTTCTTTTGAAGATTTAAAATCTTCTATTTTTATTTTAATAATGGGATTTAGTTTATCGCTTATTGTTCTTTTAGCTGAAATTTTCTCTGTTAGCCGCTTTTATAAAAGGATCCTGAAACTTCATGGAATTGGAAAGAGAAAAAATTAATGATAAAAAAATTGAATTGAATTTGTTTAAAGGTATTAACTCCAAATCAATCTTTTACAAACAGTTTTTATTATATTATAAGCAAAAAATTGCAAAATAATCTGTAAGTAACCTTAGATTTCAGTATTGCATTTTCTTATCTAGAAAATATATTCTAGGCTTCCAATGTTAAATGTAAAAATATTTCATCAAATGTTATCTGGAAAAATACCTTAGTATTGGATGTAATTAAATAAATCTCTGTTATTTTTTTAACTTTTTCATATATAAAAGAAGACATTTTTTTGGAAAGTTGGTTTATCTGGAATTTACGGTACACACTTATTTCGTTCCTCTTAGGGTCGCCAACTCTTTGCCGCCAAGAACGGCGATGAGAAAACATTTGTTTTGGATGCGTCTAGATGTTTTTAACGAGTGACAAGCGCGCATGCGCACAAATTGATATTTTCATCGGTGTTTTGCTTATCAGGCTATATTGCGCCACGTTTCGATTGGACTGTTTTGTTCAACTCTTCGATGTGATTGGTCGATAAATTTGAATTTGAATAAAACTTCGCTTAGAATTCTTCGGATTGAATATCGGCTCAGTGCCATGTATGTTATTCTGCGTGTTTTGTATCTCAATGAATAAGCGAAGTTACGAGTACTGAAAGCGAAGCCGCTGATATTTTTTAAATTATAAAATTTGCCCGGTACACGCTTGAAATGCCGCAGGTATTGCGTGCAGAAATTCTAGTTTTAGGAATTTGTTAAAAACCTAGATTCCTAATATTCAATGAAAACGCGAAGCTACTAGTTTCCTGCTATGCTGAAAGCGAAGCCTCTGACGTTTTTTTAAGTTCAAACCAGCGGGAGTGGTTTCCCTGAACTTTCTCGTATACTCCCTGACACATGTGGAGGAAAATAAGCTAAAAGTCAGTAAAAATGCATCAAGCGTCTCGAACACAGTTGCAGAAAAAAGTTGTAATAGAAAATCTCATGCACATTGCCAGAGTGCTTAAAAAATAAAAAAAAGCATGAAAAATAGAACTGATTAATCAATTTGCACTAACTTTCGTTTTGTTAATAACAATTGCTTTCGTTTTGTCCAAGTGAAAATAATGCAAAATCCACTAACAGAAAAAAATGCATTACCAATTACAAAATAAAACTAACCGTAAATTAACCAGCGGGAGTGGTCTCCCCTAAACTTTCTCGTATACTCCTAACACATGTAGAGAAAACTAGAATAATAAAAGACGTCAAATAAACTTCCGTCGCAAGTAAACCAAAGTTGGAACCACGCGTGGTTTGAAGGATGAAAACAAATTCAAATCCCCTGCGCATTCTTCTGCGCAACAGGATCTGGCGAGACTCCCAAAATGTTTGCTTCCTTACAAAATCGCTCCAGAATTGGTTTTTGGCAAACTGCCAAGTTTCGGAGCGTCCGTTCTCTCTCCAATACGTACCAGTTTCAAAACTGAACAAGTTTGCGATTATACAGACCGACAGACAGTCAACCCTTTGACGGATTTGGCCCAAAATTTTATACGGACCTACATTCATGACGATAAAACTGTGTATAAAATTTTATCCATCTGGCTTTTCAAGTTTTTGAGTTATAGCGTTCGCATGACCTCGAACATACAGACAGACAGACTTCCCGTTGACGGATTTTGTCCAAAATTTGATAGAAACCTACAAATTATGTTTAAAGACCACATACCAAATTTCATCCCCGTAGCTCTCATAGTTTTCGAGTTATCGTGTTCACAGACACACACACAGACAGACATAATTCCCAAATTGTGTTTTTCGGAATCAGGGAGGTCTAAAACGTGGAGATTCGTCAAAATCTCGAGTTCGAATTTTTTGACGATTACAATACTTTCTCTTTGTATACTTCGTATACGAGAAAGTAAAAATGCAACTCACTTCGAGAAAGTATTTCTTTGTGACCGACTATAATAAATCACCGAAATGAAAGCGAAAGACAGATCAAGATGAAACGAGCAGGATTTGACATTGAGCCAAGTCGCAGTATGGTGAAATAGAATCGAAAGCTGACGTGATTTCGCAATACAGTTAGTAGGATAAGAAAAACCAAATTTCGAATTTGTACGCCTTTTTTCAACCGATTGACACAAAAATTGGACATAAATCTACAATTTAAGTTAGAAGGCCACATACAAAATTTCATTTATCTAAGTAATTTTGATAAGAAGTTATTGCATTCAAAAGTATGTGATTATACAGATCGACAGACAATCAACCCTTTGACGGATTTGGCCCAAACTTTTATACGGACCTACATTCATGATGATAAAACTGTATACCAAATTTTATTCATCTAGCTATTCAAGTTTTTGAATTATAGTGTTCACATGAAAGCGGACAGACTTCCCGTGGAGAGATTTTGTCCAAAATTTGATAGAAACCTACAAAATGTGTGTCAAGATCACATACCAAATTTCATCCCTGTAGCTTTAATAGTTTTTGAGTCATCGTGTTCAAAGACAGACACACAGACATAATTCCAAAATTGTGTTTTTCGGACTCGAGGAGGTCTAAAACGTGGAGATTCGTCAAAATCTCGAGTTCGAATTTTTTTGACAATACTTTCTTTTTGTATACGAGAAAGTAAAAATTTGTCCGGTACACGCTTAAAATGCCGCAGGCATTGCGTGCTCAATCTCTCGTTTTCAGGTGACGTATGCGCAAGAGAGCAATAAAAATCGCACTGCACATCCAAAGCAGTATTTGGTGACGGCAAATGAAACTGCGCCAAGAAAAATTGGCAAGAAACAGGCGTGTACCGCAAACTCCACATTTACCGAAAAGTTTTTGTTAATTTTGAATCTTTTCAGCTGCTGTGAAACGGCATTTTTCTTCGTTTTTAAGATAAGCCTGTAGAAGTCAAAGATCCATATGATTTGAGCTTAGAAATCAAATGATTTGGATTTAGTAATATCACAGCAAACTCAATATTTGAGTTTAAATAAGTCCGGTATAAATGTACCAGAACAGTTTAACTGTGTACCAAATTTTATTTATCTAGCTATTCAAGTTTTTGAGTTATAGTGTTCACATGAACGCGGACATACGGACTTCCTTAGACGGATTTTGACCAAAATTTGATAGAAACCTACAAATTATGTGTCAAGATCACATACCAAATTTCATCTCCGTAGCTCTAATAGTTTTCGAGTTATCGTGTTCGCAGACACACAGACAGACATAATTCCAAAATTGTGTTTTTCGGACTCGGGGAGGTCTAAAACGTGGAGATTCGTCAAAATTCCGAGTCCGAATATTTTGACGATTACGATACTTTCTCTTTGTATACTTGCATTTTTGAGGAATGCATTTTTGTGTGTGATCTTTACACCTAAAGCGCAGATTTTTTTCAAATTTCGGACTAAATCCGTCGAAGTTTAGCTTGTCTGTCTATGATTATGTAAACACGATTACTGAAAATGCAATAAGCTAGACAAATGAAATTTAGTATGTGGTCTTAATACCAAAATTGTAGTTCTTTATAAAATTTGTATCTAATTGGTCAACGGGAATGTCTACCCGAAAGTGCATACACGATTCCTTTCACTATAAGAGAAGCTAAACACAAAAAGTGCCATATTTTGGAAGTTTGTGAAAAAGTTGAGTAGCGAATGCACGCGCTGGATTAGGAAGGAATATTGAAGAAACCTATCAACATCTAAAGTATTTCAAAGTGTCATGCAGAGGGTGTTCTCTTTGATAATCTCTTCTGTGGCGATTCTATCTCGATTTCTAAGGTAGTGATTATTTTTCTTAATTACAAGAGGAATTTTGTTATATTCTCCCTGAACAGTTCTTCGCAGTTCAGCTGAAGTATTTGGCTGATGTCTTGAAGGAGTTAATTTTGAATTCGGAGAAGAAAAAAAAATTGAAACATACCTGTTAACTAACTAGGAATGCAGCTAGGAGTCCGGATTCGATCATAGCTACTCTATAGAGATATGAAGCTAGATTTAAAGATAGCGGTGTTCGGTTTGCTGTCATGAACATGAACATTTTGAAGGTCTTGAGTACAAAAGTTTGGTGAAACAGCAGAGCATTCTTTTGGACTTTTTTTTTTTAGATAAGTTTAAGTTTATATTGGTATTTTTTCTAGTTTTCAAGTAAAAGTTATGTCAACCATGACCATAAATTTTTTTTCTGAAGTCTTCACACTCTTTTGACCGAGGTGTCTTAATTTTTTAAAACCCGAGATCTCCTTTTTGGTCGAAAAAAATATTAGAAAAATAAAAGTGTTGGAAAGTACAGTAGAGTCCAGCTAATCCGGACGGGATTCTTGTTTTCAGTACAGAATTGTAGCATTATTTTAGAGTCCTGTTCAGAATTTAACATTTCTTTCACTTTTTAAAATTCTTAATTAACAGTGAGCAACCGTGGGGTTCTTTGTACTCTACAATCAATAAATTTTGAATTTTAATTATGTATAAAGTTGTTTTGTTAATCCCACATCAGTTCATAGGTTAAAAACTTAGGTCTACATACAGGGTGTTCCGAAATTCCACCGACACACTTCTAGGGGTAATTGTACACGTCAATACAAACAACTTTTGCAATAGAACATGGGGTCGCAAATGCAAAGGGCAAGAACTACAGGGGGACCATTGCCAGTGAATTAAATAAAAGATAAGGGAATATAAGATAAAGTACAAAGATAAATAACTCGGGTTCAATGGAATACAAATTTACAATAGTACAACAATACAATTTCATGAATAACAACATGCGAAGCGTCCATAGTTTTGATGGCAAGTCCTTTGAACACTTACTTTATGTTACTTCAAAGGTTTGTTGTCGATATGCCGTCCTACTTGCCATTTTATCTGTCATGTTGCGCACGATTTTCAGTGTTGTTATTCATGCAACTGGGATGTTGTGCTGTCGTGAATTTGTATTCCATTGAAGCTGAGTTGTATACTTAATCCTATATATATATATATTCCCTTATTTTTTATTTAATTCACTGGCAATGGGCCCCCTGTAGTGTTCGCCCTTTGCATTTGCGACCCCATGTTCTATTGCAAAAGTTGTTTGTATTGACGTGTACAATTACCCCTAGAAGTGTGTCGGTGGAATTCCGGAACACCCTGTATACAGTAGTATTAAAACTAAAATCAAGATGTAGGGAAAGTTGTAAACATTTATGAAAAAAAAGCATCGATTTTTATAATTTTACCCATCTAAAACTTGTATTAGGTGTATTTTAAGGCTATAATGATGTTTAACCCGGACTTTCAGTGATTCCGACAGGGTTCGGTTCCATCTAGCGCGGATTAGTGGTAGTCTACAAATAAGAAAATGAAGCTTTTATCAATGTTACCTAATTCAAAATTTATGAAAAGTAATCGTTGACAAAATTTTAATGAAATTTTTCAAGTAAAGACTTATTTCTTATTTATTTATGCTTGCAAATGTCAAAAACTTTGAAAGAAAAAGGCCATCTGAGAAATTTTACTACTACTATTTTTCTTCGCGGCACTGTTTAAAGAGCCCTGCTCTAGACAATACAATTGATTGAATTGCTCACTTTTTATTTTATGGAATTCAAATTTTTAATAGCTATTTTGCTTATAGTTAACTCAAATGGTTTTTTTCAAGTATTTGTAGCATTTTCAAATTTTGAATACTCTTGTAAAACAAGAGGTTTAACTTTTAAAATTCTAGAAAATTTCTCATCGGAAAAGGAAAAAAAATGATAATAATAATTTTCTTTTAGTACTAAATTATGCAATAAAGAATAATTACATTTACTAAAGTCAATTTTTCATTTCTAATGTAAATCGCGTGTTGGTAAAAGTTTTCCTATTTCAGACTAAATATTTTATAACTTCATTTCCAAAATGTTTAAGCAGTGAATAATTTTTCAGGAAAAAAAACCTTCTTTGTATTGAAAATCATGAAGGATTGGAATCATCGGAGCCGAAAGAATAGGTTAACATACGATAAACTAATTTGTTAGTTTAAGTATTTTTGAAAATTGATCCCGAAATGTGTAAACATCCTTTTCAAAGGTAGTAGATCATTATTTCAATTTCACAGTGCCAAGTTCTAAATGCATAGTATCCAACTATGAAAATGAATGTCTATTTGTCCGCTAAAGCAAAACAAAGCCGCCATTGATTGGACCTTCACAAGGAAAAATATAATAATCATTATTTATGCAAGAACTGTCGATACTGCTTGTCGTTGCGTGAAGAAGAAAATCTATCTGTAAACACGTAACACTTGACAAGTGTTTATTCATAATTAATAGAAATGAGAATGATTATAACCGATGATGTCAACGAGTACAAAAGGCTAGAAATTGAATTTCTTTGCGTTACTTTTAGAGAATGAAGCATATATTTGGGAGTAAAACAAGGATAGGGAAGTTGTTGTCACGGGAATGAAAATTACATGATACTGCTGCGGCATGAACTTCCCGAGCAAACTAAGAGTCGCTGCTAGACAGTTGTCACCAATTTTTTTCACAAAGAGAACGAGGAAAGGAACGACTGTTTCCGGTGTGGAAGGCGAGTTGCTGAAAGTTCTCTCTCAGCAGCTGAATTTCTCTTACGAAATTGTGAATTCGGTTGACAAAAATTGGGGCTCCACTGACGGACACGGGAACTGGACCGGCATCATGGGAATGCTTCTTCGCGGCGAGGCGGACATGGGCTTGTCTCACTTTGCAATAACAGAGGAGAGAGTTCGCGAGGTCGACTTCAGTTTCCCTCACGATATTTTGGATAGGACATTTGTAACAGCCCTGCCAGGAACCTTCCCAAAGATGGCCTCCTTCACCTACCCATTCAATACGAATGTCTGGATATTTATCTTCCTTCTGATAGCGGTGGCTCCCCTGCTGTTCCGTGCCTTGATGTTCAAGCAGCGATCGATTTCGAGTGTGTACATCATGATCTTCGGCAGTATGCTCAAACAACCTATCAATAACTCGGAACAGCCCTGTATGCGAAGGTTGATATGTGGCACATGGATAGTGTCGATGACTTTCATGTACTTTGCGTACAGCGGTGTTCTTTTATCCTTCCTCACGATACCATGGCAGAGGAAAGGCATAAAAACTATCAAAGAACTTGCTGACGCTCTAGCTGCGAGAACGCATAAATGTCTGGCTCCTAAAGGAACGATAGATATAGACATTCTTTTGAACAGCAGTTCTGATTATTACAAAGCAATCGGTAACACCATCCAGCAAAACAACTGGTTTTATGATCCAGATGATATGGCAGATGAGATCTTGGACGAGGCTACAGCCTTGATTGGACCTCGGAGTTTGATACACACTCACTTTGGATACGAACCTTTTATGACTAGTTCTGTGTCAAGCGAATCTTTTGGTGTCTGGAACATAGCCATCGCACTGCAGAAGAAGTTTTGTTGCACAAAACAGTTGAACGTTGCGGTTCTGAGGACATTGTCGGTAGGGTTATATGATAAATGGTGGAAAGATTATGTGTTCTTATCCAGTTTGAAATTGATGTCAAAGACGGAGTCCGCCGATAAAAGTACTCAACTTCCACTCGAAGATTTTTACGGTGTTTTTATACTGCTTTGTGTGGGTTACATTTTGGCATTTGTAGTATTTTTCTTAGAAATTTATGCAAACTATCTCAGAAAAATGGATATTGATAAAAATAGCTTAGTGGAATCGGAGGAAATTAATTTAGAATTACACTCAGAATAATGTGATACAACTACCTTAAAAGTATAGTGGTGATTTTCGGACATTGTCTAATCCAGTACTGCGCAATTATTTATGTTTGCCATTTCCTCCTTTTAGTAATTAATTTTTAAGAATTTGCTGATTGATTATTATAATTACATACTAAATAGAAGAAAGAGATTTTTTAGAAACAAAATTTGAATTCAAAGTCAATATTTTATTCTTAAATTATAAATTCTTATAATTAATTTTCTGCATTCATTTCACTCATTCGTGTAGATTAGTTATACAACTTCTGTTGAAAAACAAAATAAATAAAAAGCTGCATTGTAGGATTAATCCTGGATACGATAGTAAATTAAGAATCGAAGCCAAGGATAGGCTAACTTATTTGTCCTATGAGATCAGTAAGTAGCTTAAATAAGAGTTTGTCAACGTTTAGGTAATAAATTGTGTCAATTTTTTTTTTATCTATCTTCCCTTCAGATTTTTCGTTTACAAAGAATATTTTCTACAATCGATGCAGGTGGTTCAGAGACAGACCCATTCAAAAATATTTTCAAAATACTTTTAATCGTAATTCAAAGAATTATTAGTAGATTTCACGAAAACTGGCGAAATTTGAAGATTACTATTTGATTGGATCTCTTAGTGTCTTATGGGGCAAAGCCACACCTATGTTACAACAAACTCAAGTCTAAAAAACAAATATACGCATGAATTCAATAAAATATGGAAGGTCGAAAGAGACAAATCTACAACTAAGACGGAATATGTAAAACTGAAAACAATGTCAAGAGATAAAAACACACACTTCCAAAATACTTTCAATTGTGATTCAAAGAATTATTAGTAGATTTCACGAAAACTGGCGAAATTTATGCTTAACAAACTGATGCTTAAACAAACTGATTCTTATGCTTAAACAAACTGATAAAATTCTGTATGTTTTTGCAAATTAAAAGCGTTAGATTGTGGAGTTTTGGAGAACAAATTCATCAAATTAGGATATCATCTGAAAAAAAAAAAATATTTGGCGTTGTGAGACAAAGAATTATTTTAGTAGTACATAGTGTTTATCCTAAACTCAATGTTCTTAATTTGATATGCATATACATCTTAAACTAATTAATCTGTTAAAATATATAACACGAAATAATTTCGATTGTGTTCGTAGTGAACTTATTAATTTGATTCAAGTTCTCTTGACAAATAGGGATTGCAATCCGGCATCAATTTCAATCCGGTCGGATTCCCATCGATCCGACCGGATCCGACGGACACATCAAAACTATTTTGCCTTTTCATTCCAAAATGAACTGTATAAAAGATGATAAAGTAAATGTATTACAAAGTTTATAAAAAAAAGCGTTAATTTCTTATGAAATGAACTTTATTTACACTGTTATAATTAATCAACATTTACGTATGAATCAACAATAAAAATTTAGTACAGTGTAACTAGTTAAATTGTAATTGTTATATTAGTTTAGTAATAATTAGATAATCACGGGCGGTTAAGTTCAGTCTCACTTACTAGATTTCACAAATGACATCAATGATAACTTGTAATGTAACTTATATTATGTAAGTAACTTATATTAAATCTAACTAAATCAAGCTTATCAATTGAGATCACAATAATTAGATATTTTAGACACGCCAAGCAGTCTCATTCTTATAATTATGACAGTCATCATGAATCAGTTTAATCAAAGGCACAATTATACAATAACAAGTTTAAAACTTCTTCGTATTTTTAAATATACTTACTTTAAATTATTACTTTAAGTAAAACAATTAAAAAAATTCACTTTGGTTTTGAAAAAATTATCGTAGGAAACAAATAGTGTTAATTGTGTCATCTGTCAATCGACTTCTTACAGAGCTACAAATATAACCAGCGGGCTAGAAAGCCCTTTCTGCTTCTACACTTGTTGGTTTTATTGTCAACAAATACTCATGAATAGAAGACAAGTATTTTCCTCGAACTCCTTCACATTCACATGCAGTCATTTCCTTTCTTAATGTTTTCTCATAATCTTTCTCTTTTTTTGGTATTTATGCTCTGGGTTTTCATATCTTGCTGGATTTGCATCTGTATTTCTTTCTGTAATGTCAAATCACTTTTCAATGACGATGAATCTGAGTTATTTCCTAATATATTATCTACGTTTCCTTTAAAGCTATCATCTTGAACAACTCTTTCTAAGATATTTTTCATTTCTAGTCTTACAACTTTTTTTTTCGGCATAGTAAATGTATCATCAGTTCGTCTTGTATCATCATCATATTTTTTTTTATTCTGTAAGTATATTAATATTCCTGTTTTCATTTTGAATTGGTTTCAAAAGTGACATGTTTGTTTTAGAACTTTTAGACTAGTACCTGCAATGCAACACAAATAGGTACATACTTACAATTTAAAACGTTATTTCGGTCACTATGTAAGGAGAAAGTCGTATTATGAAGAAAAATCAGAAATATGGATCCTTACTCAATCTATTTCTAATTATCTACTTAAATCATTCTCGTACTCGTAAATGCAACATAAACATAATTCATCTATCAATTGAACAATAAGAATGTCTATATGTGAAGCGGGTGAGTCAGCGTCGAGCGACTAGTACACACCATGCATTTAAGTACCTACTCTTGCAACAACGCGAGTATTTTTTCAAGAAATCGGCTTCATGTATTTTTTTTAATTTACCGGATCCGGGAAACTGGTGTCGGATCCGGTAGACGTCTAATGATGCCGGATTGCAATCCCTATTGACAAATTCTAAGGTTACGTCAGAGCTTGAATGTTGCTTTTCAGTCGACCTTGTTCTTTTTGACACCGTGTTTTTGAAATAAATCTACGTTTTTATATATAAAAAAAATGAATTTTAATTTATCTCTTTTTGTCTTGCGGTCACATAAACTTAGACCTGGTTTATTTGGGCCATGATAGCATTTGAGTTTGACACCCTTGATGTAAGCAGTGAAGTTTTGTTGTATTATATTTCAATTGTATGCTAGTGGCAATGTCGGCTCGTCCATTAGGGCTGCAGCACCTCTTGAAATTATTTTTTAAACTTGTAATTTTCGTTCTGAATTTTATTTGCTTACTTTTCCACTCTCAGAGTTCAATGACTTACGAAAATGCAAAAAAAGTCATAAAAAATTGAAAAAAAGACGAATTCCAAACGAAGAGAGACGCAGGTCTGAGGTGCAAAATAATCTCTCCCCCCCCGAAATCCGTTCAATGACAGAAAATCCGGAGTGAAAAAGCAACTCTTTCTTCCTTTAGCTTAGACGGGCTATGGGCTGAAAGTCAACACAGCTCTGGCTGGCACGGAGCCAACTGAACGAAAGAAAGATGCTCTTTTAATATATTTTTTTCTTTTTCCCTCACTCTCACACAAGTTGCAATCTCATTGGCAGTTTATGAGTTTCGGTTCGCGTTGCGACGACAGATTCAAACAAATTATACTATTCTGAAACTTTAAAATTTTTAGAGTATTTCAGTAAAAAATGTATTTAATATGTGTTTTAGCTTAAAAATAAATTTTCTGCATATGAGTTATTTGATATTCATTTTTGAAAGAGTGTTATCGAGTGAACTGGGCAAGGAGGGAAGTGTATACGTGCAGCTCCGATTATTATTAATATTTTTTTTCGTCAGATGAATCGTCACATTAGCTTTCAATTTAATTTTTGTTAGTAAAATTAATAGAAAATGCCATATGCTGGTTATTTACTTTGTTTGCAAAGCAGGAAATTTCACATCTGGATTTGGAATTAAAAAATTTGGCCAACTTGGAGATAAAGTAGCTTTTAAAATTGAATTCTCTCGATAAACATTTTTTTGCAGCCCTCCTCGTTTCTGAGCGCACGAGCCGCCACTGCCTAGTGACAACGTCGTGTAGTAAGTTTTTTTTGTTAAAATAACGACGAGATGTTAGATGTCTGAAACGAACGAATATATCTTTTTGTGGAATTCCATGTCAACTGAAACCAGCATGGGGTTTTGTCAATTTTAAGCAATATCCTTGTGTTTGGTATCATTTTGAAGGAAATTTATTGTAATTTATGAATTGAATGGTTATTTTTGGAATTTATATATGGTTACAATTAAAATTTATGATGAATAAAGGTCATTTAAGATTTCAATTTATTACAACGAAAACGTTGCTTTTTAAAGTACAAAAATTATTGCAAATGTTACGATTTTATATATTTTTTTCATTTATACAGTAAGTTGCATTGTTGCTAAGTATAACTGTAAAGTGATTGTCTTCTTACAAGAACTTTTATTATTATTTTTTAACAATTACAAACTCTGTTACAAATTTTTTAACAAGTTTATTTCATTCAATGTATAAAAGAATTTTAAACTTAAGAAGTGGTATTTACAATAAAATTTATTAGTACAATCATGTTTTGTAATAACTTTGAAAAAGCTTTAGATTAATATATATATATATATAGAGAGAGAGTATAAATCGTAAAATGAAAGAGTATAAAATGTGAAATGAAAAACGCAATAAAAGCACAATAACGTTTCTTCAGGGGATGAAGTTATTGTGAATTGCTAAATATAAAAAGGTTGACATTTTCTTGCAATCAGTTACGCCGTAAGGCCTAAAACACTGATTTTCATCCCTAATGCCAAACCAAACCAAAAAAACAGAGAGAGGAGTTTTGAATAATTAAAACAGAATTACGATGTGATAACATTAGAGAAAAGTAAGAATAAATATTTTACGTACCAGAAGGACGGATGTTGACGTGGTAGTGTATGCGGAGGGTCACGGTACAGACTGGCGTTGAAGGGGTGTGATCAGGGTATCAAGTAACAGTTTTCGCGCTTAACTTTGGCTGTTGCCAGGGGAGTGCAGTATGTTGGGAACGATGAAGATTAAATGGAAGAGCGATAACGATAGAAAGCGTAGAGAAATAGTGGAAGAAATCAATAAAAAATGAGAGACCAGTGAAAAATGTTTAAAAGATGCGTTTTCGAGGTAAAATATCAGACATTACCGACTTGAGTGACCCTAGCACGAAGATTATACTTCGCGTCGGCATCTCTCTGATAAGCAATCCTTTACTTACATCGTAAATCCATCGAAAATTAAAATGTACCCTCTGTTACAGTTTGATGTTAGCTTATATATCGATGAAACACCACATAATATGTGTGTATGTGCTCTTCATGAATATGCGACTTTTATTTTTGAAGACACATAGCTGTGATTGTAGCGCTTGCGTACACTGGCAGATGTGTACAAGTCATTAACTATCAATCAATGAGCTGTGACAGTCGGTTGTGTGACTATGAAGAATAAGTCTTCTAGATGCATTAAGCCCAAGTCTTCCAGGTGCATTATTAAATGGTAAATGAACTCTACTGTTGATAGAAAAAATAATAATCAAAGATTTAAACTTTGCAATAATGAACATAGATTTGGTTGATATGTTAACTAATTCAAGAAAAAAATCTCTCAGATTTATAAAACACATTCCAAAATACCAATAACTTTAATTTCTAGATAAACAAATTTTCGATTTTTCGGTCCGCGTTGCCAAACCTTCTAGCCAGTAGCAATAAATTCTAACAAACCTACACGGATCACTGACTGAACACCTCTTGTCGATGACTGATTAGGCGTAAATGGCTCCTACGCAAGTGTCACAACACCCATAGCTGTTTGCCTAATGATCACATGGAATTGCTAAATATAGACACTTGCAACAATTGCTCAATTTCCTATGTGAGGAATACAGGTGATTAAGTACAAGAATAATTCCTTTTCCGTTAGTTTGCGAAAGAAATTTCTGTAGATGTATTAGATGAACCCTTTAAGTGGTACCAGTGGAAGAAAGAGAAAGAAAGTGTTAGATTTTTAAATGATGTCCGATGTAACCGAGAAACTCGAGAACCAGTTGGAAAAATTCATATTAAACAGCTACGAAAAGTCAACACAATCTGGCCAATCAACACAAACCTGCGTTAAGCAGCTGAGACAGAATCCAATCAAGCATGTTTTACAGGCAGACTTCCATGAGAACTTTACTTTCCTCGCACATTGGGTTCACAAGCAGTACTCTTTGTACAATGCTGTAGCTTGGCTCCCTAAAAGTTATTGCATGAAAAAAAAAAAAAGAAATGATAAGTCACATTATAGCCAATAACTATATGCTATAAGAAATCGGCATTTTTACTGATGGGCCATGCCAATTCAATCAAAAGTACACACTTTGAAATATAACTTTTTCATCCCTTTAAGTCAGCAGGCATTTCTTTGCCACAAGTCATGATACGGGTGCAAATGGTGGGGCAGGAGGCACTGTAAAGAGGGTTGTGAACAGAGGAATAATGTGAAAAAAGGACCCCTTTATCAAATGATGCCAAAACATTTGCGGAATGTGCAAATTCCATTTGCAATAGAGTAGAAAATAATCTATTGTCCAAAAGAGGATACCGAAAGTGACATCGCTGCCTTTGAGGAACGCGTGCTAAATATAAAAGGTATATCACATATACAACAGATTCATTGTGTGAGAGTCCTACAAAATTATCTTATTTCCTATGTATCCATGCCCACTGAAAAAGGCGTCCAGATTTATTTTAAGTATGCCATGAATAAATCTGCAGAAAATCGAAGTCCTTCATGCTGATGTAACTGTTGGCAATTTTGCAATTGTTCAAGTACAAGGAGACAAAAAGACGAGTCAAATTTGTTGGCCAAGCAACTGAGATTGAGAAAGAAATTCATGAGCATGCTTGTCATATCAATGCGTTTTTCTAACACGGTCTGGTGGATTAAAAACTTCCAAAAATAACTACAACGATATAGCATTTGTTCATGTGTCACATATTATAACAGTACTGCCAATTATAACTTTAAACAGCAGAATAATCACCTTTAACAATGATATTTTACTGTAATATAACCAATAATGCACTACGTTGAAGACAAAATTCATAAGACGTCCCCTCTACTATATTTCGTGTCCTCTCTGTTACATTTTATTTTTTACATTTAAATAAAATGATTTTTCGATTCATGCAGACCCATAGATAATTATTTTACCTTGAAATGTGCTGATTTTTAAAAAAATACCAAACTATTTTTAAAAATTCCAAGTCACAGAATTCATTATAAATGTAAGTGCATGTCAAATACTGTTGTGATTTTTTGTCCCCTCTGTTACATATGATTTAAATTGGTTATTGGCATTAAATGACTAAGTCATTTTGATTTCAGGTCAATTAATTATGCATCGTTCCTTCCACAGTTTTCTGTCTTAGGAAGTTTAATACATTTTTTGAAATAAAAATAGTTTTGCGATTTCCCTTTGTTACACTTGGGACTCTCCTTTCATGTAAATATTAAACATATTATTTTTCTAAATGGATACCCGGGGTTGCTCGGTCTTTTTTAGTATTAAAATGTTATGGGAGACTGGAAACGGAACTATATAAAAACATAGTGTGAATTAATATTATTTCAATGACGTAATAGCCGCTTTTGGCGACCAGCTTTTCCCCCGAGAATACTGGTTTTCCTGAATGTTAAACTATTACTACGGAATGCATAACTATTTAGATTTTCACCTTTGTTGCTTGATAAGACTGAAAAATGAATTTAATGAAAATTGAAATTTATACGAAAAGGAAAGGTGCGAGATATTTCACTGAACAAAACTTAGCAAATGAGATAAAAACAACTCCATTCAAAGAGTTAGAGTTGAGGAACGTATTTTAAAAAGTGTATAACATCGAACTGTGGGGAAACGAAAATTTACTTCGGCGTTAAATATTTAAGGTACCAAAGAAAGCAAACTTTGTTAAACATAGCTTTAACAACAGAAAAAGATAATGTCGTCGTCGTTCAAGCAGACGTCACCAAGCCCAAAACTATAGTTTTGAGTTTACTCAGTTTAAACTTAATTAATTTTGTTAAAATTAATTAATTTTATCATTATGATAAATAGTAAAATAATATTTTACATATTCTTGTTCTAACTGTTGCTTTACTACTGTTTACATAAAAATTTTATAAAACGAAATAATTAATTGGAAATTCTAATCGACTGCAGTATTCCGCCAAAAGATTTATTGTGGACTTCGTGACTTTTGCTTCAACGACGACGATATAATTAAAATATCTGACGAAAGAATGAAGTTAGTTTGATTTTCATTACAATAAAGAAAAGTACTGCTGCAAATTGTAAAAAAAAAGTTTTCTTTATTTTAAATTGGTTAAAATTAGGGAAAAATTGTACGGCAGTTACAATAGTATAATTAAAAAGATAATTTTTTGAATTCGTTCCAAACAAAATAAGAGTGTTTTTTTATTTTTATATAAATTTTAATAATACTAATAAGTAATATTCATTGACTTTTTTTGAAATTTTTAGCAATAGCATAAAGATTTCTCATAAATACTTCGCAATATTTTTTTACATACATGATTATTGTTTTAAAAGCCACAGAACTCCCACGATTACATTGCATGAGTTGCCACTGATTATGTGCATTATTTAGCTTATTTAAAAAATATTACGACTTGAATGTATTAGAAATGTCCAAGCACAGGCTGTCCGAGAATTATTGGACACATTACAAAAGTTCGCAAAAAAATAACTAGGAGTAGTAGCGTTGTCCAGATGTTTCGTATTACTAACACGGCTCCTAAATTTTCGTTTCAAAGCATTTTCATTACCAGAATTCGATAGGATGGAGCTAGGGATGGTCTGATGTGTATTGTATGAGAAAAATTTAATCAGTTCAAAAATTCAATCTTGCCATCCGAACGCTATATGGGATCTTCTGAAAAATGATGTGTATTGTTACAAAAATCTTTCTGTGGGTGTATGGTGTAAACAGTCCAACACGCAGGATAATGAAGGTTTATTCACAAATGTGCAGGAAAACACGTAGCACAGGTAGCAGGAAACAATAGATCTTCGACACATCAGCAACGTAAACAGACAACAATTCAAAGGTAATAACAGTTAATGACTTTGAGATTTCGCAACACAAATGGTCAGCAAATCACTAATAACGACAATAACAGCACTTTCAATAGCGCTCAGCTCACTGGCTTCCTAGCTCGCACTGCTGACGAAACACCAAAGTCGTTCCAGTGGATCAACACACACCTTCTCTGATCCAAATGCGGCTCCTATATATTCTCCCCGACAGGCCGTGACGTCACATGGAGTTTTCTCGTACATTCTACCGTATTTTCTTTCCTAATAGAGATATCGAGAAAAGGGTCGCATTTTCTGGAATCATCGATTTGTCGGCAAGGTCAGGGGTTCCGGAATGGCCTCTGCCATCACTCCATGCTTAACCCTGTAAAATTCCCTCCCCAGCTATAAGACTAGAGAGGCAGGAAAGCGACATTACATCTTTGTAACAGTATCATATGCCTTATACCAATGTGCAGGAAATGAAGCACCGTATCACAGCTGCAATTCATTCGATAGCTTCTCAGATGCCTGCAAACAGAGAGGTGAAATCGAGTACCGCTTTCACATACAACACGCAACCAAGGTATCTCACATCGAAATTTATTTTTTTGTAGTTCTGTAATAAGTTAGAAAAGATATTTTGTTTCTATATGTTCTAGTTTTTATTTTATATAATTTTGTAACGAGTCTAATAATTCTCGGACATCCTGTACATCGAATACTTTAAAGTAATCTAAAGTCATCAGGATTGAACGATAGTAGAACCTATCTTCTAGTGTAATGCATACAGGATGAAATAGTAGTAATTTGTTTATTACACTCATAGATTGATTTAATAGTTATAAACCATTTATTATACAAGTTAAAAACAAAAACTAATAGCAGACAATTTCTATACCAGCCATTACTCAACCAAAGAAATTTTCATGGGTGTTAGAAACTGAAATTTTAGATTGATTATAGCAGACATATTTCAAGAAAATTTCAGGTAAAAAAAAGTTAAGCTTAAAAGTTGCATTAATATTCGTTAAAATTCTGAAAAATATTTACCTCAGGACAAGCTTTCCCTCCTCACAAATGCGTAAAGTGAGTTTTGAAATTATGATAACGTCAGTAAAAACGAACAATTAAATCAAAGTAATTCAAACGTGTTCACAATGAAAGATTTGATGTTTTTCTGACAAGAATAAAACCTTTAATCTATAATTCCTAGTATTCATATTTTTTATTGTTATATTTACTGATGCAAAGTTATTACACTTTTTGTATACGAAATATAAATTTATAGGGGCAAAAGAAATAAAGTAGAAAGTATAAATGCTCACCAAAATTAGACTACTGTTTTCAAACAAATCAGTTAAAATATTTTTGACCTTTAACACACAAAAGTAAACCTTTCAGAAAGTTAACATTTTTTGCAAGTAATGGAAAAAAAGCTAGGAACTGACTAACATCGTTGGGGTTTCCCGATGCCGAAACAATTGGGGGTCACGTGCTTATATTTGTACAGATTTCAAATTAACAACTGCACACCTGCCCTCTTTCGTTAAGTCCTGATTAAAGTTCGACTCTACGAATTAAGGTGGCACAGGCATTTTAGACAGACACATTCCGATTGTTGATTTAGGTCCCGTTTTGAGGCAGTGCGAGGTTCTCTCTCTTGGAGACATCTCTTGATTCTCTGCTGTTGTGAAATTATTAGCTAGCATCCCTTTCTCCGAAGTTCCACGTCACACTACCTTGAGGAGTCTCATCCATGACGACATAAATTTTATCAAATGAAATGTCTATTATATGAAAATTTGTTTATGAAATGAGTCCAATGGAACAAAAAGTGTAATATGACAGTATAGGAATGGAAATGATTAGTTAATTTGAAAAATTAAAAAGCAACAATTTATTCATTTTCTCAGAAATTTCATCTCAGTAGATATTAAGACAACCGATCACATCAAGTACACAAAATTTTAAATTAAAAGTTAGCAAATTCAAATATGAGTAAAGCGTGATTTTATTACACAGTATGAATCGTGAAAGTCTGAATAAACCACAATTTTATCCTACCGGCTAACAATTTAAATTAACGAATACTTTAGGGTACTCATTATTCATCACTGTCAAAGAGGGTGCAAAGTGTTTGATCATTGTTCTATTTGGGCCTACATAAAGAAGTGGACTCGATGTCTGTATTATCTTTTTATACATTTAGTAAAAGAGCATTCAATCACTTCAATAATTCAACACCACAAATTAATTCCAGGAAGGAATTTAACGATATTTATTTATACAAGATATGTTTAACTACAAATCATTAAAATCGGCTATTAGGAAGTGATTTAACAATATCTATTTACAACCAATTTGCTTAACAACAAATATTTAAAATAATTGATATCAGCTTTTAAATTTCTGACTCGTACTTTTCTACCGATTCAGGAACTCCAGCAATTACTGTTCCTCAGAAACCGATTGTGCAATTTCTGGTGATTCATCTACGGTTTCCGTATCAGTACTTGCTTCTTCTACATCCGAAGCTTTGTCTTCCAACATATCGAATTCAGAAGTTAATTCTGTTGAAGTATCTTTTGTTCCACAATTCCGATTCTCTCGGGCAATGACTGATGATCCATTTTTGGTTCCCGCGATAGTACTTGGTCGATCTACTTTCAAAGATTTGTCTTCCGCCACATCGACTTCAGAACTGAATTGCTTTGATGTATCACATACTAACACCTCCGACCCACTAGGTGTCGAACTTCCAACTGCTGGAAGTGAAGGTCTTTTTTTTTCGGGGACTTTTCCAATACCGTGAGTTAGAATATGCCTTTTCAGGTCAGTCCAGCGAGCATACGCCCTGTTGCACACATCACAATTCAGAGGCTTCTCCTTTGTATGGACCAGGTAATGACCGTTTAAGTCACCTTTCCGAAGAAATCCCTTACCGCAAAACTCACACACATGCGGTCTTTCATTCGTATGTTTACGAATATGTATAGTCAGGCTATCCATCCTAGAAAACGCTTCCCTACACAAATGACACACGAAAGGTTTCTCTTTGGTATGAACACGATAATGCAACTTCAATTTATAATTTTCTCGAAAAGGTTTACCACAGACATCGCACACAAAAGGTTTTGTATAAGTTTTTATATATTCCTTTGTATAAGGTTGATCATGTTTCGACATATAATGCGAATCCAAATGTTTCTTTCTGGAAAAAGTCATCCCGCACCGATCACACTCGAAAGTTCCCGTGTTATGAGTATGTTTATCCAGATGGCGTTTCTTGGCAAAAGACCTGCCACAGACATCACACGTGAAACGTTTCTCTTGTGAATGAGTACGATAATGTCCGAGTAAGTGACTTTTTCGGTAAAATTTTTTATCACACAAATCGCATGGAAAAGGTCTTTCATTGGTATGCGTGCGATAATGCATTTTCAATTCGCTTTGATCCCAAAATTCTTTCGGACACATATCGCACGTAAAAGGCTTTTCATTTGTATGGGCACGACGACAATGGTGAGTTAAAGTACTTTTTTGATAAAACGCCTTACCACACACTTCACAAACATAATTCTTTTCTCCCGTGTGAGTACGATAATGAAGAGCCAAATAAGGCTTCCTGATAAATCTCTTACCACAAACATCGCACTCGAACGGTTTTTTCTTTGCTTCAATATTCATGATGCTACTATCCGAGGCAGATATTTCTTTGGTACTATTAGTGGCAGATGGTTCTTCGCTACTATTCATGATGGACGTCCCGAAAATTCTTCATTACTAGCCAATTCGTTCATGTAATTTTTACTCCTTTAATTTTAAAAATATTAAAATCGCAGTACGATAGTCTGCTACAATCTTTGGAAGAGCTGCAGTTAACTCTTTCAGTGGTGACTTAATTTTGAAGCAGTAGAAGAAAACCAGGAACTTTTCCGGGCATACCATTTAAGAGGTTAAACCTCTTCATTTTTCATTTGAATTATATGTTGCAATGTTGACATCATACTCTACAACACACATTGTTTGTAGAGGGCCCTTCTTTGTTTCCAGAAACATTGATCGAAATATGCTCCAATTCATTTCTTTTCCTAGAATTTCAAGAGAACTGCATCATCTCTTTGAGTCACAGATTTTAACATGGCGCTTTTAAGAAAATTGTTATAGGATCAATACTTGATGTTCAAGGAGGTTCTTTATTGTATAACATTAGTCTGTAGCGGTATCTGAAAAAAATCAACATTACTTTAGGTACATTTATACTTTTGGCAACATCGATAACTAAAACATGGGGGGGGGGGTCTAAAGAAAATACAATAATAACTCTTGCCTACCATGTTTAAAATAAACAAATGCAGTAAAACCTCGATAAACCGTCAGTTTCTGTTATCCGTCATCGTCTAATAAAATAGGTTTATAGTATGAGAATACATTTCTGAACGCTACTACTCTTATATTGAAGTTTATAGTGACCGTTTCATTACCTTAAATACAACATTATACATTAGTCATTTTTAAAGGATTTTATTTTCAATTTCGCCCGAAGCCAGAAGTGAAATCACGTTACTGTACAATTGTATTAAGAGATTTCTGTTATCCGTCCATTCGATTATCCGACGGTGACGGTTAATCGAAGTTCTACTGTAGTGTGGATAACTGCTGGTCACACAGAACTTATTACATAAACAAACCCATGCAAATATATTCCATTTCATAAAATCGTTTTTGAATAAATGTAAAGGACTTTTACATGATGCTAATGGAATCTAACGTGTTTAGTACCATTTTCTATTTACATTAGAATCATTCATTTCATTTTATTATACATTTTGTTCGATTAACAGTCCTTATCAAAGCTACTAAATTTTATTTTCCTTGCGTGGACAGGGGACAGTTAAACATGTATTCTGCACACTTAAACTGAGATCAGATTACAAAAAAAAAGACAACTAAGTCACTAAGGTATTTTCAAATTACACCAACATTAGGATGTTTTTATATGCTGTATAATTTTTATATGCTCCAGCTTGTCCCAAACAATGGATTTTCAATTCACATTTCAACAGAACCACAGAACAAAATAAAATTTTCAATCCTTACAATAGCAAAAAGTGTAGTTTAAATTAATGGAAAAAATTAAATATCTATGAAATCCCAGGCTTTTAATAAAGGTTTAAATTATAATATTTCCCTTTTTATCTAGAGAATAAAAGTTTGGTATACAGCTAACGAATATTCATTTGGCCATGAAAAATAAATTAACATAATTTCTTTATTTTACGACTTCAAACTAGGGTAATTTTGAACTATATGGTAACAAAAATTGTCTTGTGGGTGGGTGTGAATGCAGTCCAAAAAGCAGGATAATAAAAAGAAATAAATGTCTCTTTATTCCAAGAAGATTTCAGTAAAACACTAACGTACCACAGACAACAAAACTCAACAACACTTGTATAAATTAACAGCAGAGATAACTAATAAATCTCAATTACAGCACTTTCAGTAGCGCTCAATATCTCTTAGTTCACCAGCTTTATTGCTGACCAAACTATAACTGACTACTCTTACTAGGAGATCTACTCTTACTAGGCTTATCCCCGGCATGGTCTTGCGTTGGCTGAGCTTTGCGATGAATGTCCTGAATTGACGTGGATCAATGAAGGAGTGAGAAAAGAATTTTGCAGCAGCATATACAGATAGACAGCAGTCCAATCAACAGGAGACTTCCAGCACTTGGCAGCAGAGGAGAGGCGAGGGGTGATCAGCTGGGCCAATCGCAGATGAAAGAGGAGGGTCTAGACAAAAGACTGAGGGATCGCTGTTTCAATGTTTACACTTCAAGTCTTTTTCTTTTTACCCATTCCAAACAGAGCAGAAGTGCAATTGCACTAGTACTCGATTTTAAACCTTAAAAATTGTTGTTCAATGTTTAAAAGAGCAAAATTAAGAATTAAAACAAAAAAGGGGGTGGGGATTCTGAAAAATTAGTTAATGAAAATATTTCTAGGTCTCTTAAGTTTAATATGACTACTCTTGGTTTGAGAGCTTGCTTTTATACCTTTTCAACACGAAGTGACGTCATTACAAAGGAAGTGATGTAATCTAGAAGGTAACAGCTCCCAGTAGAGACAGGTCCACAGTTCAGGATTTTTCTAGAAGATCCCTTTTGTGGCCAAGATTAGCATGTCAGGGAAACAACTTTAGAGCTTTGTAAACACTATATATGAAGAACTGTTATATGTAAAAAATATGAGTGGCTGATTTTTGTGCGTTGGACTTCCTCACAATCCTGAAATGGGACAACTCTGAATCCTATTGTTCTTGTCACTGGCACAGACACCAGTGATTTACTGCAGATATTTTATAACCATAAACAGTAGGTTGGGGTAAAAATTAGCAGTTGATTTCATACCACTTCATTCACCTTAATGCGGATATGAAGATGAACCTAGCAAAATAAAATCTGATGACCATTCTTATGGAAATAATGCAATACTTATGCTTAATTTCTTGAATGATTAGATTACTGAAAACTGAATGTTTTAAAGTTTACAATAAAATCACAGAGGCAGTGTATAAAATTTATTTCTTCATCTGCTGCTGTTTGATGTGTTCAAGAAAAGCTTTTGTTTTAGGAGTAGATAGGAAGTTTATAATTCATGGTACTGTCCTTACTTATATATGCACAGCTTACATGATTTAGAGACCTAGACCCATTTATAAAACATGCTGATATACATGATAAATGTCTTGATTGCTAAATACTGAATTAAAAACTGCAAAGCCATTGTCAGACTTTAGAAAGTTTTTGATCGAGTTCAGATGTTTTTTTATTTTCCCTCCAAGGAGAATAAGCAAAACTGTGGCTTGCATAGATGTAAATGAGAAGCAGCTATTTTCTACCTCAAACTCACAAGATTGGGCTATAAATGTATTTTAAAGATATCAGCAGATCAATTGCTGCATTTTAAAGAACTGTATTTGATCCTTCACAATAAATTTAATTCTTTCAATTGAAGGCTTCAGACATGGCATTGTTTCAAATGGCAGAAAAAAAAATCTGACAAAATATTTCTATCAAATTGCATTAAAAAAATGTATTTTCTTATTTTTGCTAATTGCTGGGAATTGAGAGAAAAACATAAACATAAGAGATGCAAATGCTTCTAATAAAATGAATAACAATTGTTTCTTTTTGGTCATATAAGTAGTCAGAAGATTCCATAATAATAAACCTGTATATGGCAAAACTCTATCTCAATTTATTCATTCTTTTCTAAAGACAGCCATTTTCAACTGCAATTACAAATTTATGAAAGATGCCAGGAAATCAAAGAAAATATTTTAATGTAGGTGCCTGAAAGAAAACCTTAATAGAATAATTTCAGATATAGCTTAAAATATTGAACTAGCAGCTAAGCATTTTACACCAAATGAATGAATCATTAAATGCAAAATAGTTTGTTATATATTAAATTGTACATAAATACATTGAATTATAACTACTTCAATTCATTCATCCTATAAAATAAACAGTCTTTCTATAAATAGAGGAGAATCCACATACTAGTGACAGAGATCTCTGTCTCCACATAAGCATTCATTCAAAACATCCAATTAACCCTCAATGAGTTGTAATAAGCATTGCATATTTACAATCCAACTAAAAATGTAGGTCTAAAATATATTGAAATTAAAACTGGTTGATGATCATATTGTCCTAAAATATTCCAGAAATTTAGGCTATCAATAAGAAGTTAACATAAAAAATCATAATTAACTTCTTTGTCCGAGGTTAAAGATTATGATAAATGAATAAAAGTATTGAAAATTATTATAATAATAGTCTTACAATTTCCTTTTTCGGCAGGTGGGTGGGGGGAATTAAAAAAGAAAATTATTTGTCTGTATTAGAAACCAGCAAAAATTAGAAAGGTGCTCATTCTTTCAATAATACACTTTAATGATATTTGCACATATAATATAGATATTAAATACTAAGATTCACTTCTGTAAACACACGAGGACAACTATTTCATCTGTTCATTTTAAATTATCACTGTGATAATACCTTTGTTGATGATTATATTGCATCAAAGATGAACAAAAATATGCACATGTGTTTGACCATAAATAATTTCACAACCATAATATCTATCGTAATTCAAAACATTGTCATAAATTCTCACTATGCTGTTAATTACTTAAAAAACACATGCATATTGTGAATACCAATGAAAAGAAAAACAAGTTAAAGTGTTTGGAAGAACATAAACAAGATTTCAAAATTACAATTGTGACTTTTACTGCATTTTTCCCCCCTCCCTCAACCAACAATTATTTCACCCACACTACAAAATAAAATTATTCCTCTATATTGAACAAATCTTTAAAATCAATACAGAAATCACCATACTACTATGAAAATGCCAAACAAAAATTATGTCTAAATCTTATTAGTGGTCGAAACCAAAATAAACAAATAGCACATTTGGGAAGATTGTTATAAACACAAACTTCAATAAATATTTGTTTTCTCATGAAATATGGTTTTTTGGAGGAAAAAAAAAAAAAAAAAGCAGAAGATGTGAAAGCAAAGAGATTTTTCCAAAAGGAACAGATCCTCTTGATACGCAAGAGCAAATGATAAAACACCGAGTCGGTAATTTGATTCAATCAGAATTGTTTAGACTGTACAACAACTCTACCTTCAAACAAAGATTTAAGCGAATCTGGAACAAAACTGACGAGAAACAGAAATGCTACATAAATACTCAATATGTATAGAAAAACAAAATAACATCAAACTATTTAAAATCTTTAAAAATAAACAAAAAAGAATTTTGTATCGCTAATCCACACATTAATATAAAAGATTCATAAAATTGAAAGGAAAGACCAAATTAAACACAATCAAATAGATTTTATTAAAAACATTTAATTTTTAATGCAGAAATTTGATTAGAATGAAACCCATTGATGATTATGTGGTGACCTTCAATAAAACTACTTCAATACCCCCTTAACATTAATCAAATTTCCACATCAACATTTGGAAAAAAATTATCAATTTGAAGTTATTATTAATTAGCAACAGAATAAATGATGTTATATAAAACAGCTCATACAGTCATGGGCTGCTAGATCAGAATGGCAAAATAATGGTAAACTAGCTGAGAAATAAAGTAAAATTTTAATTAATTGCTTGAAACATTTATTTTTATTAAATGCTATTAAAAAACAATAGAATTAATAAATAGCACTTTTAATATATCTTTACAAGAAATAAAAATAAAGTGAAGTAAAACGCAGATATACAGGATGTACATGTATTCTAATTGTAGCCCAATAGCTAACTTCTAAACTGTTAAGAGATGGGTAATTTCCAAACAGAAAAAATCCTTTAAATGATGTAAAGAATTATATTTTATGTTGTTTGAGTCAATAAATCTATTTGCTGAAAAAAAATCATGAAATCATAATTTTTATGCAGTTCCCCAGTCTTATTAGCTAAATTTAGTAAAATATTCTTAACACACTGGCATTTAAAAAAAAAAAAAATTATACTCTTCTGCGACTAAAACTGACCAACTTAGGAAGTTTGATTGACTGGCTCAAAATATTGAAATTCAAAACTTCATGACTCAGCTAAGAGTAGAACTTTTTTTCTGTTTAAAATGTCAGTATGTCAAGATACACTGTATATGAAAAGTTCAGGCATAAACAACTGATTTAAATGAAGAAATCCCACTATCATGATTAGTAATTGGAAGAGATAGAAACAAAGTTTTTAAGTCTTTCAAGTAAAACTCCTCAGTTACAAGTAAATAAATTATCATAAAGCATCAATTTATTTATTTACATCATTTTATCATGTAACACCAAGTAATACTGCTTCCTTTCAAGCAAAAATTTCTATACTTGTGTATGGAAAACTTCGAGAGATACTTTAAAGGAAGTTTCAAAGTCTTACCTATACATTACCAGAAATTAATAACTTTAACCAAGGATTTAATTTAAATAAAAAAATATGGATGCTCTGGAATATGTTAGAATGAAGTTTCTGCACATTTTTTTTTCAATGCAGAGATATGCAATTTACACCTTCAATTAATAAATTTTGCAATGCATTATTTTTTAAATATATTTATATTTCATATCTCTATTTAAATATTCAACATCAAAGACAGAGGCAATATAAGGACAGGCCAAAGAGGTACTTGCCTAAAAGCATCAAATTTAATGGCCTTACCAAAAAAATAGTTATAAAAGGAAATCAAGGGACAAAATAGCCTTGTGCCCATGATCCAAAATAATCATTCTAATAGTCTGTAATAACAATAGAAATAACAAACAAAGCAGTTGTGCTGTGTAAAGCACTTACCTACGTTTACATTTTATCTCTAACAAAAATTTTGAACGAAATTACAATAGAGAACGAGAGTAAATCGTACTTGATAATGGTACATATACCAATGATTTCAAAGCCTTTCTCTGTGTATTTTAAAAACTAAAATGAATTAAAATGAAGGTTTTGTTTTAAATAATTAAATACAAAAGTATGCAACACCAGAATAAATGGAAGAGAATCTTCAGTTCAAAAACATCCTTTATTTGTTGATAGGAAGCAGTTTGGCACAAATTTCAATTTAGAGACAATTTTAAAGATAGAATATTTCTCTAGGTCCAAAATCCAATTGATTGTTTCCTTCCTCACAAAGTCATAGTCGAAAGAGGAACCGAAGAACCATGGTCACAGCTTTTATGCAATTTGGTAATGGGAAACCCTCCGATTTGAGAAGTGAAACTAAAGAAAACACATGTTCAGCAGGTTAAAAAAATGAGGCTTAGAAAACTAAAATTTCCAACAACTCATAAGTTAAAGTAGAAGTGTTTATTTTATCTAACTTTGAAAATAAAAGAGCAAAAAAAAAAAAAAAAATAGGGGCAAAAAAAACATTAGTAAAATGATAAATTTTTAAATTACAAGAAAAGTGAATAAAAGTCACACCCAAAGGCAGTGGAACTCGTAAGACTTAAACAGTGAAACATTTATTCCTTTCCTGTGAAAATTCCTCCTCAAAATAATAATATATGATAGAATTTGAAAACAGGAAAAAAATCAAATTAGATGATCAGGAATCATTTGAAGATTTAGAAAAAAATTTCTTATATTCAGCCTAACCGCCAACTTGATGTATATTCTTCTAGAGAGAATCAGGGACCTCTTACCTGTCCTCCCACATAACAGTTATTAGAAACAATTGTTTTTTAATAAAAGTGCATAGGAGTCAAAGTTTAATTCATGCAATACACCAAATTGGAACTTCAAATCATTTAAGATCCGATGTCTAAAACATCTGAATTTGTTACTATACTGCTACTTCTAAACAAATATTGATGTAAGTGATGTTGGCTCTTTGTTTTCCTTTGGAACATAAAGTACTTGTGGACATGCACTTCTGATGTCTAAATGGAGTTAAAAAAAAAAAAATTACAAAGCCGAAAATGTTTCTAGGTGTATGTTTGATGAATTCAAAGAACAAGTGAATCTGATATTTAGACTCAAATTCTTGGTTTAAGAATCCTGCTTTTAAGAAATTACCATTACCTGTATATGAAATTCACTTCCATAACATATAAATCACAGCATCTGTAACAAAAACACCAAATAAAAAAAATATACTTGAATATTGAGAGAGTTATAACAAAAAAGTTCATGCACAGCTTTACCTATCCAATTTCAAATAACAATTTGAAAATATCAAATTCATAAACTACATAAAAACAGATATCAAGAAGATATTAAAACATGTGCATTACATTCAGGAGCATTTTCTATATTCTGTAGGTGCAGGGCTGTCTTAATAAATCTGAGTGCCCTGGACTAACGTAATTTGGCACTCCATCAAAATGGTAATCAGGAATTTCCATGTCTATGGTCCAATGAAAATACCCATCTAATAAAATAACAGAGAAACTATGATATTACATATCAGTGTGCAGCTACCTACTTTATCACTGATAATGTAGTTAACTTCTATTACACGCTTAGGATTTTATTCCACCGACTATCTCGGGATGAATATTTTTTGAACGGATATACACATTTATTTAACATTACACAGTTCATAGTTGTTTAGTTACAAGTCCTAATCAAATTTTTACACTTAACATATATAAAATTATAATACATTTTTTGTTTCAAAAATAAAATACAATCAGTTTAATAAATTTTTAGGTGCCCCTGCACTACAGTCTAATTATCCCACTGGATAAAACTGCCTTGGTTACATTGTAATAAATATTCATTGACGTTAACTCTATGAGCCCGAGGGAGCCCCAATGCGTCCCCGTCGACTGAGGACGAGGTCAGACGTTTTCGGGCGGTTGGGAGAATTTTAGGGAAGTAAGGAAGTTACAAGATCACCCGGGCAGATTATCTCAGCGGGGTGGAGGGAATTCTGACAGTGAGTGATATGCGGTTTTGTCAAGTCATTCCGTCGGAGGGTAGCAAAAGAAGGAAGAACGGACAGTTACTAGATGAAATTATATTTATCAGAAGAAGAAAAAAATAAATACAATTTATATTTTTTATACATTTCATTATGATCTATATATGGAAATTGTTAACTTGCTTTATGCAAAAGATATTGAAAATGTTCATTTTAGTAAAAAAATTAAGAAAACTCTTTCTCCTCCTTTTTAAACTCTTTTATTGACACTGATCAATTCACACATTTTTTCGAACAGAAATCTTTCAGGCGAACTTTTTTTTGAAAAGTAAATCTATTTACTTACTCATTTGTTGTTTTTGTTTGTATTGCTACAAGCAAATTTTACGAAAGAAAATAATTTCGATTCCTTAAAATTGTTGATTACTGTTTTTCTCAAATTTTCATGATTTGTACATCTTAGGAAAATACGGTGACCATTAATTACTGTTAAAATCAACTTCTGAAAAACATAAGTTAAAAACTGCAAACAAGACTTCTGAATAAGATTTTGAAATAAAGTTAAATTCTAGACATATTTAAATTCAATTAAAGAAACAATTATTGCTTCAATGATAGTAAAATTAGAAACCAATTGAGATACATCTGATTTTTAAAAAACTTTCCTGACGTTGTGCGAGTTCTAATTTTTTGCTGAAAGTGCTATATTGAATTTAGTATATACTAATTATGAAATTAATCAGAAGATGTTAAATTTGGCTTGTCAACCGATAATTTGATATGCTGTCAGATATGCACAACGGAAGAGAACTGAGTATCGTTACGGAGTACCGCGAGGACGCGAAGCGTTCGATGCACCTCCACATCTAATTAATGAATGGGCTTCTAATTACATTAACGTTCAAAAAATTCGAATAAGAGATTTAAAATCAGATGAATTAAAAAATTGAGGGGGCTAATTAAAGCAGGGGGACAAGTTGCGTAAGAAATTTTAGCGGAAAACACTGCGAAACGCTAGTGTGGTGTGGAATTTTGGAAGAAGGGTGTTTTCCGTGACCGGATCCGTATTTTCATTAAGGTTACAGTGCTGCAACTAGGAGAGAATAAAATAGAAGGCAAATAAGGTCTAAAAAGAGGGAGAAAAACGAAATTTAGCAGGGAAATGGCGATGGAATTAAGTTATGACCTCTCGGAAATAAGCGCAGGTTTGAACAACGTAGCGATTTAATGAGGTCAAAACTTAAATATTTTTGAGGATTTTACGGGTCCAGATTTGCATTGACTGTGTTTACAGCCCGATGTCTTTTAAATATCGGGAAATTTTCATATGTGTAGTCCAATATCGCTCGGGCTCTCTTACGAGAACTCGGAACAGATGTGCACAAGAGTATCTGTTAGTCTCAGTAAGATTTTTCGCTCTATATGAATAAAATGATGAACATTTGAGCTATATATAGTAAAAATTTTTCTCACCAGGAATGCGTTTTTCATTTTAATTGTGTTTTAACTGCAAAACAGAAGACATATTTTTTAAGACTCCATAATCGTACGGAGATTCTCTTTGTGTTATCTTTACTTCATTAGCTTCTCAGAAGTGGAAATTCGCAGGGGGAAAAGGGGAGAGAGAAGTTACGGTCTTTAACCTTTTATATTGTCGCACGGCATTTTAAAATTAGAAATTTATTTTTAAATATTAAACTATCAATATATTTCATTAAAAAATAATAAATTTTAATAATGAAATTTTAAACCTTTTCAACAAAGGTGTTTACAATTTTGCTACCCACAAACGCCACATTTAACTGTGCCTCACATATACACAAACGAGATTAATCTGTCACAAAGTTAGTATAATACATGGCTTACCTCGTTTTACAAGACATGTAAGAACCAAAACAACTGCCTTCTTTTCTTCATATTTAAAAATAAGCCTGTAATTTAAACATATTATTTTTCAAAATATATTTTTGTCTAATTAATCGAATTACTTCATTCTTTAAAGTGCTCTAAGTGTGTTTATTTTCATGAAATATTTGATTTGATTTGATGTGACTTTCCCTGGCACAAGATCCTCGAACGGGATAAGCCATGAAATATTTGAAAAAAATAAAATTAATTAATTTCAATAAAAATACAACGTTAATTAAGGTGTTGGGGGAGTGCACACATTGCATACTTCAATAAATCTGAATACCCTACCGATATTCGAAAAAGAAGGTGACGGCACTTTTTGTTTATAATTCATTCTTTCCTTTACTTTTTCAACATAAACACCGCATTTTTCTCACATTGATATTTATAAATACTTGTCTTGAGGGCAATTCTCTCATATTCTTGGTAAAAACTCATTTAGAGTTGTGCAAAAAAAAGATGATGTATATTTGGAATATTGATGATTAACGATTTTTGGCCGAAAAAGACTGACTGCCAGAAGAAGGCTGTTTCAGAAAGCAGTGCTTGTGTGTTCACAATTCTCCTAGGAGCTAACAAGATAAACAATTCCTTTTCTTTATAAAATGTCTGAAGTTGAAAGAAATTTCCGAGTGATAAAAGCAGCCACCTTTTCCCCTGACGGATTTGTTGCTTTTTTCATAGTCTTTAGTTTATTTGTCCGCTCTATAAGTGTGTCTCTACTGATAAGATCTATTTACCAGAATTATCTGTCAATTGCACAAATGAATAACTGGTCAAAGTTTATGGATTCGCTTTATTTTTAAAATAAGCCAAATTTTACAGCACAGACAGTGCGAGAACCTACGGGAATTTTAATGACTGGGTAAAAATTAATTAAGAAACTTCTTTGAAAGCATTTAGATAAACTAATTGAGATTCCTCCTAAACTGATACAGTAGAATTCTTATCAGTAGCCCGAAAAGCATTTCACTAACAACACTCTGTCCAGTACCGATAGTTCTAACCGCAAATGACCATCAATGACTGCCCTTTCATTTTTGACAAATGACCGCTCAGCTGGCGTCCCCCTTTCTGGCATTGCGGTGAAGGAAAGGACGATTCCATTCTGTTTCTGTGAACGAAAAATTACCCCGGGCTTTGAGGCAACTAAATTCTCTCTCCAGCCGGTCTCAGAGAGTTAATATAATTTTCAATGTAAACATTACGTGCTAGCACCAGACTATTGAAATTTGAACATTTTTCCCAAAAGAGGGGGGAAAAAAACCCAATATAACAATATGCTGTTTGGTAAAATTTTTTACAAAAGTTATAGTGAGATAAAACAGAGTAAAATACTATATTATAGAACCACACTCAAAAGTATTTAGAGAAAAAAAGTAGAAATAGACACAAGATATATTTCCTCTTTCCCCTTGCCGATATCTCCTTCAATTTGCTGTTTTGTTTATTCCACATCCACTGTTACATTGTTATATCCACACACGCTTATTAATTTGGTTGTTCCTTAACTTAATTTCTAACCAGATCTTCTTAAAGATTAGAAGTTGTTTTACATACAAAGTTTGAAAGTATTTCATACAAGCAATAAAAGATAACATACCTTTAAGCGCTAGGATTTTAGGAAAAAAAAAAAACACACAAATTATCAGGAATCAACACAAACGATTGACAGTTGAAGTGTAACGCACTGCGTATTCCTGCTTTCACTAAACGTCCTACATCAATATTTATCTAACAGCCTAAGAATCATAGTAGTTAAAGAAGCACAGTATCAAGTTGATAGAGAGCACGGAATAAACAAAATGCGTGGAATACAAACTTGCCTTTTCTGTTCGTAGCGTCAAGTTTCTAGAAACGATTATTTTTTTGCTTAATATTTTCTTTGGTAATAGACGAGTTTCCGGTTTTGTTATCTGAACTTCAGTCTAGTAGTGACGTAATATTAACTTCCGTACGAATCCGCAAAATGAACGAAAGGATCCGGATCCGACGTTCTTTGGAAAGAGAAGAATTATTGGTTTTGTAGGTAGAGTCGTCCGTTGTATAACAACCGTTTGGCTACGGTTGTATCCATTAGATCGCCCAGATAGGTTTCTTCGGGAGGCGCTGCCATAAGTGTCCTTTTTTTTCTTCTTTAAATGAAAGCAATCAATCGTATAAAGACCGATGGAAAGAATCCAGCGAAACGACCGATTATGAGCAGTGTTTCCATTTTTTAAAATTTTTCTTTTGAAGCAACTGAGGTAATGAATGACAAATAAAGGTAAAAATTTTGGTTACAAGTCATGCGCAGCATGGCAGATTCAACGGCAAGTAGGACCAGTGTTGTAGTCGCAAAATAAGCAGTGACGGAACGCGCTAACCTGGGTGACAAAAATCGGGCTATTTTATGGATGTTTTCCCATTTTTTTTTTCTTTTAAAAAAAGCAGTAGTACCGGAACGGCACTCCGGTGCGTTCGGCCTCCACTAATCCCATAACCAGGACTCGGTATTCTCAACAAACTTTTAGAGTACTTGAAGTAAGTGTTCAAAGGACTTGGCATCCGAAGATATATACGCATCGCATGTTGTTATTAATACAACTATTGTGTTGTGCTGTTGTAAATTTGTATTTCCTTAAACTAGTGTCTGCTGACCTACCTTAAAGTTTGCAAACCACTTTTGGGGACACTCTGTGCATATTACCGCAGGGATGGGGAATCTGCGGCCTTGCCAGGTATTTACAATTTGCATTGAAAAAAATCTTATATGCTCACAGTACTGCCTCAAAAGCTTCCAGCATCTATGCTACATCTATTTATTGCGATTGTTGACTCCAGTGTGTTAACATTTCATTAGCAACCTTCCAAATGTTCTTTCTTGCTTATTTCGTGCAGATGGCATTTCCGGTATTAATTCTGTTGTATCTATGTTTGCATGCTGCTGAAATTGTATAGCACTTTCGCATCGGAGGAGTAATAACGCTTATCATAGCATTTCTTTGAAGATAAATAAATTTTATATATGTCGAAGTTCACTGCTCATTTCAAGGAACATGCATCAAAGCAGCGACTACATTTTTATTCACATTACAATTATGTGTCAACGGATTTTTTTGCATTGTTTTCATTGGGCTGCCTTGGCAATCTGCCACCAGAAGAACTTCGCAGTATTATCAGCTCGCCTGTGTTAACGGTTATTAAACATACTAAAAGATTTGTGCCCGTCGAAGACGGGCTTTTAGTTTGCCAACAATCTCAGATTTGATTGTCACACATTTGATAACGAAAGTTGAAGAAAATCTCATGTAGATTGCTAGAGTGCTTAAGAAATAAAGCACGAAAAACAGAACCGATGAATCAAATGACACTAAATGAAATACGTTCACGGTATTCTAAAAAAAATGAAAGGCGTTTTTCCTTTCTTTTTGAGTTTCTCCTTTTCTTCTACGATGGCATTCACTATCTGCAGCATGCCTCCTGTTTAATGTCTCTTGGCTTTGTCTTGCCCTCCATCGTGCAAACCTCTCTCTTGCTAACCTCCGTTTCCTTGCAGTGGGATCTTCTCTATCCATATTGTTTACCGACACTGAAATCAAAACTAATCACTAAATCTAAGATAACTTTCCTCTTAAATATTCAATTAAAAAATTAAGATCGCAAAAGGAAGAAAATATCGAAAGACCAGGGGAATAGAGAGAACTTAAAATACGGGAAAGCTCTTTCAAAGATAAGGGAAATTCACTTCCCAGATAGCATGCACACTTGCAGCAAGTTTGATTTTTCTTGATATTAGCTTGTCATGACAAACTTAATGTGTCAACATTGCAGCAAACTTCCTGCAAAGTAACCCACTTGCAAAACAAGTTTGCTGTGAAGTTATGTCAAACTTCACACCACAAGTTTGATGCAAAGATGATACAACACACTAACAGATAATCTTTGTCTAAGTTTTTAAAAAAACATTCGATTTTTAATAGCATCTCCTAGACCTTCCTTTATCCCTCTCCTTTTTTTATAAAATTTTTTTTTTTGAAAAATTCTCCATATTTTTACTAAATATAGAACTCGCACTTCAAAAGAAAACTATATATCGCCTTTTTCTTAATGTTGAAATTTTAACGTTCATAAACAAAGTTAAAAGTAAAAAACAGTCAATGTTTATTAAAAAATAATAACTTACATTTTGTTCCATTCTAAAAGTAATTACTTTTGAACCCTAATTTCATAATTTATTCTACTAGCAGAAAATAGTTATTAGCGAAAATAGCTCTCTTTGACTTCAAATCATGTTCTCAACTCAAAATTTAAAACATTAATGAAATCAAGAAAACAGTTTAAAATAAATCGTATAGAAGAACGGTCTATTAGCGCAATCTATCTTCTCCTCTCAGAGACTGACTGAGTGGTTAGGACGACAGGTTTGGGAAGCGGTATGCCGGCGGTTCGAATCCGAGGTTGTCTTCATACTCTGTTTTTGCTGTAGTTTGACGTGTAAGCTTGTGACAAGTTTGACGCGTGGTGACAAGCTCGTTTGCGTTAACTTGTTTCAAGCTTGCACTCTTGCCATGTCATCTTTGCTGCAGATTTGCAGAGCAAAATTGCTGCAACTTTGCTGCAAACTAAAATTTCTATCTGGGTTCCCTTCTCAAAACCCGTGAGGACTCAGAACCACTCTCCTAATTCTAAGAATTCCTCTCTTCCCAAAACCCTCTGGGCGAGACTTTCCATGCTAAGAGACTTCTTGCTAACCTTCTCTTCCTTTCAGTGGGATCTTCTATATCCTTTTTGTTTACCACCCCAGTAGCACAGAAATATTGTATAGTATTTGCACAATGTTTTACAATAGTATGAACACCGAGGAACACCGAATACCGTAGCAAAATTTTGTATGTATCAGTATTTCCGAGATACTAAATTTTCACAAATATGAAAACAATGTTTTTTATAAAAACCTTCATTTTAACTCAGGATATCACTCGATTGGAGGTTTTATTTCAAAAAACTCCAATGGAACAATTATTCTTTAAGATGCTGAATATTATATCATACTCTACAATACAATGCATACAATATTTTAATTTCATTTCTACGTTTATCAGTATTTTAAGGTGAAGTTATTCTTACAGTCGACGGATGGCAGCATGATCATACCGTAACACTACATTTATCAACGTTCCGAAAAAATATTTTACAAAATGTTCATTTGAATAATGTTTACACAATTATTTTGTTTTACTGTATATAAAAGGCTGGCCGGATTCAGCTAAGGAAGTTAACCATAAAAAAAAACTCACATGGATTATCTACGGTTCTGTGAAAAAAAATTCGAGTGTTATTCTTATCGTAAAAATATACACGTGATTTATTATTGTGAATCTTGTATTTGATTTTCAATCAATACTCTAATTATAAATGTTAAAGGTGTCTGGTAATAATAAAGAGGAATAAATAAATTTCAAAATTATTTAAAAACCTTTCAAACATATTACTTAAACATATTACTTTTAAACCTTATTGCCTTAATTTATTAAATTAGCAATCTTAGATATAAGAGCTAAAATTGCTTCCTCTTTGACTTTAAATTTAATTTTGAACTCGAAATTGTACCGATAAAAGATAATTTAATTAAAAATACTATTCAGTATTGAGATCCTAACTCTGTAGCTACATTTTATTATCATCAATTACGCTTTCTGGTGCAAGTCTCGTTGGTCCAGTGGTAAGGTGCCGGTTTATTAAGGGAAATGTCCCGGGTTCAAAGCTCTTTGTAAGTAGAGGTGTTCAAAAAATAACAAAGTGTTACCCAGAAGTTCAGCACTTAGGAATTAAGTGATTAATATTTTTCCATGCTTCTAAAATGTATTTTTAAAATATTCAGTATATTGTTATATTATTCAATATAGTACAATATTATTTAATATGGTATAATATTATACAGTATTATCTTATTACAGTATTATTATTTAATATGGTATAATATTATACAGTTGGATTGGATTGGATTGGATTGTAGGATTTACTGGCGCAAGAGCCATGTTTGGCTATACTGCGCCAAACATATGATGGATAAACTGGAACATTTGTCATAAAACGTTGCTTAAAATACTAAAAAGATCCATTTCGCATGATATAAAAGCAATTAAAACTCGGCTATATAAGTGAAATACAAGTTATTTAGGACACAGAGAAGACGTCGAACCAGGTAAAGGGTTAAAACCATCTTAATCTTGCAGTAAAAACAAATAAACGTTTAGCAAGAAAAGAAACGGAAACAAAGAAATTAGTGCAACTGGGTAAAAGTGAGGAAAAAAAACTACGCTTCCGTGCATAGAGGTGGAGGGGAAGGTTGTGGACAAACCTTTTCGAGAATCTCGAGATCTTCCTGAATATATATTCAAGGTGGTGTCGCCTTCATGTCACTAGAAGAGCTCTATCTGGTGATCTCAGACTTCGAGACTGTAAAAAAATCATTTTCCAACGAGAGGAGAACGGTAGCCATGGGAGAGAAGCTCAGTGTCAACAGAATGAACACGAGATGTAGTACTATCATGCTGATAGTATGACTTGTTTTGATGACAGGATTGGAAACGGTCTAGAATTTGTCCCTAACTTCCAAACTAGAAACTTTTTTCTTGTCTGAAGTGTGGGGTTTTGTGAAATCGAGACGATACGATCCGTTTTTTGCCATATAAACCGACGGAATCTTTTTTGAGTTTTTTCCTATTGGACAGTTGTGAAATCGGAGAAGTCAGGTGGATTTTTATTACTGAGAATTTGAATTGGGATGGGGAACCTGTTTCATGGTATCGATAAAGAGAGTTTCGAAGCAGGGTCAATAGATCTGGACAGATTCGGAAGGTATAGGATGCTTAAATGGAACGGTAAGATTGTAGGAGGATGATAGTAGCTAGGTCTCAAGCTTTTTCCCCACTGCACTATGCATAGCTACGGTTCGGAGTGGTGGCAGATTTACAGTTTGGCCTGGCCCGAGAACGAAATATTTTTTACCTTTTCTGCAATTACCTTTTCTCAAATTTCATGCAGAACAGGAGCGAGAGAAGGAAGTGTGCAACTATAATTTAAAATTTTCGGATGCCTTGCAATCCGAGCTATCATGACCTCTTCCGCACAACAGGCGCGGTAAGATCCGCGGCAGGAAGCTTTAATGGCCAAACGCTGGCATTGCATAGCATCGCAGGGGGTTAGAATATATAAGGCCTAACTGTCAATTTATGTACCCAGCTCTTACAGAATCTGGTATCTTTGGAAGTGGAAAGTCAGAATTGATGTTTAGTGTCAATAAGGTGTCATTCCGTCTGAGTTTGATGCGTTGTACATGAGTTACCTCCCTGTGGTTGAAAGTTTATGACTTTCTTCCATGGGGACATGCAAAGTTCTCCACAAGATATTACACCCTTCGAGTTAGAGTTGCATGCGCGCTAACAGTCACAGGTATGGTGTCTAAAAGATTTTAGTGAATATTGCTGCGCTTGCTTGCAATCTCTATTAGCAAGTCCCAGAGCGAAGTTTTCTGATGTAGATTTAGTGCTGCCAAGATTTGTAGCTATCTTCTTTCTAAAGAAATGGCAGAAACAGTATCGAAAAGATTCATTGGTTTTCGTAGTGCGTTTTAAAATGAAGGTATCGAATGGTGTATCAGCTTGTTTTCTGTTATCATTGTGGTGCCCACATGAAGGAAATTTTCTTCCCATACAAGTTTCAATGAAAATTCAGGCCCCGACTGACACCGCCCACTCGAGCCCAACGAGGGAGGGCATGGCTCTGGAAGTTTCCAGCCTCAGCGCTTACCTTGATGCTAGCTCGGACCTATACGCTCAGGATGTCTCAGGAACGTTGACCACCCTTAACGCAAGCCCCAGAGTGACCTCTTCTGATCCCTAGCAGACCAACATGGTTAGGATACCAGCCGAATTGTAGCGGGACCAACGGTGCACCACACCGTCTAAGGGGTCGCTACGCGACGGCAATACGTGAAGACAATACGAAA
>BGPR01000030.1:1223118-1269388 GCA_013235015.1 Araneus ventricosus | reverse complement strand
CGTGTAGATCTTTTAAAATGCCATATCTCCAGGTCGTGTCGTACGCCTTTTCAATGTCAAAAAAGATGGCAATGAGATGCTTCTTCTGTAAAAATGCAAGGCGAATGTCCGTTTCAAGTGCAAGTAGGTTGTCGATGGTGCTCCGACCCGTCCTAAATCCACTCTGGGACGAATGCAGATGATTTTTAGCCTCCATATAGTAAATCAATCTTTTGTTTATCATTCTTTCAAATAATTTGCATAAACAAGAAGTCAAAGCTATTGGGCGGTAGTTTGAAGGGTTGGTCGGATCTTTGCCTGGTTTTAACAATGGTATTATGATAGCCTGCTGCCAAAGGGTAGGAAAGTAATGTTCACGCCAAATACGATTATAGAGATCTAATATACTATTTTGCGATGCTATTGATAAGTGTTTGATCATACTGTAACTAATTTTGTCTGGACCGGGAGAGGAATCATGAACATTAGAAAGGGATGATTGAAATTCCATGAAGTTGAAATCGCAGTTGTAAGGTTGGTTTGTTCGAGAAATAAAATTTAACTTTTGTTTTTCTGCTTTCTTTTTGTTGTTTAAAATGGAAGGAGGATAAATTTGGTTGCTAGATGTATGTGCTAAAGTTGAGGCTATGGAATTTGCAATGTCTTTTAAATTTGATATTGTATTTCCCTTATCAATTAAAACCGAAATAGAATTTGATCGGCAGACACCTGAAGCTTTTTTAACTTTGTTCCATAGCTGGCGGCTAGATATCTTAGAGTTGATGCTAGAAACAAATTTTCTCCATGACTCCCTTTGACTGCGTCGTTGGATCTTTCTAAATTCTGCTTTGGTTTTTTTGAAATTTATGAAATTTGCAGTTGAAGGGTGTCTGCGAAACACACCCCAAGCTTTCTTTTGTTTTTTACGGGCCTGCTGGCAATCTGCATTCCACCAAGGCTTGTTTTGTTTTCTTCGCATACCAGACGTCTTCGGAATGGAGTTGTCTGCTGCTTCAATTATAACATTAACTACATAGTCTATTGCTTGATCTATTGTGGAAGATTTAATTATATCTGAATTTATATTAGCAAGAGAGGTGAATTTGTGCCAATTAGCTGCATTAAAAATATATTTAGGTGGACGGAAATGGCTAGTTGGATTGCGTCTACTGTCAGTTAAGATTAAAGGAAAATGGTCGCTATTGTATAAGTCATTGTCTATTGTCAAACTTAAAAAAGGTAAGAGGGGCGGAGAACAAATAGCGAGATCGACTGAATGAAAAGTTCTGGTTGGCAAATGAAAATGCGTTTTTTCGTCAGAATTTAAAAGACATAAATTGTGGTCTGCAATGAACTGTTCAATTTGTAGACCACGTGAATTTGAATCAGAACTCCCCCAAAAGGAGCTGTGGCCATTAAGGTCGCCTGAAATAATAAAAGGAGTTGGAAGTTGGTGGACTAAATTATTAAGATCTGTCTGGCTGACACGCTCACTAGGAGGAAGGTAGAGACTGCAAACAGTAATTAAAGAGTGTGTCTGGATACGGATGGCTACAGCTTGTAAATTAGTGTTCAGAGTCACGGGAATTGTAGGAATATCAGTTGCTGCAAGGATGGCAACGCCACCAGAAGCCCGATCTGCAATATGGTGTTTGCTGTAAATTTTATACTGCCGTATACTGTGTTTGTCTGTTTTAAGGAATGTCTCCTGAAGTGCGATACAGGCGGGTTTGTGTTTGTTAATTAGATCTCTTAATTCTGCTGACTTATTCTGAAAGCCACGACAGTTCCAAGAAATTAGGGTGGCCATGGAAAAAAAACCCACAAAAAAAGCAAAAAAAGGGAAAAACCGCCAAGAAAAAAAACTAAGGAGAAAGCAGGAGGTCCTCAACCTCACCAGTAGACATGTCGTCATCAGAAGGATAAACTTTAAGGAGGGAATCATCATCATTATTTTTACCTTCCTTAACGGAATCTTTCAAGAAATCTTCTCTGGAAGGGGATCGGTTTGGGAGAGAATGGGAAAAATCTTGATCTCTTTTTTCGGCAAGTAGACGTGCGCGTTTAGCAGCTTTAGTTTCTTTTACCTTCATCCATTCATTTGACTTTTTCTCTTGTTTTTTGTTTTCACGGCTTTGTTTAGTAATTTTTTTTACTGGAGAAGAACTGCTATTTGATAAAGGTGTATCGGAATTGGTTAGAGTTAGATCTGATGCATTTGCAATACATGTATTTGTTGGAGGTTCAATATTTCTGACTGTGGGATTAGCTACAGTTGGCTGGACTACTGACGAAACGGTTTGGTTGTTTAGATTCTGAGAATTAGAGGAATTTTCTTCCCAAGATTTTTTAATAGCAAGGAGGGCGAGCCAATCTGATTTTTTTACTACTATTGAATCATTTTCCGCTGGAGGATTTGCTTTTTTATCTGACATAGGAGTAGGCTTTAATGCTGCTGAATATGAGAGGCCTGGCTGAGGATTTCTGTCATTTACTATTTTACGGGCTTCAGGAAATGAAATATTTTTGGTAATTTTAACCGTCTGAATCTCTTTTTCATGTTTATAACGTGGGCAAGATTTGAAATAAGCCGGATGTTCTCCAGTACAGTTGTAGCATTTTGGTGTAGTGGATGAACAATTATTACTGTCATGATCTGGGAGGGAGCAGCGAGCACAGTTTTGTTTGCTGCGGCAGGCTGTTAATGTATGGCCGAATCTTTGGCATTTAAAGCAGCGTAACGGATTTGGGATGTAATGTTTTACATTGCAGTTTATGTAAGCTATTTTGACAGATTTGGGCAGTACGGGAGTGTTAAAAGTAAGTATGAGATGCTTTGTAGGGAAGTTTTGACCGTTCTTTTTAATGGTGATTCTACGGACTGATATAACTTTTTGATCTTTTAAGCAGTCCAGGAGATCTTCTTCGAGATCTCTCTGGAACTCACTTTCGGAGATAACGCCTTTAGAATAATTGAGTGTTCGATGGGGAGTGACTGTGACTTCAATATTTCCTATTTTATTCAGTTTCTGTATATTTTCAGCTTGTTTACTATTTATAACTTCAATGAGTAGGCTGCCGTTGTTTAATTTTTTTACAGATTTAGTTTCTCCAACAGATGCAACGATAGATTTATGAATAATAATTGGGGAAGTGTTTTTCAATGTGTTGTTTTCTGAATTAATAACAAAAAATTTCGAATGAGCATTACAATTGTGATTAACATGAGGACCCATATGATATTGAGAGAGATTCAGGCCCGACGGCATCGCCCACCACGGAGCCCAACAAGGGATGGCAGTTACCGGCTCTGGAATTTCCAGCCTCGGCACTTGCCATGATGCTAGCCGGAACCTATACGCTGGGAGTCACCCCCGGGGACAGTGACCACCCTTAACGCCAAGCCCAAGGAGTGACCCCTTCGCTTGATCCCCTTGAGCAGACCAGCCAGGTGACTGGGATACCAGCCGATTGATACACCGGGGACCGAAATGTACCACCCGTCTAATGGGTCGCCACGCACGGCCAACACGTGGGGGTAATTTGCTGTCCATGAGAAGCTAGAAGCAAACAGAGTGGCAACAGCTTCTCATGGAGAGCTCCCTCGCCTACCCTCGAGGGAAGGAAGTAAAAAGGTGAAACTCAAAAAGAGGCAAAACTCGAAAGGAGAGCAGACACTAGGGTACCTCGGGGTCGTGAAGCCCGTCACACCTAAAGAAGATGTGCCCCTGAGGGGAACTCGATATTTTGACGAATCTCCACGTTTTAGACCTCCCTGAGTCCGAAATACACAATTTTAGAATAATGTCTGTCTGTGAACACGATAACTCAAAGACTATTAAAGCTACAGGGATAAAATTTGGCACGGTCTTTATATGTAATTTGTAGGCTTGTATGAAATTTTGGACCAAATCCGTCAAAGGGTTGATTTTCTGTATAATCGCATACTTTTCAATGCAATAACTTCTTTAAAAAATTACTTTGATGAATGAAATTCAGTATGTGGCCTTACCTTAATGGTAGATTTGTGTCCAATTTTTGTGTCAAACGGTTTAAAACAGGCGTTCAAATTGCAAATAACGTTTTCTTTATCTTGCACCCAATCCAATTGGCAATCACGCCGACTTCTAATTCCACTTCCTCGTTGGACGACCTTCGGAAATCGTGGTATGACGTTTCGCTTATCTTTTTCTTTACTGCGTTAGGGGTGCTTGTTCGTTTTACTGCATTATAGCTTATTTTTTCCTCTACATGTGTTAGGAGCATACGAGAAAGTTTAGGGGAGACTACTGGTTATCAGTCCGAGTTCGAGGAGAGAAAAATAATCCTACTCTACAAGTGTTCCAAAATTTCAGATGGATTTATAATGTTCGATTTTCAGTACAAAGTGGTGAAAATTAAGTTTGAAGTTATCATTTTGTCTTTCTTATTTTGCCTGAACGCATTTTCACCAACGATAAAATTTTTCTGCGATAGGGACAATTCATTCAGGCATAATAAACGAGACAAGATGTTAACTTAAATCTTAGTTTCAGAACTTTTATTGGAAATCGACCATTATAAAGCTATTTGAAATTGTAGAAAAACACTTAGAGTAGGTATATTTTTCTGTCCGCGAATTCGGACTCATAAAATTACTTGCAGGCATTTTCCGACGACGTTCTTTTCGAAAAAGTTGAAATTTTTACAAGATATACCCTACTATATAACGCGTACTTGCGTGAAATTTTAAAAATTTCGCTTTATTTAAAAAAATTAAAAACACTCTTCCAAAATTTACGTTTCTTAAATTCAAAAATTAATTCTAATTAAGCTACTTTAACGTTCGACAACTCATTTTATAAATCTTTTTACTAGATATAAATTTCTTATTTAATTTTTTCCTCTCAGATTGATAGCCTTTTATTTAAAGGCAAAACACCGGTCGTGCGAATTTCAAGGATTACGTCACTTTATCCTTGAGCCGGAAAGAGTGGAACCTAGCAGTGTGCGATAGATGCGTTTCAATTGGTACGCATCTCTTTGAATTTGATTCTTTACCTAAATATTTTACAATCACTATAATCTACAATGAAAACCTTCCGATAGTCATTGGATTCTGGGTTACAGTAGGTTCGAATTTTTTATCCACGCGTGGTGAGGGGAAACAGCATCTTTTTGGAGAAGTATACGAGAAAGTTTAGGGGAGACCACTCCCGCTGGTTAGAGACATATTCCACAAGACCAAACAGTAACTCTTAGTTCACAGTAGGTAAAGAGTTTTTCAGCGTAACAGATGACTTTCTGGCCCCATGAGGAAAAAATAAAAAATCTTTAGATTTCCAGTTAGACGAAAAATAACTTTGGGTGGGTTGGTTGGTTGTGTGAGGTTTAATGGCGCAAGAGCCATTTTTGGCTAAACTGCGCCAAACGTATGGTAGATAAGCAGGATCACGGTAATAAAATATATGGTGTTATATTAAAAGAGGTAGATAAAATTCTAAAATAAATTAGAAATTTATAGTTGCATATGAAAAGATAAAATCATGTTACCAAAAATGGATAGACGAACGATGAACAGAGATAAAAAAAATGGAAGTTTAAAAATGTATCAAATGTAAAATATGTCTAAAATATCACATGGTGGGCAAAGACCAAATAAAAGTCCAAGGACGAAATCCATATAGATCAAATGTTAAAAATATTAAAGAACTAAACAAGTTAGTTTAAATAAAACAATTCTGGGCAGGTCATTTGTTTTCAAAACATTTTTAAAAAAGAAAACAATGCGCAAAACAGAGAAGCAATAACGCTACCTGTTTTTGTATTTGTTTGCTTTTCGGGTTTGGAAGAGGGTGGAGGACTGATAACTGCAGGTGAGTCTTCCAAGTCCTCCGACATGTTGTACTCCAAGGCATCCTCCTCTGATAAAGAGGAGGAGCTCATCTCGGCATCAGCATCAGATTCCCGAGATTGTAAAATTCTTTTTTCCAATGGAGGAAGAACAGCCATAGGTAAAAAATCAATGTCAACAGTAGTAGGTTTGGTGGTTTCCAAAGGTTTAAATGTACATTGATGACTAGAGATGTTATCCTTTGTCGGAATAGGGTTAATAACTTTAAGCGAAGAAGTCGTGTAAAATTTTGAAATCTTTTCTGCTGAGGAGATGCTGTTGTTTGTTTTAGAAGGAGAGACTTCAGCTTTTTTCTTTTCGTAACAAGTTTAAAATCAGTTAAGTCGAGTGAAGAAGTGTTTCACATAACGGAGCAACAGATGGAAAGGAAGGATTCGACAGGTTGGTTATTGCAGGAGGTGTTCTTGGTATAGGGACGAACTGTTTAGAAGTAGAATCAGCAGATATATCTTGGTTGGTTTGGGTAGATGGAGCAGTGGATTTTCTCACCGCAGAAATGTAACGATTTCCGGGCTTTGGTGTCTGAGATTTTATGAGTTTTCTGGCTTCTTGATACGAGATTTGTTTTTTATTTTTGTGGATATAATTTCTTTTTCCTGTTTCCAGGCAAAACAGTTTCGGGAAAACGAAGTGTGCTCCCCCTTGCAGTTAACACACTTTTCTGTTCGGGTGCAATCGGTGCTTTCATGTCCGACTTCTGCACAACGGGCGCAGGTAAGTGTCCCTCGAGAAGAAGTTTTCGAATGTCCGAAACGTTGGAACTTGAAGCAGCGGAGTGGGTTGGGTATATATGTCCTAACAGAAAGGTGCATATATCCTGCCTTAATATTTTCAGGTAATTTGTTGGAGTCGAAAGTTAGTATCAGGTGCTTTGTATTGAGGAGTTGGCCATCTCTCCGTATCGTAATACGACGCACATGGATCACTCCTTGACTTTAGTTCTTCAGTAATCTTTTCTTCCGATTCATTGAGTAACTCACCACAGGAAATAATTCCCTTAGATGAGTTCAATGGGGCATGGGGTTTGACTGTAACGAGAATTGTTGACAATGATTCCACTTCGACAAGAAGGTCACCTGACCGAAGTTTTTTAGTTGATTTTACATCGCCTACGCTACCTGTAATTGCCTTTTCAACTAAGAAAGGCGATACACCATGGAAAGTTTTATTTTTGTTAGAAATTCGTGCGATTACAAAAAATGTTGGAACATTGTTTCGCTTAGAAGTATCGATTCGTTGCCCACTGAAGGAACCAGACTTTTTTTGCCCATACGACATTTGTATATATTCAGGCCCGACGGCACCGCCCACCACGGAGCCCAACAAGGGAAGGCAACGCATTCCCAGCCTCGGCGCTTACCTTGGTGCTAGCCGGAACCTATACGCTCAGGGTCACCCCCGGGGACAGTGACCACCCTTAACGCCAAGCCCAAGGAGTGACCCCTTCGCTTGATCCCCTTGAGCAGACCAGCCAAGTGGCTGGAATACCAGTCGATTGATACACCAGGGACTAAAATGTACCACCCGTCTAATGGGTCGCCACGCACGGCCAACACGTGGGGGTATTTTACTGTCCATGAGAAGCAGGAAGCAAACAGAGCGGCAACAGCTTCTCATGGAGAGCTCCCTCGCCTACCCTCGAGGGAAGGAAGGAAAAGGCAAAAACTAAAGGAAGGCTAAAACTAGAAAGGAGATCAGACACTAGGGTATCTCGGAGTCGTGAAACCCGTCACATCTAAAGAAGATGTGCCCCTGAGGGGCCGAATTCATTGCGCAAGTGGCTTTAAAGATTTATTAACCAAGATATTAGGCCACTTGGTAGTAAAAACTTTGAAATGAGACTAAATTTTGCAAATACTTGAGCTACGAGGGTAAAATCTTTCATTTATATTTAGGAAATTCAACGCAATTCTTATGACAGCAGTGAAATATTTAATATAGATTTTTATAAAGATGAGGTAGATAAAATTTTATGAAGGGTTCGTCATTTTAATGGATATAAACTGTTCATTAAATATGCAAGTCACTGGCGACTGAACATTTCCGTTCGGTCCATCGGTTACCAAAAAAGCTAGTTTAACCCCTCAACAGGCGCGCCCGTCATATTGACGTGCATCGAATTATCGTATCTTTAGGCTTGTAAAGTAAAATTTAATCATTAATTAGCTTTATAAGCCGACACAAAAATTACATGAATCCATAAATATCAAGTATTCTATGCCTTCTTAGATGAATGAAAAAGATAGCCGTTTCCAAAACAGGAGGACGAGAAAATGAGACTTATGGGGTTAATATGGTTATATAAAATTTTTAAGAGCCAAATAGGTGAATACTGCATTTATATTTAATCGAATAATACATTGGAACAGTCATTTAAATTATTTGGATAGAAAATATTTCAAGAATATATGCGATTATTGCATTTTCATTATTTTGCTAAATTGCCACTAGATACACTAACTTTCAGTTCATGGAGGTTCAGGTAGAGATCTAGAATATTAAACCTTGCCTTATGATTAAAAAGGATCTGAATAGAATTACGCATGTGGAAATGTAAGGAAAGTGTATAATGCCCTGCCAATGAAGGGGTACCCAGTAATGAAAGTTGCAATTGGCCATTTTGATAATACAACATGCATTATAGGAAAAAGTTTCCAAGCCTAGAAATTTACTTGGCGAATTAAGAGATCAGTCGTATCTACTATACACACACCTGAATGTCAAAGTGTAGAAATTCATCCAAGAGCGGGTAAACGGCGGGAGTAACTGACTATTCGATGACATATTTATGGTTAAAGCGATTGCTAAACCCGTCATATCGGTGGAATAAGCGTAATATGCAGCCTCTATCCACCGTAGGGTAACACGTTGCCTCCCCGTGGCGCACCTGGATAGCTGATCTTCGGATCAGTGAACCAAATACGTGTTATCCACCCCTTGGCCCTGCTTCTTTGCTCTGTCAAACTTTTTTCAGCTCGTGCACAGTGCCGTGTTCCGATAGTTTGCCCATCTGCCACTGCAGCCAGCCGTGCGAGCCTTGGTAAAATTGTATCCATGGCGGTATTTCACCCCTTCCAGTGTCTTTCCTTCGGTTTTTGGTACTAAGATTGGCCTGGGTGTCCATAAGAAAAGAATGCACCCTGTGGAGACAAATTATGAAGTCAAGACAGATTGTGTGAAGGCAAGATGGACTAGTGAGGAGTTGGTCTTGATGGCTTTCCGGCAAGCAGAACTTTTGGCCTCTGGCTGGTCTGCCGAGATTAACTCTTCTCTGATATTGCCGCTTCCTAACCGCACCCGTGAGACCATCAAAGGTCAAAGAAAATCAAATAAATACCGTCAACTGTTGGAAAAATATTGTGAAAATCCTACTCTCTTTAGCGGTAACCTTGCTTCGACGACTTCCCTTGATTCCCGATCTGCCCCGTCCGATTCTAGACCTTCATATTTTGCTCCTTCGACTATTTCATCAGTGAGACGCTCGACTAGAAATATAAAGGAAGTGTAGCGAATCTAACACCTTAGACATAATACCATCAACTAGTGGCAACACTCTGTCATCAGCGAGTCTGAAGAACCGGCTGTTCCTGTGCCTCCGGTGCGTCGTTCGAAAAGACAGCTGATCTCTAGAACTAAGAAACGGGATCTTGTTCATCTCCGACAACGTGCTCTAGTGATAACGACGAGGATAAGTCCCCACTCTTTCCCTCTTCTGTTCTTCCCTCGCTGGTCCTGTTGGGCCTGATGAGGTGGATCTGGTGCATATTTAACTAATTAGAGAGGATGTTGACCTTGTACAAGAGATTAGAGCAGATCTTGATGCTACTAATTCTTCTATTTTGCACTATCTCTCGATCAGTGAGCCTCCGGCGGTCTCCACCCCGGCCTTATCTCTAACAAGTAACGAATCCAGACTAATTGATCATTTAGATGTTCTTTTTCAGTCTGACATTAGCTCAACCTTCTCACAGGAATTCTAAGAGATATGGACCGATTTCAGGAAAAGACTTTGTAGGGAAACTTTATTTACCTGCACCAACTTGTTTTTGCAGGTCCTGCTCCCGGACAAGTCGTCATTGGCTCGTGCTGGACACGTCAGAAGGAGTAGCCCTGAAAGAGGTACTTAGTACAAGAAACTGCAGCGCCGTATTGACTATGCCCGGATTCAGGAATTGTTTCGGAGGAACGCAAGTCGATGTGCTAACCAGATCCTGGAACCAGTTGATCCCTCCAGCAACCTTTTATCTTTTGATGATGACTTCCGGACGTATTGGGAAACAGCGCCGACTCTTCCTTCGGACAACTCGCCTAGCTTTCCTTCCTTGGCCGCCATGAATGATGATCCACCAAGCCCTGAACCAGACACTTCTGATTTACTCGACCCAATATCTATTGAAGAGGTTAAGAGGCGTTTCCCTAGGGGACGCTCCGCTCCTGGACCCGATCGGGCGACAGTAAAGGAATTCAAAGAAGTGCCAGTCTGGGACTTGGTAAAAATCCTTAATATCTTCTTGTTTTGTGGGAAGATCCCAGAGCGACTGTGCTGCTCAAGAACCATTTTCCTTCCAAAGAAAAGTGGTGCTTTTCTCCCTGGCGAGTTTAGACCAATCTCCCTAACGCCCGTCCTGGGACGCCTATTCTATAAAATTTTGGCTCGGTGCCTTGCAAAACACGCTTCCCTTGTCACCGAACAACGTGGCTTTATTCCCGAGGACGGAGCAGCGCAGAACATCTTCCTTTTAGATTTTATTCCGAGGCACGCGCATGAGAAGAGCAAAACCACTTTTATCGCATCTCTCGATATATCCAAGGCATTCGACTCTGTTTCATTTGAGTCGGTGTTTGCCGTACTTGAGGAAGAGGGTATCCAGCCGGAATTCATTAATCTAATCAAACTTATCTACAGTCAAAGCTCTACAGTTCGAGTCTTTCCCCAACCATAAATTCGTCCCTTCCTGCGGAGTAAGACAAGGAGACTCTCTTTCGCCTGTCCTGTTTAATAGTTATGGACTTCATTATCAAAAATATAAGAGGCAAGATAGGTATTCAGCTAGGTGACGACTCAACGACTAATATCTCTGCTCATGCGGATGATTTACTTTTGTTTGCATCGTCCTCATCTGTCCTACAACATCGCCTTGATCAAACAATCCGACTCCTTTCAGGATGTAACCTTGAAGTAAATCTTAGAAAATCTTTTACGATTTCAATTTTGGCTGACGACAAAGACAAAAAGACGAAAATAGATACTACTTGTCAGTTCAGTGCGAGATCATCCTTAATTCGGCCTCTCAATATTAAGGATAACTTTAAATATCTTGGCGTCACCTTTACAGCCCAGGATCTTTTGGCAGCAGATTGCGCATCTACCCTTCAAAATTATCTTACAAAATTGGGCTCGGCTCCTCTTAAACCTCAACAACGAATCTGGATACTTAGAAATGTGTTATTACCAAAGCTCTTTCACCTCTTGGTTTTGAGCTCCGTACGGGCTGGGCACCTCCCTAAACTTGACACGCGCATCCGTGCTTTCGTCTGGAAAGTTCTCTACCTACCTGCAGACTGCCCCAACTCTTACCTCCACGCCGCTGTTTCAGACGGTGGGCTTGGAGTGCCTAGTCTCCGGTACGCGGTTCCTGTATGGCGATCTGAACGACATGGTCTTTCGACTGCCATGTCTCCGGGTTGTCTGGCGGGTCCTCCCGGGGACTACTTGCAGCGGCTGCGCGAACGGGTGGCTCGAGTGTTGCTTACTTGTGACGTATCTAAATTCTTCGCTCAGAAATTATATAATTCTGTTGATGGCCTCGCCCTGGGCGAAAGTAGTAAAGTCCCAAAGCAACACGACTGGATTAATTTCGGAAATCGATTCCTATTCGGTCCGGATTATATCAACCTAATAAAAACTAGGATTAATTGCCTTCCTACGGCTTCGCGCTGCGCCCGAGGGAGGCCGCTCAAAGAAAAGATGTGCCGCGCTGGCTGCAATAGAAAAGCAACCCTAAATCATATCTCTCACGGTTGCTCCCGTACCCATGAAAGTAGGATAGCGCGTCACAACGCAGTGTTCAAATATATTAAAAAAGAGGCTCGGAGAAAAATGTTACACTGTTTACGAAGAACCCGTTTATAAGACATCTACAAGCAAAAGGAAATCCGATCTAATAGCGATTTTAAATGACGGCTTTTGTTATCGATTCCCAAGTCGTCGGGGAGGCAGTCGATCTTAAAAAGGTCCAAACAGCGTAAGATATCCTATTAGAGATAACGATGACATGCTTGATCAAATAAAGAAACATAAAGTCAACAGTGTCTCAGTCATCGCAGCTACACTTAATTTAAGAGGTTGCTTGGTAAGCAAAAGTAAATAATTGTCAACTAATGACATTACTGTCTTGTCTACTAGAGGTTTAATCGGAACTTTTAGTTCCTTCACCCTCTTTGGCAAATCCACCTTGCAGACGGGCGTTGGGACAGAGATACCTGGTGGGGCCAATCTGCCTTTTAAAACAAATGCATTTTAATCTGTTAGTATTTTTAGATTGTGTGCTTTTCAATTATGTATGTATTCTTTTTATCTTGTCTATTGTCGGTTTTATCTTTTTGTACAGGGCAGCGGACCCTCAATTCCGCCAATGTATCTCTTTGGTGCCAGTCCTTCGGGACACGCTGGTCCGTATGTCGATTTCCGGCGGCTTCCGCTGGTTTCGAGACGGCGGATCAGACAATCTCTGGCTCACATCCTCGTGGTGACACCTAGAAATGGGCGGCGGAAGGCTTAACTGCCCTGGCGTCTAGCTAACGTGTCAGGGATGCAACATGCCCCTTGAGTTGCCAGCCTATCGGGGAAGATTTCTAGTTGGCCCTAACGTAACTAATCTTGATAAAGCCCATTCCTCCCCAGGAGAGGCACCAACTTGGTCATCAATCGTCCCTAGTCCTACTTCTCCGGCCGTCGAGGTCACGCCGGTGTGACGCTTGTGCCCAGGATTTTAAGACAAAATCGGGTCTGGGAGTGCATAATAGACGCATGCACGCCGTGGAAGCGAACAATGATATTAACACCGTCCGCTTTAAGAGCAGATAGAGCGAGGAGGAGGCCTTAATGTTGGCCAAGGCGGAAGCGGAGTTAATTAAAAGGGGAGGTGTTCGTTTTATGAACCAGGAGCTGGCGGGGATGTTTGCCGATCGCACACTTGAAGCGATCAAAAAGAAAAAAAGGTAGTGCCCGCAATATAAATTACTTGTGAAAAATTTTCTGGAAGCACTGGCTAGTCCAGTTGCTCCAGTAGCTCCATTACCCCCTTGTGTTAACAATATTTTAAAATCTAGATTGCGTTCCACAACAAGATCAGTGGAACAGCAAGTTAGCACAACTCCAACGCCTTCGGCTGCCCAAATTACTACTATAAGCGATTTGGCCTCTCCCACTATTACGGGCCCGTCTGTTGGCTCTCAAACCATGGCGTCACACCCAGACCAGCCCTAAATAAGACCAATCCCGATCGTGGCTTTTCTTGGGCCATACAAGACAGAGATGCATGAGCTGGACAATGTAACTTGGGCAATTCTCACTAAGCTACCGCCCAGTGAAGAAATTTATTCCTCCGTGGACATCATTCTAAGGCTTAATAAAGACTCTCGTCGTTAGGTCGTTCTCGGACATCTCTCTACGGTTATTGAGAGCGCCGTGCTAGAAGCAACACCGTCCGAGAAGCAGGTGCGAAAAAGGAACCTACGCCCTGCTGTCCACAGACCCCAGCTCACTAGGCGTCAAGAGAACAAGAAAATGTATGTTCTAACCCAGAACCTCTATAAGAAAAACAGAGGCCGTTATTACAACTCCATCGTCAACAGATCGCTGGGCTCAGAGTTTAAGGTCACTAGAGCCTTTGTTGAAGGTTTCTGGGTTAAAATTATGACGCCTAGCAACAAGAACTCTGCCGGCCCTTCCCGCGAGGCGACTATCTCCCTTCCCACACGCCAAAGTAGCAGGGTTGCGAGGGCCGATTCTTTATGAAGAAATTCAGCAAAATATCCCTAGGCTGAATTCGGCCGCAGCACACGATTGGATGATTCCGCAACACTTGAGGAAATTTCTCACCAAAATAATGAATCTCTGGTGTCGGAGAATTCCTGCCCCTCTGTTGGAAGCCCGGACTGTTTTTATTCCAAAGAAATTAAATCCCACAAGTCTGGGTGAACCCTGCCCAATTTCCATCGGGAATGTTCTGGTCAGACTTTTCCCATAAGATACTGGCGAATCGTCTTGGAGCTAACATTCGCCTTGATCCTCTACAAAAAGGATTCGCTCCTCTGGATGGTATGATGGAAAATACCGCAGTATTGGACTGTGTCCTCTCGAAATTTTACACCGAGAGGAAGGAAATTCATTCGGCTTCCATCGACCTCCAGAAGGGGTTTGATTCAATAGCCCACGATGCCCTCCCGAGAGTCTTCACGTTCCTGCAATTTTTATTTCCTACATTGACTTTATCTATACACATTGCAGGACGACTCTTGAGTTGGATGACGGACGGTCGTCACTAATACATCCAACCGTCGGGGTCAGGCAAGGAGATTCTCCACTGTTATTCAATATTGCTCTAAACGAATATCTTCGCTTCTGCCAGAAACAATCGGAGTTCCGGTTGGAGGCCATCGGCTAAACTCAGTTGCGTTTGCCGATTATATGTTACTGTTTGCCTCCATCCCCAGAGGCATGCAGTATTTGTTAGATATATCAAATTTGTACCTAGGTGCTCGAGGCCTAAGGATAAACTTTCTGAAAAGTTTTTCTATATCCTTAGTTCCGAGTGGGCATGATAAAAAGATTAAAATAGCGCAAGGTTCCTTCCGGGTTGGGAACACACCAATTCCGCACCTCTGTGTGGAGGAGGAGTGGACCTACCTGGGGGTTCCGTTTACGCCCACCGGAAAAGCTAAAGTCCTGGAGCATCTTCGACCTAAGTTAGAGATTCTAACCAGGGCACCTCTGAAACCTCAACAATGGTTATTCTTTGAGGTGCCACCTCCTGCCTGGTGTCCTTTCATCTGCTGGCCTTGGGGAGAGCTACCGTCTCTTCCCTTAAAAAGGAGACACCGTGGTCAGGAGTTATCTAAGAAAATGGTTAGATCTCCCGGTCGACAGCCCCGTCCCTTACTTTTATGCTGATATCTTGGACGGGGGCCTAGGTGTGCCTTGTCTCCGCTGGTCCGGATTGAGACTTCGCCTGGATCGCTTGAGAAATTTTTCATCTTCACAATTTTTAACTCCTCGGGGTGTTGATGTTCTCGTTTTATCTTCTACATCTGTTGATTTGAATATTTTTAAATCAGATTTTAAAGATCCTGCTGGTCAGGTATCCGATTCATATTTCATCAAAGAGCGATCCAAGGTTGAAAAATATCTTTCTGGACGGTATTCTTTATAATACCAAAGATCTTCAGAGGCATATGTGGGATGAGCGGCTTTATGCCTCAGTGGACGGTAGGGCGCCGAGTACATCATGCAACACCGCTGGACAGCACACCTGGATTAGAAATGGGACTTCCTTTGTTAATGGGAGAGATTTCATTAGCATGCTTAAGACCTGAATCAATGCTCTCTCAACTAGAACAAGGACGTCTAGGGGGCTACCCGTTAAAGCAAGAAATTGTCGGGCTGGGTGAGCCGCCCTAGAGGCACCCAACTATGTGGTCCAGTAGTGCTTTAGATAGCATGGCCCGAGAATTAATCGACATAACTCAATAGTTAACTATATAAGTCGCTCCCTTCAACAGAAGGGATTCCAGGTCACAGAGGAACCCATCTATCCTCTGTATGCTGGCACACTAAAGCCCGATATGGTGGCATTTAAGAACAAAACTGCACTTGTCCTCGACGCTCAAGTCGTTGGGGCCAGCGTGGAGCTGGACTCCGCTCACACCCCCAAAACTATTAAATATACGCAACTCGAGCGGGAGGTGAAAGTGCAGCCAGGCACAAAGAAAGTTGAGTTTTCCCCATTACCATCAATTGGAAAGGCGTCTGGTCACCAGCATCGGCTAAAAAGCTAATGAGGGTAGGTGTCATTAATAAAAGAGACTTGTCCGTCCTCGGCACACGCGCCATAATAGGATCTGTGGCGTGTCACCGACGGTTCGGAATTATAACGACTCACGTAAGTGGGGCGATGTGGAGTAGGGCGGGGATTGGCTGATGACATATCTATTAACATATAGGGTGCTGCCTAGCCCTTTTTTGACCATCCTAACATCTTATGATTTTCTCTTTATTATCTAGGCACAATGTTTCCTTCTTGTATAGTTTTTGAGGCTAGTGACATTTATTTGCTATTGCAAGTGTCACAGGAGTGTATGTATTGCGTCTCATTACCGCCTCTACACTCTAAGGTATACCAAGCCTCCACGTTGGCAGAACTGGATAGCCCGATTGGAGGGAATTAGAAAACCTTCACTATCTGTTCGAGGCTTCCTCGAATCTGTTCTCTTTTCCCAGCGAAGGTCAAGTGAACTAATTGGTATATCTGAACTTCTGCCCTGCATTTTCTCGGCCCTTTTTTTGGCTTGTCCTCAGTACCGTGTTCTAATTTTTACTTGGTATATTACCTAACTGCCTCAGCAATCTGGTTGACGAGCTGCAAACCGACACTATGGCTATGGCGGGCTTTGAATGCAAGTTTTTCTCAACGTGGTTTCGGACAAAGATCCGACTAGGAGTCCGCAAGCAATCCCAGCATCGTGCTGAATATGAGGAAGAAATTCAAGTACCCAAATCCAAGACACGCTAGTCTCAGAAGGAACTTGCCGTTATGGCTATGCAGGAGTCCATTTTAATATCTCAGGGAAATACCTCCGAAATAAATTCTTTACTACTTCCATTCTTCCTGACTAGGACACGAGAAGCTATCAAGGGTCAGAGACGTCAGAAAAAGTATAAAGATCGTGTAGAAGAATACTGTCAGCGCAATCTAAAACCTTCCTTACCAGATTTGACTGCAGGTCCTGGTCCACCTACTGCATCTCTGGCCAACAATCGCATTCCTCCTTCTGCGGCATCATCTGCTATAGTTCCTGTTACTCAAGTTCCCATTCCAGAGTCATATCGAATAACCCGAAGTCAGAAGACAGATGGAGACTGAAGTTCCGGTGCCACCAGTTCCACCTCACAACATCTTGATATCGTCATCTTCTGGTTCTACTATTAATAGCGACTTTAATGACTCTGAATATGTCTTATCTTTTATAGATGATACCGATCCTGACGACCACCTTCCTGATGATCCTGGAGTAATGTATTCATCGGACATAGACCCTTCAACCAACCAACCAAACAGTCAGAGACATTCGTAGTGAAGTTGAGGCCGCCAACACTTCTCTTAGAATTATCATGCCATGACTTATCAAGACTGGAAACCTCTACCATTCCAGACGTCGCATTCTTTGCCAATGAAACTGACTCTAAGCTGATTGGTCACCTTGACTGACTTTTCTACTCAGACCGTAGCTCAGCTCTGTCCACTGAACTTAAAGAAGCTTGGTCAGACTTCAAGAGGCGGCCCTACCGCGAGACTCTCTATCCGCACTTGCCTAATTCTAGATGTGCTCCTTCCCGACAAATCGAGTTCGAGTGATAAGCCGAGAGATAATCGGAGTAAACCTTGAAGAGGAGTTCTCTCAAGGAAAAAGCAGCGTGGTATTGAATACGCCAAAGCCCAAAAGTCCTTTAATCGCAATCCCTCTTGATATACAGACTTCCACTTAAACCTTACCAGCACTTCTAATGACATCGACAATGATGACTTTTGTTCCTTTTGGGAGAATGTAATGCCGCTCCCACGAGATTTCGGTTCGGTTCCAGTCTTTTCGAGCGAATCCGCCCAGCAGAAAGATGGTCAAACCAATCTCCTTTACCCCATCTCGCTGGACGAGCTTAATAAATGTTTCCCAAGAAACAGCTCAGCTCCCGGACAGGATTTCTCCACTGTGAGTGATCTGAAACAGATTTCCCGCTTTGAATTATTGAATTTCTTTAATATATTTCTCTTTTGCAGGAAGGTCCCAGTAAGATTTTGTAGAGCGAGGACGATCTTTATTCCAAAGAAGCCTGCGGAAATCGATCCTGGTGACTTTCGACCGATATCTCTGACTCCGATTCCAGTCCGTCTCTTCTCAAATTTTGGCAAGAAGACTCTTCTGCTGTGAAAATAGAACCCGAGCAGCGCGGATTCATCGAGTCTGATGGAATCGGTCAGTATATATTCATGCTTGACTATGTCCCAAGACATGCATCTGAGAGGATCAAAAGAACCTATATTGCTTCAATTGACAAGAGCCTTCGACTCTGTCTCGCACCAGGCGGTTTTCGAGGCGCTTGGGGCTCAGGCTATCAACCCTGAATTCATCCAAGTTATTGAGTTTATATATAGCTCAACATCTTTCGCACCTTTTAATAACCATGACTTTTCGCCCATCTGTGGAGTAAAGCAAGGAGACTCCCCTGTCTTCCATCCTCTTCAACGACGAGTCATTGACGAGTTGATAAGAAAACTGAGAGGCCGTGTTGGCTTGACCATTCATGGTCTTACTTTACCAATTTCTGAATATGCAGACGATCTTCTCCTGTTCGCTTCCTCCCCAGGGTTGCAACACCTTAACGAAACAACCGACTTTCTAACCAAATGTAACCTTCAAGTTAATTGCTCAAAATCTTTAATATTTCAATTTCCACAGATGCTAAGAACAAAGACTACAATCGACAATGCTCTCTCATTCAATGTAAACAACTCCCCAATTAGATCTCTCAAAGTAAATGAATCGTAAATATTTAGGTGTATGCTTCTCGGCTAAAGGTCTTTTGGATGCTGATTGCCGCCCGACCCTCAATAATTATCTATCTAAATTAAAATCCGCCCCCTAAAACCACAGCAAAGACTTTGGGTAATAAGGTTTTCTTAAAGATCCAAACTCTTCCACCTTTTGGTTTTGAGTTCCGTTTCAGCCGGGAAGCTTGCCAAGCTCGACTCTACCATCCGTGCGTTCTTCAGTGGGTCCTGTACCTCCCCGGTGATTGCACAACGCTTACTTACATGCATCCGTTGCTAATGGTGGGCTTGGTGTACCATCCCTTCGTGTTTTGGTTCCTCTATGGCGCCTCTAGAGGCTTGGTAGTCTTAGTGCTGTTATGTCCGGGGTGTCTGGAGGGATCGACCGGGGGATACTTGCAACGGCTGGTTGATCGAGCAAAGCACATTCATCTAACTGATAATCCCAAAGCATATTTTTCAGATAAATTTATCAATCCATAGATGGGAGGGCATTGTCTGATAGTGCCAAAGTAATAGGTCAAAATGATTGGTTTCGTTTTGTTTAATGGCACACTATGCCAAACTTTCGTTATTTTCAGATCATAAAAGAATTTTAAGACAATGTAACTGTTAAAGCTAAATCATTTTAAAAAGTTGAACTTCACTAAGAAAAGAAAAAACATTGACATTAGGATTGACCCCAAGGATGTCAATTAAATCAACAATATGTGCACCAAAGTGGGCTTGTCTTTGGGTATAAAAGTTTTTGCATGCACATAAAATATGCTTAACGGTTAAAATACAATTGCACGTGTTGCATCTAGGAGCTGGATCAGAGCGTAAAAGGTGGTTACGAGTTAAAAACGTGCGTCTTAGTCTTGTCAAAATGACATCGTGTTTCCTAGTAGCGAGGTTTCCAAACCCTTTGATTGAAGGTCGGATATTATAAAGTTTATTGCTTGTCTGTCCGTCCCAGATTCTTTGTCATATTAGATGTTGAGAGAACTTAACAGCCTGCAAGGCATCACTCAAAGGAACTAACGTTTCCAGAGTTGCATTTGAAATTTTTGCAGCTTTATCCGCGTTCTCATTTCCTGGAATTCCAGCGTGTCCGGGAATCCAACAGTATTTGATTTTGGTGTTTTTGAGTGCATGATGGAGATGAAGGCATTGCATCGCTAAAGGATTATTATTATGTTTAGCACTTCTTAGGGCATTAATGACACTCCTTGAATCTGTATATATAATGGATTTTAAAATTCAGTGTAGAAATTTTCAAAAGCCCCAAATAGAGAGCATAGAGTTCAGATGTGTAAACAGAGCAGAAAGGGTGAAGTGTCTCAGCAACTGAAATCGGGGGAAACAGCCGAACCGACACGACTATAAAATTTCGAACCGTTGGTGTATATAGGGACATAATCAGAGTGGCGTTGCCTGTGGTCATAGAAATGTTGCTGAAATGCCACATCCGATGTATTTAGTTTTAAAAGGTGTAAAAAATCATCAATAAAATTGAGTTGTGTTTCTTGCCAAGGAGGGAGACCTTCAATATTTGAGATGATTGGAAAATCTTCAATTTCAAAGTACCTCAAGATTTCCCCAATTCTGAGGCCAAAAGTTAGGGTGAAAGATAGTCCGACTGAAAATAAAGATCCAAAAATAGGATTTATAACCTTATAATGTTGAGGATGAAACTCATCGCTCTTAATTTTATAAAAGGTAGAGAGAGACAGTCTGTGGCGTCGAAGTTCTAAAGACGGTTCACCACTTATGACATGCAGACTAGGAATTGGGGTAGTTCTAAATGCCCCAGTAGGTAAACGAAGTCCTTGATGATGGACCGAGTCTAAAATTTTTAAAGTAGATTTAGCAGCTGAGCCATATACTGAAGCTCCATAGTCCAGCTTCGAGCGAACAAGAGATCTATAGATCCTCATCAATGAAACTTTGTCCGCACCCCAAGAGGTGTTCGTCAAGACTTTCATGATATTGAGTGTCTGAATGCATTTTATCTTTAAGTGTTTGACACGTGAACGAAACGTTAGTTTCGTGTCAAATATAATTCCTAAAAATTTAGTCTCTTGTGCAATAGGAATAGTGGATCCATTTAACTGGAATTCTGGGTCTGGATGTAATCCTCGCCTTCTACAAAAATGCATACAGACTATTTTTTGTGGCGAGAAAAGAAATCCATTTTTCGACGCCCAATCATTCATGTTATTAACGGCTGTTTGTAATTGCCTTTGAATGAAACTCATGTCTTCACCAGCGCAATGTATTTGAATGTCATCTACAAAAAGCGAACTGTTGACATGTGCAGGGAGTTTTGAAACAATACCATTAATTTTGATGATAAACAAAAAAAACACTTAAAACGCTTCCTTGAGGGACGCCTTCTTGTTGATCAAAATAATCTGATAAAATGTTACCTATGAGAATTTGGAAAACTCTTGTCTGTAGGAAGTTTAATAAAAAGTGGCAAATTTCCTTTTAAACCAATGTCGAATAAGTCTTTTAAAATTCCGTATCGCCATGTGCGATCATACGCTTTTTCCATGTCGAATAAAATCGACACAAGGTGTTTTTTGCGCACGAAGGCTTCACGAATGGCCGTTTCCAGTTTTAACAAATTGTCTATAGTACCTTGCCTTTTACGAAATCCACTTTGAGAAGGGGTGAACCATTTACTGGTCTCCAAAACATGCATTAGTCTGGCACCAACCATATGTTCCAACAACTTTCTGAGACAGCTCGTCAGAGCGATTGGTCGATAATTATTTGGGTCTTGTTTGTCCTTTCCTGGTTTAGGGATTGGTATAACTATAGGTTTGCCAGGAAAGTGGGAAAACCCTCTCTTGCCAGATTCTATTGAACAAAAGAAAAATTGTTAGTAAGGAAGATTCACTGATGTGTTTAAGCATGCCATTATGAATTTTATCTGGTCCTGGTGATGTTGGATTAGATTTCTTTAGCGCATTTTTCAGTTCGCAGTATGAGAAAGTCGAGTTGTAGTCTTCGGTATATGAAGGCAGAAATTCCACAGATTTTAGTTCTTCACACCTTTTAAAAGCAATAAAATCATTTGTATAAGAGGATTCGCTTGATATTTCAGACAGAGTTTGTCCTATTATATTTGCAATTTCCTTGGCATCTGAAATGATCTGTCCATTGTGATTTAAAAATGATACGTTCTGGGTATCAGAATAGCAACCAAAGATTTTCCTCACTTTGTCCCAAACAGTTTTGGATGAAACATGCTGTGTGATGGAATTTACATAGCAGCACCATGTTGCATTCATACTAATTTGACGAAATTTGGCTCTGTATTTAAAAAAAATTTAATAAGTTTTGAGTTGTGGGATATCTCCTGAAGTTATACCATGCCTTTTCAAGTGCTTTTTGGCAAGTTTCACTTTCTGCATTCCACCATGGCTTGCACAGCTTTGGAATGTTCCCCGATGTTTTGGGGATACTGATATCTGCTGATGTGATTATGCAATCAGTAATAGTGTTAACTGCTATATCTATAGAATTTTTATCAACCATGTCTGGAGTTAACCGACACAAGGACTCAAATAATGGCCAGTCTGCTTTCCTAAAAATATATTTAACCGGTCGTTTTGGGAATGTTGGATCATTTTTATATGTGTTAGTACAACTGGAAAATGATCACTGTTAAAGAGATTTGTAAAAGTTGAGAACTTACCGAATGGAGCTAGAGAAGGGGAACAAATGGCGAGGTCAATTGTATGAAAAGTATGAGAAGCTTGATGAAAGTGTGTATAACTATTGTCATTCAAAATGCACATACTATGGTCCTCAATAAGAGTTTCAATTTGACGCCCTCTTGGATTTGTATCGCTACTTCCTCAAAGAGGGTTATGACCATTAAAATCGCCTAGCAAGAAAAAAGGGCTAGGGAGTTGCTGAATTAGGTCATCAAGATGTCTCTGCTCAATATGTACACTGGGAGGGAGATACAAGTAGAATACTGTTATTCGACCATTTAGTTGAATTTTTAAAGCAACTGCTTGTAACTGTGTGTTTAAGAGAATTGGTTTGGAAGGTATTTGACATGAAGTTAGGCAGGCCACACCTCCAGATGCTCGAGAACCTTGTTGAAAATCACTTCTCTGTGTGGTATAGTTTTTGAATTTACCAGAAAAATGAGGTTTCAGATAAGTTTCCTGAAAACCCAAGCAAATTGGTTGATATTTATTAATAATTGATTTGATGTACTCTTTATGAGTTTGTAAGTCATGGCAGTTCCAAGAAACAATTTTAAAAGCCATTACTTCAACTTTAAATCCAAATTTTTTAAAAAACGGAGTCGATAATTTTTGGAGATTTAAAGGAGGCTAAATTAACTTCCTCACTAAGCTTCATTTCAGATATAGAATTATCCAATGTTTGTAGGTCACTCAGACTCTTTGTCTTGCGATTTTGTTTTATTGGGGTTAGATTTCATTTTCACATTCGAGTTTGTCTCCTTTGAATTTGCGTGGTCTTGCTTTGGCCGTTTGTTTTTAGGAGCCGGTTTGAGAAATTCATGTTTTTTGTCAATTGTTTTTTCTTTTTCCAGAGAGAGTTTATGGGATTTAAGTAGTGCTAACCAGTCTGATAATTTAACTGTAATGGTTTCTTCATTTTTTGTAGCAGAAGTAGAAGGTTTCAGATCTGTCGGAGTCGGAATTGGTTCAAGAGGTGTGTCGGAATTTTTAATTGTTGTCAAAGCTGCAGTGTACGAATAGTTTGTTTTAGGAGTTCTATCATGTACAATTTTACGGGCTTCCTGGATAGAGATATTTTTGGTAACTTTAACGGATAGAATTTCTTTCTCTAGTTTCCATTTGGGACAGGTTTCTGAGTAGGAAGCATGATTTCCCTTGCAATTAAAACATTTTTCAGGTTTTTTACAAATTGTTTCTTTATTTCCCGGTTCAGAACATCGGGGACAAAGAGCAGAAGATCCACGGCATGCAGTTTTAGTGTGTCCAAGTCGCTGACATTTGAAGCAGCGAATAGGATTTGGTATGTAAGGTCGGATATCACAACAGATACAACTGGCAGCAATTTTTGTCGGGAGAACTGGCGTGTCGAACGTTAATATGACATGGCGAGTTGGGATGATTTGTCCATTACTTTTCAAAGTGATGCGGCGTGCTGCAATTACTTTTTGAGCTTCAAGCTCCGATACAAATTCTGCATCACTAACCATCAAAAACTCATCACTCGACATCACTCCCCTTGTATAGTTGAGAGATGCATGAGCAGAGACAGTAACTGGAATGTCACCAAATTTTTTGATAGACAAGAGTTGTTCAGATTGCTTAAGTGAGGAAGATTCAACTAGTAAATCACCAGATTTCATTTTTTTATCGATTGCACATTTCCAGCAAAGGTATATATATGTTTTTGAATTAGGGAAGGAGACATATTTTTCAGTTTCCCCTCTTAATTATGAAGTACAAGGAATTTTGGAAGACGCTTTGGCAATTCATTTGATTTCAAATTCAGTGAAGTATTAGAGTGAGTTTGTTTTACGAAAGAACCCATGCAATACAAGATAAGAATTTGGGCCCCGACAGGACTGCCCACCATGGAGCCCAACAAGGGAAGGCAGTTGCTGGCTCTGGGCATCCCCAGCCTCAGTACTTGCCTTGTATGCTAGCCAGGACCTATACGCTAAGGGCCACTTCCGGGAACGTCTACCACCCTTAACGCAGAGCCCCAGAAGTTGACCACTGTCGCTTGATCCCCTTGAGCAGACCAGCCAAGTGGCTGGGATACCGGTTGATTGATATACCAGGGACCAAAATGTACCACCCGTCTAAGGGGTCGCCACGCACGGTCAACACGTGGGGGTATATTGCTGTCCATGAGAAGCTAGAAGCAAACAGAGCGGCAACAGCTTCTCATGGAGAGCTCCCTCACCTACCCTCTTGGGAAGGAAGGAAAAAGCAAAATCTCAAGGGGAGGAAAAACTAGAAAGGAGATTAGACACTAGGGTACTTCGGGGTCGTGAAGCCCGTCACACCTGGAGAAGATGTGCCCCTTAGGGGGAATCTTCAGTGGAATCTGGTTTCGAACCTGGAACCCTCCGGCCCCGATGCCAAGATCTTGGCACAAGGCTTCCGATGCCCCCCGAGTTCCGTGGAGTCTCTCGGTCCAGTGTTCCAAATCGCAGAAAGTTCAAGGCATTACCAATCCTTTTCATACAGAATATAATTTGAAGCAAAAGCGAACGTCGACCGATAAGATTCAAAAACAATTCCCTGTAGATAATCAGCGAGAATACGCACCGATAAGAGAGTTCATACAAAACGTTACGCTTGGTGCAAATGTCTCGTGTATACCAGCCAAGCTTCGACACGCGTGGCACTTTGTAAATTAAATATAACATAGTGCCAGAAAAACTTGCACGTATTATTCCTGAGGTGGCCAACATATATTTTGTTTCGAGCTCTTTCCTTAAGACATTTAAGCGATCGATTATACCTTCAAAAATGGTCATTTTTGGAAACTTATACTTTCTACGGATTTGTTTAGGGTTTTATAGAACGAGAGCCTGCTTTTTAGGCTATGCTGCGCCAATCAAGTGTTCATCTTTCCAAGGTAAATTCGATACGAAATTCCTGAACGTTCAGTGAAACATTCAAACAAAACGAATCGGGTAATCACCGACAAGTTGAATGTCAAGTCAGAAGCCCTGGTAAAAATTGGAGTTTAAACGAAGGAATGTTTACTATGGATTCAAGCTTGAAATACTGGATCTCCTTACTTTGCAACAGGCACATTTAAGCGGAAGAGGAAAACATCGCGCATGCACTCAGCCAAGACTCGTTTGTTGTTTCACTCGAAGTGTAGAAAATGGTTATTAACCTGTGTGCCGTGAAAATGTAAATAAAGTTCGTTACTGTAGTCAAATGCAACTGTTGCAAACTTACCACTGAAACTTTGCAGTCAGTCGTGGAAAGATGCGGCTTGAAGGCTCCAAGGATGTCATCCTCTCCCGTCTGCGATTGCATTTTCACTTGCCATCGATGACTGTTCGGACAGACAGTCAAGCCTACACTGTAAAAAATTCCGGAAACTTTTAAGGTAAAAATTACTGTAAAATGGAGAATTTACAGTACCCGCAATTTTCGCAGTACATTTTACCGGAAAAGTCGACTACACTAGCGCCGCTTGCGGCCAGTTCAATGCGCGGGAACCATGAAGAACGAACTGTCATGATATGAAATAGGAGGATGAAAATACATGGTAAGTTCTTGTGTTTTTATACATTCTGTATTAATTTGTTTAATTTTGTGTACTATATCATTTATCTTATTAATTACCCTATTAAGGGTGATTTTTAAACGAAGGAAGTTGATTTAACATTGTTTGAATCTCATATTAGGCTTCGTGTTACATTAGTTCTTTTTTTGTTCTTTTCGTTTAATATTTTGTTTTTGCCTGCATTATTATATTCTACAGCTTTTTTAGGGAAAAATATATTTATTATTTACAAAGTATCGAAAGTAATTTATAACAAGATATCAAATTTTATAATTAAAAGTTTTATGTTTTCAAACGAAATAATAAAATATATTGTTAAGTTGATTATTCCATCATAAAAGTTATTCCATTATTATTTCATATTATTATTTCCATTTATAAATGAAAATTTTTTCTTGGTATATCTTTAGGAACATTGTTTTGAGAATGAAAATTTAAATGTTAAATAAGTTCAAATAGTCTGCCTGTTCAGAATTCAAATGTTTTGTTTACATTTAGCAACCTTACTTTATTGAACTTTTTTTTTCTGTTGTAAGCTTTAAATATGGAAATTTCTTTATATAAAATATCGGACACTAAGAATGTTTTTGAATACAAGTTTTAATGTTTTTGAGTTACTAAATAATTTGTTCAGATTATATATATATATATAGGGTAAGATGCTCCAGTTTTGGCCACCTTAAGAGAAAATTTGAAATGGAAATTTTACAGTGGATGACTGTTTAAAACATATTAAATCATACTTATACTATTCTTTAGCAAATTTTATTGGCTTTCTTCTAGTTATAAAATTTTTCTGAAGAATATTTTAGATGTTGAGTTATGAATTATTAAATAAATTAACCCAATTTGCACCAATTTTGGCCACACTAATATTTTTAACAGACACTTTAATGAATTTTAAGTAAAAATAAATCCTTTTTATGCAATATATATTTTAGTACATTTTCTGCTATATGAAATGGGATTTTTTTTATGAATTTTTAAAGATATGTAATAAAATTTACATAAGCTGATTTTAGCTGCAGATTTCAGTTTTAAAAAACAGGAATGCAGAAAACAATAATTTAATTTGGTTGATAAAATACAAACTATAATTTAATTTGGTTGATAAAATACAAACTATGTATACTCGCATAATTTTTTTTTTGATAGAATATGAAACAAAAAATGGGGAGAGGACTAAACTTACATTGCAAAAGCATAATTTTTTTTAAAATATTACAAATCAAGAATTTGCATTATTATATTCACTAACAATATCCACAAATATGTATTTTTATAATTTTTAATTGCAACATTAATCAAATTCATCAGAATCATTTTTAAAATTAGAGCAATCCATGCATATAAAAGAATATTCCTCATCACTCGAGTCAGGTTCCTCAAGTTGAAATTTTCTAACATAAATGTGAGGTAAACATTCAAAATGGAGATGTTTTTGTCATTCCATTTTGAATGGCCTTAACTGCATTACCAACTTTAGATGGTGAGTAGCAAAATTTTTTTATATAAATGCTACCTGCCTTCTTATTTTTAATTGGAGCCATTACTATGTAAAATGAAAACAAACAAAGCTATATTAGTTACTTTTCATTTTAGAAACAAAACTAAATCAGTTGCTTGTATTTTAGAAATAATAAATAAATTAATTATTCATGCATTTAATTTTTTTACAAGTTGCATGTTTGAGAAAATTGAACCAATCAGATTGAAAATAGTAAAATAAGGATTGCTTAAAGTATTGGAATGCTTCTTATTAGTTAATTTGAAATTACTGGTTAATTATTGGAAAAACAAATCCAATGTGGCTAAAACTGGAGCATCTACCCTATATGTTCTTATTCAAACTGGTCCATAAAGATATTCATATTTTTAATGCTGGTTATTAAATGAAAGAAAAAATATTGTAACTTTTTGCTAATAATTTTAGCATGTTTCTTTACTTTCCCCTACATTGTTAAAACTTTAAAAAAAATTATTTATTGTTTTAATCTATATATTTAAATTATTTATCAACTATCTTAGAATGGTGCGAGTTCCTATTAAGGAATTTTTGTTGATGCCTTTAATGTGTATATGATGCCTTAAATAAAGCATAAAATGTAACTATCTTGCATCCATTTGATTTTTTATTGTTTATTTTACAGACTGGAACACTTCAAAAATGTTTACTTGTGAAAAATTTAGTATAACATTAAATACACTGAAAGATTATGTAGATAATTTTTTTCTATATAGCAATGAAAACAAATTTGAAATAATTTGGGATCTCATGCTATTGGTGGTGAAAGTTTTATAGTAGAAAATTTCTGTAGATATTGCGACATAACAAAGAATATGTTCATACAAAAACCATATTGTATAGGTGATATCAGAACACCTGAAAGTTATAACTTAATTGTGGAACATAAACATGATAATGTTATTGTTGATGGTATAAAATGCAAAAGCATTTTTAATGATTTGAAGTATTTTCACGTTTTCTCTCCATGCCTAGGACATGACCTTTTTGAAGGTGTTGTAGCAAATTATTTCTTTTTATTCGTTGAGCATTTTGTAAAAATAAAAAAAACATTTTACTTTCTAAGAACTCAATTCTTTTTCAGTCATCAAACAATATTTTTAACATAAAAATAAAGACTGTACTTATAATTTATTTTAGATTTCTACTACTCGTGCTGAGGCATTAAAAATGGACTTGCCTGTAACTCCTGTATAATAGTTTGTGGTAAGTTATATTTTCTGTAAAATTTTTTGAATTGTATGTAATTTTAAAAATGGAACAAGAATACATTTTGTGTGTTATACCTCTTTGTTTTACTAAATCTAGCTACACCTCTACATACATATTGCTAAGTTTAGGGTCAGGTGGGGTGAAGTGGTCATACATCAAATAAAATTCTATAACTTTGTAATGAATATTGGTATGAATGTAATTTTTTTTATTTTAGCTTTGAATAGTTAAGAACTAAGTTTAACATTTAAAATTATATTAATTGCAACACTTTAGTAGGAGAAAACACCCATTTTGTTTGTTTATGTAGCAGTTTGAAGTTGGAATACCTAATTTAACTTTTCTCCTACATTTTGTTTAATTAAGTTTGCATTAAATTGACTCTGCAGAAAGCTTCATACAGATCTTAAGAATACTTCCTCATTAACAGATAAGCTGAATTAATTACAAATATTATTTTATAGTAATTTAAGTAAGATGGGGTAAAGTGGTCATAGGGATAGGCTTAACATGCATCACTGTTTTAAAAATTTCTTAAGCTTAATTTATTAGACAGGTGTTAAATATTAATTAAAGATATATTACAGATTATAATTAAAGATTTGAAACTGGATAACCCCAGTTTTTGTACCAAAAGCATCACATAACGCATATAAGAAATCAGCCAATTGCAAAAAAGGATGTACTCAAAGGTCGATCAGTTTTTTTTCTCTCGAAACTAAATAATTGAATGATTATCAATCATTAAAGATTTTTAAAATTATTACATTTTTAATTAAATTATTTCAAGAAGTATAATATGTTTGTTTGCATTTTGTAATTGTATAAAAATAAAAGTATTAAAAATTTATTAGTAAATATAATGCTAAAATTACTTTGCTGATTTAAAAGCATTAGTGACTTTCTATTACTTTTGACTTTGAAGTATGTGTGTAACATTTTCGCGCATATTAATGGGGAAAAGTCACTATTTTAACCTCTAGTTATTTTTTCAATTTATTATAAAATATTCCAAAAGTGAAGCATATTCTATCTGCCAATTAAGTGTTGCTTTGATAATTTCTTGCAATGCTCAATTTTATTACAGTTTTAAGAATTGAGCAAAGCAAGTTTTTCATATATATTTTTAAATTAATTTCTGGGCTTGTTTCTTTTTCTGCCTTTTAGTATTTCAGCATTGTATTCAAGTGTTGATATTCTATCACATTTTGGGAAAAAATAGCCCAAGTCAATATACAAAGCTAATTGTAGCCTTTTAGTGTTAAAATGGGAATAAAATATAGATTTTACCCATGACCGAACTTTAAAATGTATTTTACCTACAGTAATACAAAGTGACTTGGTCTCTTTTGATAGTACACCCACAATATGTTTGCTTGATTTCTGTGTAATTTTCTGGATTCCTCAACTGCTGTAGAGGTAAAATAATTTAATAAATTGTGCATTATTATATTTCTAGGTGGTTTGTGAGCATTAATTCGAGCGAGGAGCTGAAACAACCCAGACTAAAGGGAAGAAGGCCTCTATTGAAAATTTTTTAATGTAATACTGTGTAAAATGTAATGTAAAGTGGTAGCAGTGGTCCTATAATTTCAAATAGAACTATTCTAAAATGTATTAAAATATCTTTTTCAACTTTTCTCTTCAGTTTAAAATGGTAAACAAAATGGTAAAGGGAATTACAAAGAACAATAACAATAATTTTGTTTCTTAATAACCACAGAAGTTTAAAAATGGGATATTAAAAAATCTCTTTTTTGTGTGTGTTATTTTAATATTAAAAATAAATACTAAAATTATATTTAAAAATTTCTACCATTAGTCAAACAGTCCTTGAATTTCTTTCCAAAAAGAATGTTTTCAAACTGATTTTTCTTATAAAATATCCTTTTACATGTAAAATAACACTTTTTAATAATCTGAAAATTGCATCTAGGTGGGGGGAAAATGTTGCCAAATTGACAGTTTCTTAAAGTTTAATAATATTTAAAATGTTTGTCCATTTTTATGGATATTCAATTCTTTAGTGTTGTAGTATAAAATTTAAGCTTTAGTTTGAATTTGGGTTAATATACTCAATTGATAGCTCTTTTATTTACCCTGGAAAAAGAGCCTTTGAAAAATAGCTTTAACATAATCAGAATAAAATGAAAGCTTTTTTTTAAAAAAAAATCTCCACCTGGTAAAGTGATTGGTGTTTTGCAAGATCCTTTGGTAACAGATATTTTAAGTAAGAAAATATAAATATTTATTAAAATTTATAGTTATCACAGTTAAAAAATTGTTTCTAATTTTTTATTGAAAATTCCTATATTTTTCTGTACTTGTGCTGCTATTATTGTATTTAGACTGCAAATTGTGATGTAATTTTACAATTTTTGTGTCTTGAATGTACATTTTTATGACTGTGTCATTGTATAATTTAACTATATCTTCTTTAACTATCCCAGTATTTTGTACCTGTGTCATTGTTTTTTTTAATTTGGTAATTTTGTCATATTACTATTTGTAAATAGAAAAATAAAATGTTTTTGTTACATTTTGATTTGTTATTTCGTTGCTAAAAATAACCCAACCTAAAGCTCTTTTAAAAATTACATATTACTATAAAATTTACTGTGAGGGAAGTCAGGGAATTTTATCGATCTGGAAAAATCGGGGAAATTAATAGTTATTTGTTTCTTGAGTTATTGTCTATAAATTAGTATCTTATATCTAGCATTATTTGTAACAGTAAATGGAATTTTTAAAACTTATATTCATTTATAAAAGCATAAGTTTTTGATTAGAGCGATTAATCTATGATTTGTTAAAGAATAAAGATTTGAAGTAATATTTTGGCAGTTACTCTTGTTTAAATCTTGGCTAAAATATATATTGGGTACGCATTTCGTATTTATTTATTTTTCTTTTCAATTCAAATTTATAATTTTCTATTATTTGGGTACGTATAATTATACTATTTTTATATTTATGCTGCAACATGTTATTCTGGTACCCATGCAAAGAGCACTAATTAGTTATTGAACTGTTTTAAAGTTTTGAGCAAAGATCACAATAACCTGTACTGTTAATATAATTTAACTTGTGTTGCAAAGAGTAGTTATAATGTTTCTTAGAATTCTTAAGCAGTTTTAGAAGCAAAGTGCTTTGTTGAAATTTCCAGTATTTTTTACATATAAAAAATGTAATATACTGTTTTAATCGTTTTTTTAGGAAGTTCATTCCATTTTTTAAAAATTAAATTTCATAAAAACATTTGATTTTTTCATATTAAATAATTGGTAAAAGTGTTTAATAATATATATTGTACGCATACAGTGATTCTGAGAAGGGAGAAATCCAGAAAAGTAATATAATTAGTAGCCGTAAATCAGGGAAATGTTGCAAGTTTAGTCAGGGAAATTTTTTTCACAGTTTCTGTAGCCACCCTGTTTCAGTAAATGTTACTATAATATTTACTGGATTTCAGTAAAATGTTACTGTAATATTTACTGGATTTCAGTAAAATGTTACTGTAATATTTACTGGATTTCAGTAAATGTTACTGTAAAGTAGACTGGTTAAGTATATATTAATGTAAAATTTACACTTAAAAACGCTGTATGCTATGCAGTAGAAACCTATAATTGTAGTAAAAGTTCCTGTAAAAATAGCAATACATATTACCTTAGAATTTGTGATAAAATTTACTGTAAATCGGTTAATGTTACTGTAAAATTTACAGTACACTTTAGTTTTTTTCTACTGTAAAATTTTACGGTAAAAATTGAATTTTACAGTAAAAAGTACTGGCACCCTGATTGCCAGTACTTTTTACTGTAAATTTACAGTAATTTTTTTTACAGTGTATAAAGAAAGACACTTCAGATAAAGTGTGGACGAGATTCAAAGTCTTCGACATGGTACAAAGATTGGTTAATGGTACATAGTATAGATACATTTAATTTGATAGTTTAACCCTTTGCGGACAGGTACGGCGTATAATGCGAGCCGTAGTTCATCCAGTTAACGAAGAAGATAGAGGCTAAAATTCGGACACAAATGTGTATATTATCCATCCATTCAAACCCCTAATCTTATTACACTACGAAAAATAAAGTTTTATATAATTAAATAACTACAGAGTTGGAAAAAATGGGATGGCGTATAAAGTGCGCCAACACGATCCGAGTGTTCCAAATAGCTACCTGCCCGCAAAGGGTTTATTAAAAGGTTTCAAACTCTCGGCACAAAATTAATATCTTTGCGGCCCGGCAAACACGACATTAAGCTACGAAATTTGTTAAAAATTGAGACACAATTTGAAAAACCTAATTATACACGATTATCTATAAAAAGCCAAACAATTAGACTGACCGATTACTAGACGCATCGTTTCCCCCACCAACAGAAAAGAATATTTTAGCGGCTGACAATACAATAACCACGATCCAATGTCGTTTAGATTTGAAGGTAAAATTCCGTGAAGATGGGACGTCTGAATTTTAAAAATACTTACCTGCGTGGTTTGAAGGCTCTCGACAATTGGCATACGAAATTATTTCAATGTTTGGAAGTACTCATCTCTTTTCATACGTGGAAATAACTGCTCGAATCGACAAGTCTCCTTTCAAATCCGGAATTATTGATATTCACCTTTGATCAGTTTAGAAATTAATCTCTGCGTATAAGCTGCAGGAATGGCGCTAGAGTTTGCCCGACGGGGGGTGCCGATTTGCCCTACCGGGAGGCACGACCTGCTGCATGGGGGGGGGGACGAGTGTAATGAAATTGATCTCAAATTTTTGCCAGATTATTTATCAACTACAATTGAATACCCCGTACAAATATTTTCCCGACGGGATACAAAATTTTTCCCCTAAGGGGGCACAGCTTCCCGACGGGGGGACCTGACCCCCCGGTCGCCCCCCTGGCGCCCCCCTCGATAAGCTGTCCCTCTAAGTAGGAGAGAAAATTGATGCAAGGAGTCGGTTAGAAAACATCAACTTTGCTTATACTGCGTTTTCGAAATACGTTTCTATAAAAATGAAGTTTTCTGTGGCACATAAGCTTAGACCTGGATTATTTGGCCTGTGATGGCATTTGAGTTCGACACCCTAGGCTTAACCTTCCAGTTGGGAGCGCGTATGCTGCAGATACTTATATCGTGTATCGTATTGCATATCTATATCGTGTTTTAGAATAAAGCAATTTTTTTATATAATCTGCATTAGCTTCATACTAAAAAAATTATATAAATAAAGATTGCAATTTGATTTATAAAAGAACGGTATAAGCATGTAAATACGATGCACGATACGCATCATCTCCTGCATACCCGCGTCCTCTGGAAGGTTAAGGGAAGCATGTCAAGCCCCAAAGCTCACACGAATCAAACAAGATCGGCGTCTCAAAACAAAAGGGTTAATGTCCAAGAGTTACGCGAAAGATGGGTTTCTTTCTAATGCAGTCTTGCCATTTCACAATTGTCTCAATATTAATCCTACATGAATTTTAGCAATTCCCAATCTTCAGGAATCTCGTTTTCTTTCTTTCGTATGCTTCTGTAACCACTCCAAACCAACCGTTCCAAACGCCAAAACATCTATTCTTGTCTCAAAACTTAGACCCATAAATATAGATTCTGGCCGATTTTTAACTCCAAGTAGTCGTACCGATGTTAATTGCCATAACATAAGCAATGGCGGCCCATGCGATGCAATCGTAGAAGGTGTTGTACCGCTTAGCGATGCACATCTGTTCCACTTTAACTTTCATTTTAAATTTCGGGTAATTTAATGCCTAGTAAATTCCTTGGTTAAAATGCTCGTTTTAGTTCCCGAAACGATTCGCAGAAAATATAAACTGGAGATTAGTTTTCCAATTACCTTCCCTGCATTTCTTAAAATGTACAGGTGGGGAATTTTAGTTCACGAGACAAGATCTTACGGCTCAATTCAAAAAGCAATTATAATTGAATGATTATTCAAGATTGGTTGAAACCCATCCTTGCTTCATTCCCTGCTCAAAGATAAGCTGGTATATCGTGCGACTGCTGAAAACGTTCCATCTAGCGAAAACACTGCAACTGCATGCAACCTCTCGATTCATAATTCGCCCCAGAAAATATTTTTAATGTAAACTATTCGGGATCCAATTTATAACAGGAGTTACCAAGACAAAATTTATTAATTCCATTTAATTTTCCTGGAAGCAAGTAATTATACTTAAAAATAATTGATATTTAAGAATTTGCGTCACTTGAAGCCACCCACACTTTACTCGAAGTCATAGCTTCTTAAGCTAGGGTTAAGGATCGCAAATACAGAAGAATATCGAGAGAAGGTTTTGAAATCGCTTTCAAGATTTTTCACCACTTAATCTTTTACACTCTTATGTAGTCAGACTAAACATTCCGAATGATGCATCTTTTACACATTCTTGTTGGATAGCTCTTATTACAAAAACCATACAATAGCGAAAACAAATTTTTAGGAATTTAAACAAATTAACTATTTTTCAGCCTCCTAAAGTTCTAAATCGATCCTTATGCTCACACGTGTACAATTATGCATCTTGTCTTTCAGAGAGCAAAGGGTTAAGAGATGGAGACGCCATAAACAGCAATGGAATGCAAAAGCTACAATATTCGCCTCGGAAATGGATGAAAGATACTAAATAAGATAAAGCATCGAGATTAAACCTCAGTGAGAATTTGGCAACTTTAACGAATGGCTTTGGGTTTCCAAGAAATTCATCTCGAAATTCGCAATATCTTTAAAGTATGGAGTAATGGTAGTTTCTCACCTTAGGAAACTAATTTCGCCAACATTCCGTAGTGGGATCTATTGCACTAAACACGTTTTCATTCCTTTTCTCTTTTTCATAGTTCGCTGAGAAGCTCAACTCTTTGCCAGGACTGACTTTGACTCTCAAACTCCGAGTTATTTGCTTGAAACTTTCGAAATGGATTAAAAATGCGTGCAAGAAATTTTTATACTATTGAAACAAGGGAATATGTTAAATAAAATGTCAAGACAGTTTTGTTCAATGACAATCCAGAGTAAACCTCAATATACAGTAACTGGGTTTTAGTCTCTGCTAAAAGTATAGCAACTAGATTTTACAACCTCCAATTTCAATACATACACTTTTTGCACGATCTGGTCACCATGGATGCCCGAAACTCAAATCAGAATACATCTTGGGAATGTCTTGATGCAAGTTGAAAGCCTCTGCTAGTATGCCCTTCAGGGAGTACGACTTAAAATATGCGATTATCTAGTTTCCTCCCTCAACGTCCAACCAAAAAATAGAGTGGAAACCAGAACTCTTACAAGTCATTATGTTCCAATATAATATGAAAACTAGAATCTCTTATTAAAAATTAGCATTCAGGAATACGATTCGAATCCCGATTTGTGAAGTAACGCGAGAGCTTTAGAGATTCTAGGACAAATTCCTTTAGGGAAATTCTCGAACACCTAACATAACAAACGCCAAAGATCCTTTTACTAAAAGCACAGAGTTGGTAAACTTCGCAAATGATCAACTCCAACAGAGTTTACTTTTTTGGCAAAATACCTTCAACTGCGTATTTTTTTGCTTCTACTCCGCATTTAGTTAAATTATTCTTATTTTACTTTTAGAGATCTCCAAGTTTCTTTATTGTGCTTGGCATCTACAAAGAAACTGCATGTCGATTCGACAAGAATTTAGTTTTTGCAACTCCAATCACGCAAATTTTACTATTCGGCAAGAAAGGCAGGTCAAATGGCTTAATTGAATATTCAAAAAAGGCAAAACTCTGCAGAATCCTTACTTGTTGATAGGGATATAAATTTTAGTTCGATGCAGTCATGCAATAAGGAGCAAACTCAATAGAGATAAAATTTTTTTGGCGAAACAAGAAATGCCAATTTTCCCACAACTGCAAGTCGCATTAGAGGCCATTTGTTGTACAGAGTATTTCAGATTGATAGGCATCAATTTTGAATGACAAATCACAGTTAAGTAAAGTTTTTAGTAGCAAATCTGTTGAATGTCAATTTATTTCCGTTCGCATAACCGCGTTCAGCGAAAAACAAAATGCATCTTTGAACACACCGTTTTAGCACCTTTTCGCCGAAATAAATTCGTATAACACATTTTGGTAGAATCTTAAATACCGTGTTATTTACGTGTAATCCACTTACTACACTTTGCTAGTGATTTCATAAAATGAACACTGAAGATGTCGCTTCACCAAATATTATATGGCACGATATAATGCATCGGGTTTCACCGCTTTTTCGTGCACTAAAATAAGTTAATATGCATAGAACGTCATTCTATATAAAGAGGTGTAACCCTCGATTCATGCAGGTTCGAAGTTGGAATATTACCAGCTGCATCCCGCGATTTTCTTGGCTAGTATTACCTTTCAAGATTACAGCGTCGAGTTACTTTACATAACTACAACAATGCATACAAGCAAGAAAATGCTTCGTTTCAGAAGGATTTGGAACTTGTCTGCAAACTTTATATCTAAATAGACTTAAGGAAACGATGAAGTTGAAGGATTAGAAGTGGTAGTTTTGTGAACAGTAGACCTCGTGTCTAAAAAATCCAATCCCCGCAGTCTTTAAAGATTTATGCATTTTTTCGAATGCGAATTTGCACAAGAATCAGCTTTCATCAATATTCAAAACTAAAAAACGTCTCATCATTACCAAATGAAAACAATTAACCCTTTATTTCCCGAACGTACTCAAGAGCACTACTTTAATCATGCTTATATCTTCGTAAAACAGGCAACGACTAGTCTGTTTTACGGGTCTATTCTGGTACCCCTGGTTGGGTTGGGAGACGTCACCTTTTCCGCACGTTAACAACGGGAAAAGTGACGTCTCCGAACCCAACCGGGGGTACCAGAATAAACCCCTTAAAGTATCTTGAATATCTATCAACCAATCAAATATCGCTAATAGATTTTTCTCTCAGATCACTTTTTTTAAGGAAATTTTCAAAAAACTATTACGTTTCTATTCGTCTAAGGACCGCGTGACATAGGGGTAGAGTCTCGGCTTCGAAATCGGAGAATCACTGATTCAAGATTCGATTTCACTGATGATCCATGGATGATGCCTGATCAGTGGCGTAGTGAGGTAAGTGGCGCCTGGGTCAAAATATGATTTTTTCTCCCCCTTCCCCCGTCATTATCAATAAATTAGCTTGTTCAAATGTCGCCAGGGACATGGTGTTTTGGCGTCCTCTTATCGCATTTGACTTTAAAAAGTATAATAAATTCATTAACCTTCCAGCAGGCGCGCTTATGCAAATTTTACGACATATCGTGCATCATATTACACACACACACACACACACACACACCGTGTTATTTTACAAAAATAAATACAACTTTTATTTATGTTATCTGTATTCATTAGCCTAATAGAAAGCAAAGATTTTATAGATAAAATTGCACTTAAATATATAAAATAACGATATAAATATGTAATACGATGCACAATTCAAGTATCTCTTGCAAACGCGCTCCCGCTGGAAGGTTAACGTTTTGTCACCATGGCCAATGGCGCTGGAAAATAATGTTTATTATTATTACTATTCAAGTAATCATCAGTGGCGTAAAAAGCTTAAATAACGCCAAGGGTACGGTACTATTTTTACGCTCCATCATCAGATTTTGTTTTAAAATTGAAATAACCGCAATAGAGTTTCGACTCCGTGGCCTCCCCTAAAACTGGCGCCCGGGGCATCTATACCCCCCCCCCCCCTTGTCTCTCGGCCACTTCGCCACTGTGCCTGATGCATGTGAATTCTAGCACAGGGGTACTTTTTGCACTGGAAGGCCTCATTAAATTTCGGAAGCTGGGGAAAAGGCCGCACGGGCGGAATCTTGAAGGTTATTGTTCTGCAATTGCTATTATATTACAGACATATTATTTCAAAGCAGATTGTAAATATCTGGTAAAGACGCTCAAGAAACTCAAAACGGCCGCATGCGGTTTTTAGGACGCAGGTTCCTCACCCTTGATCTAGCATAATAGTTCAGATATTCGCTCAGCTGGCGTTTCATCATCTGACCACGGTTCAGACTAAAGAGTCAGTACCATATTAGTCCTCGTGTATCATTGTGAAAGCTAGATTCAGTTCAGTCAGTAGAACGTTCCATTTCAATCTAGGCTAACTTCTGAACTAGACCAATGAACATAAATATTCGAAACGGGACCTGAATCTTGCTAATCTCTATTAAGTGCAAAATAACATTGGTGTAGCTTTAAAATGGCATGTAAATCTAACTAGCCATCTTGGTATTCTTAACCAATTATTTCAAAAGTACCTAATTGTGGATTTTTGAGAAAATTTCATAAAGTTTTTAAATTTTTAATAATTAACTGCTGGGCAACCAGTAGAATATTTGGAAAATAAGCTGTAGTGATCTATTTTTTTTATTCATTTCACCTCCCATCTTTACTTTGATGAAAAAGTTTTTGATCCTCTTTATCCTGGTACTTAAAAAGAATTTTGCATTCAAGGTGGCAATTTTGATAATTTTATTTATTTTAAAACAATTAATTAATATCGATTATTGACAGAATCAATGCTTACGGTATAGACCCGTATTCTGGTACACCCGGTTGGGTTGGGAGACGTCACTTTTTCCGCACGTTAACAACGGGAAAAGTGACGTCTCCCGACCTAACCGGGGGTACCAGAATAGACCCCTTAGATGGAAATAAGTGGCAAACGGCCTTAAAATTCATTAAAACGACTCGAATGGCTTCATTATCATCAGTCTAACATTTCCGTGTTGATAAAGGCCGGATTTATAGTAGGCCAAAGCACTTAATTCTGCGCCTTCCCGCCAGGTGCATTCACCGCAACTATAGAGACAGGCAACGTAAATGTGCCGTCAGTTTACTTAATGTGTATGGATGTGCTTAGAAAATAGTATTTTGTGTGGTCTTTTTAAAATAATACTGAAATTTGTAAATATTAAGATTTAATATCTTTTAAATCTGTGCCCTGGGCCAGTGGTGTCGAACCTGTGACCCGCGTGTCAGAGACTGACTCACGAAGGCTTTTTAAATGACCCTAGCTGATTTAAAAACTTAATTTTTACTTCATAAAAGAGAGAACAAACAATCTAAAAAAATTAAAGTATAAACGTCTAATGTCAAATTTATATAAAAATAATATTTCAACGTGTTTGTAGGCTAACTGATTTTCTATCGTATTTCCGTACCTGTGTATGACTCATGACAATTCCCCATTAACTTATACTAGACGTAGATCATGAAATTCGCCAAAGCAAAGAAAAATAGATACATATAAGAAGGAAAATGATGACAGAAAACTGATTGTGTATGTGAACTGATTTTGGTAAACCTGGAGTTTAGGGTGCGTACTATTTTCTCGCCAATTTTCTTTGGCGGAATTTTATTTGCCGTCACTAAACACTATTTAGGATAGGCAGTGAGTTTTTTATAAGTCTTCTGCGTATTCGATGCCTACGGCATCTCAAAACGAGAGATTGAGCACGCAATGCCTTCGGCAAATGTGTATCAGGCAAATTTTTTTAACTTAAAAAAACATCAGCGGCTTCGCTTTCAGCCAAGCGGGCCCCTCATAGCTTCGCTTTTTCATTGAGGAACGAAACACACAGGGAAAGCACGACACACAGGAATAACACGACATCTAAAGACGATGAAACTAGCAAGGGAACCATTGTTTCCAGAAAAAACATTTCTTTTTCGATATTTGGAAGCCATAATCAGCAACACAGAGAAAGAGAATTAGCAAACTCGATGAACGAAAATCTTTAGAAGAGAAGCGAACGGTTATTGAAAAAAATCGTTTGGTAAATGATCAAAAAATTCCAAACGAAGTATTATTTAAAATCTTACGCCGACCAATCAAATCGAAGAGAGCAGACAGTGGACCAGTGGAAATGAGTCGGAATTAAGAAATCCGCCGTAGACCGATAAACAAATCACTGACGGCGCATGCGCAAATGACGCCGAAAAAATCTTCAACTCTCGTCCAAAACAAATGTTCCGGCACTCTCTCTCTTGGCGACAAACAATTGACTAGCTTAAGGGAAACGAAGAGAGTACGCACCCTAAACTCCAGGTTAACCCTGATTTTATCGGTTGATTATCATTGATGGCATCTAAAATTGCTTAAGTATCTACTACGATAAATATTCAGATGTCTCTATATTAGTACAAGATGCTATTCCATATTCATGCGATATCTTTACACTGTTGTGCAGCATTCAAAATATCGTACCAACATCTATGCAATATCTTGTGCTAGTAGGTGTATCCAGGACAAATTTCACCCCACTTTTTTTCACAACTTTTAAATTTTTATTTGTTTCTTCATGGGAACATTTACATGATAATTTGAGATATTTTTCATTTAACAAAATTGAAATTAAAGTATTTTAAAAGTAAAGTATTACATAAATTCATTCTAAGCTTAAGATTAGTTTTCATCGTAAAATGCAGAGTCATCGATTTCAGTGTGATTGATTCATATCATTCTTCATTAATTTTAGCTTCGAAAGAGATTGCAACTATTCTTTAACCGATGAACCCATTTTAACTGACATCTGTGAAGTATAAATTTTGAATTGCCATATTCTACTATGACTCATAAAACATTCTTCACTATCCATTCCATGAGTTATATGAAACAAAGCTAAAAATCTAACTATTTACTCCATAAAATCTAACATTTATTCATAAAATAACCTAATCCTCGATTAGTGAAAACGAATTCAACCAAAAGTTCATTTTGAAGATTACAATTTTCATTCCATTATTGCCACAGGAATTTTCTCATTGAGCAAAGAATTTTTCACTTTTAGATATCAATTTTCAAATCTGCTATTTGTTGCCGAAGACAACACTTATAATATTCTTGCAGAGTCATTAACTAAAAGTTACTTTTCTTTCTAAATTATGGGTTTTCATTTAACCAAAAGAAATACATTTTTTCACCAAAAATTATTTAATCATGTCGTTGCGAAGATAAATTCTTCAATTTATATTCAAGTTCATTTCTAATTGTCCAATCTCTTCTTTTAAGTGGTATGTGGCTCCATCTATGAAAAGTTAGGAAAATCAAAAACCTAAAATATCAACAATGATTTCAGAACTTATAAACTAGTAATAATTTTTTCCAAATCAGTTGTCTGTAAATCTAAAAATTACAATTATTCAAGTAGCAAAAAATGAATTCAAGCGTAATAACGTTTCAAAGAATTTAAATGAGATTCTTTAATTCTCCGTTTGCTTAACGAAGATTTTTGAGCTTAGATGACTTTTTCTTTGTGTCAGAAGTAGTTCAATTAAGAAAAATAATCTAAAATTTTTTTTTAATGTTTTAAACTACGATGTCTTTACGCAAGTATGAGCGTGAGAGAGTATTTTCTATAAATAAAGGAAACACAATTTTTAAATCGGCCAAAAAGTCAAAGAACTGCTTTTTATTGATATGTTTTTGGAATTCACCGCTTAATGAATTCCTGCCTTGGAATTGTAAGTTTTTCCGGATAATTATTTTAAAATCGATCTCCAACATGCTCATCAAATTTTAATCCTGCTATAGCGAGACAGATAAAAAGGAAGAATTAAAAAAAATACTAGAAATCTCTCTCTCTCTAAAAAGGATATTGATGGGAGAGAGATGTGTTTAAAGTTGATATAAAAAGTAGGCTCCGAATACTGATAATATTTATAATTCTTTAATTAAAACGCCAGATTTCATCTATCTAGACCGTTGCGTTTTCGCTTTATCGTGTTCGTAGGCATTCCGGACAGTCAGATAGAGTTGCCACTGACAGATTTCACCTAAAATTTGGTATAAATATGCAGTTTTGTTATGAAGAGCACATGTTGTATTTCTACCACGTATCTCTTCCCTTACGGCCAACTGATTATATATGTCGAAAGAAAATAATTCTCACCTTTTACTTTCTCGCATACAAAGTATACAAAGAGAAAGTATTGCAATCGTGAAAAATTGTTTTCGAAATTTTGATGTATCTCCATCTTTTAGACCTCAGCTCCAAAAACACCGACTTAAACGCCTTACCTACTTAATTTCAAAAACGCATTTTTGGAATTAAGTCGGTCGTTCTCTGATAACATGGTAACTTAAGAAAGCAAAGAGTTAGAAAAAATGTAATTTGATATGTAGTTTTTGCCCCAAAATTGTAGATTTTCGTTGAATTTTGGGCGAAATACGTTCACGGGAAGTTTGTCTATCTGTCCGCCCCTTTGCACGTGCGCACGATGATCCCAAAGCATGTTATGCTGCATGGATGAATTTTAGCATATTATATTCAAACCACAATTGTAGATCTGCGTCTAATTTCGGAACTAAATACGTCGAAGGGGAGATTATCTGCTAGTTTGAGTATTCGTATACCTGTGAACACAATAACTCAAAAGCACAATGATATAGAAATTTGGTAAAAGCAGCGGCGGTTTTTCGTACAGGAGTTAAGAGCTCTCGCCTCGTGCCTTAAGACCCTAAGGGTCTTCAAAATCTATTCGACGTACATTACAATGGTGAGCCGATGATGAACTTACATAATTAATTAGGGGGGCCTCAAAAAATGTTGAGCCTGTGGCCTTCATATTGTCAAATCCGTCGCTGGGTAAGAGGTCTTGAATCAAAATTAGATTATCCAATTTTTGACCAAAACCGTAAAGGTAAATAAGTTGAAATTGCATATTCGATTCTCTTTAATTCACTACGAAGTTAATCACAAAACGCACCATACTGTGTAAGTCCATGAAAAAGTTAAGGGAAGAAAATCCCACTGGTTTAAAGCAGAAATAACAATGAACAAACATGTTGACCGCCTCGAACAATCAATTTTACAGTTTAGGCTTCGAATACTATATTATACAATTTTAAAACCAATTTCTAGAGAGGAAAATATTCTATATTTATGTAGCGTCGTTGTGATTAAAAATCATAAATTTATAAATATTTTATTTGCAAATTTATGGAATATTTTTTTGACGAGGGAAACAATTATAATTGGGAAATAAATATTTAAAGAGTATTATGAATAATATCATACTGTTTAACATGTGACTTATTTGGCCATATTGTTGAACTATGTTACCTATTTATGAGCAATGTTTTCTATTTATGTTTCTACAGAGTTTTAAATTCCTTTTGGGTAGTGGTTCAATTTATACTGTAGTAAAATCTCTAGAGCATTTTTACTCCTTTCAGTCTCAAGGGTTATTTAAAAAGTCTTGTCAAACATTCCTAAGACTATCTTATTTTATGTACATAGAGTAACGATTAGCGACACTGTCTCGCGTTTCGTCTTTCGTGACATTTATTTCATAACTTCGTCAGCATCCGGACTCTTCAGTTTTTACAGTTCAAAGAGAAATCGAATGAACCTTCCGAAATGTGAGCAGAACAGAGCGACAGCGCTGTGTGCAACTGAAAGCTATGCTTATGTAAAATTTTAAATTTATTGAATCAAACTAATATTAAACATTCAGGTTATTACTTAGGCAGCTCACTTTGAGAACATAACTGAAGTGTTAATTAAAAGATGTTTAATCTTAAATTGAAAGAGTGCGGCGATAATAAGAGATTTTAAAACTATTTAAGGGTTATTTTTAAACATTTTACTTGCATTTTTAACTTGTAAAATCTGATAAGATATTTGAAATACAATTTTCTCCAAATTAACCACATTTTTGAGAGGTCTATAGCGAACATCAATCATCAGAAAATAGAGAAATTTAGGGAATATCGTAAAGAGATGACGGGATTTTTTTTCTAGAGCAAAAAGAATTTGTTCCAAAAAATCACCAATAGAGGACACATAATATCTTTAAATAGAATATATCATATGAACTATGAAATTTATCCGATTAATGAGAACAAAATATGTTCAATATGTTTGCCGCCAAGAATAAACTGCGTAGTTCATTTATGTTATGCATTTTGTATAAAGATATTTGTGTGATTTGATTTAAACTCAAAATACATAACTACAAAAATGAACTAATAATTTATTACAACAAACAATAACAACCAAATAAAAAACGCAACATCCATACTAGACCAGGAAAAACAGATTCGATTTGACAAACGGAAAACAAAACAAGGAATCATGAACTGAACTATTATTCTTTTAGAATTCTTTTTAGAATTTCTTTTCAAATTTCTGTATAAATTTAATTAAATATCGACTGCGTTATCAGAATTCACAAAAATTAGGCAATAAGAAATTAAAAGAAAGAATTAATAAGTTGTTCAAAGTACATTTAAAAAAGATTTGAATTCAATACTAGAATTTTTATAACCGATAGAGACTTCGAATTAATTACATAACAAATTATCTTAATTATTTACGCAAAATGACAATTAAATATTCTGGTTTAATCGATATTTACGAATTATATGTTCTGTGACGCCATCTACTGAATAAATCCAACGATATTTTAAGTTCTATTGGTGGTTTCTAAAACTAATTATTTTCATTTACAAAAATCTTACTGATGAATAGTTTTTGCTATAATCCTCTAGGAAAAGTTGGGTGTAATTTAGGACAACGTGAGCTTTTAAAAACTAGATTCCTTAAACAATATAACTAAAATCAAATTTGGATCTCTTTTCAATGTCAGAAAAGGCTTCTTCTACAGTGGCGGCTATTAAGTGGTAAAAGTGGGGGGGGGGGGATTTTACAGAAACCAAAAAGTACCCCGTAGTATAAGGATTAGACAACAAAATTTTAAAATTCAGTTGCAAAATTAACTAGCTTTCCCGGACATTGTTGTATTTTTAAAATTCCTAATTTTAGGCAGCTAAAATGAAATACAGTGATCTCTCACTTATGCGCGGACTCAGGGGAAGAGAAAAAAACGTGCATAAGTGAAAAACCACAAAAGGGAGCTTAAAAGTGAAACATCAATATAGTGTACATATATTGTTAATTAATACTATGTATATACTACTGAAAAATGTAAATAAGATTAGTTTCAAAATGCAAATACGTGTATAACTTCCGTTAATTATTTTTTAAGAACACAAAGAAAATGGAAATGCTCCAGATTTTTTAAAATCTCCCTCAATGTTGATTCTGGGACATTAAAATGCTCAGCTAAACCTTTTTTCGAGGTGCAAGGATTTTCTTCGAATTTTTTAATAACGACAATTTCGTTCTTTTCGCTATTTTAAAACTTAACCATCTAATAAAAACTCCAAAGATGGTTCTTTCGTTAGCGATCAATGCCACGTGGTACGTACCGTACTAACTTCTCTAATTGGCTGCTGTATAAATGAGACTTTTACTGACGTCAATCACAAGAACCCCCACTTACAACCTTGTGTATAAGTTAGAGGAATGCGTTCCTGGAATCTGAACAATAGAGGAAGGGCGAGGGAATGCATTCTTAGAAGCAGGGCAAAACGGGGTTTTGTTCTGCTGAGAAAAAATATTTTAACTAAGAAAATTTTTTCGACGCGCGTAAGTGAGAGGTGCTTTTTAATGCGGCGCATAAATGAATAAGAGTTATCATTGTTTGCCCATATCCC
>BGPR01000030.1:1204765-1223108 GCA_013235015.1 Araneus ventricosus | reverse complement strand
GGAAGAAATTATTGAATAATCCAATAAATATTGAGAAGGTGTTGTTTGTGGTGCTGGCAGATTTCTCATATTGAAGTTTTTGATTCTTAAGAAACATTTTTGGGAAAAGTTTTTGAAAACACTTATTAATTTGAATACATCCATTAAATAATATTTATTTATTCGTAAGGAACGAAAACGGGCTTTGCCTCAGTACAATCCCATGTGCTATTTGCTGTACATCTTCATTAATACAGACAGCATAAATTCTTAATTTGACTTCATTCATATGCAGTAAAACAGTGCACTGTTGTCATTCGTGTGGAATTGAGGGAGCATGAGGAGGATGCACGTCCTATGCGCTATCTTCTCTAAACTAGATCGTCTCTTGAATAGCTCATCACGTGAATTGATTCCATTGTATGAGTTTCTTTGCTGAAATCTCATCTCAGATTGATAAACCTTTTATCTTCTGTAAGATCTTCTTTCACCTTCTTAACAGTAACAGTTCTTAATACTGTGAACCTTCTTTAGTACTCCGTTTTGACTGGGATCCAGTTCATTATTATTTCAATGTGAAAAAAATCCTTATGACGTCGCAGGTATTCGATATTGTGTCGCTTAAAACAATATGAGAAATAATTTTTAAGGAAATAAAGTCATTTCACAATGATTTAATTAAAATAAAAAAAAATCAAAGGTCACCACATTCGAAATTAACAGAAAGTTTTCGAAACAAAATTTGAGCATTTCTACATAAACCTTCCTAATACGAAAGAAAAACCAACGACTATTGCAATAATCGTTTGAGTTTCTATCTATTGCAATAAAATGACTTAAAACATCACGATACATACAATAACGAGAATAGCGCTTTGTTATATGTTCTCTGATAAAATTCTAGAAAAAAGAAATATCTATTAACGGCTACTCAAGAGAAGTTGTTGCAATGAAAGTGCTATAATTATCACTATGCGTGCTGAACTATTTTTTTACAGGTGCCTTTTCAAAATTTGAAACATTTACATTTTAATGTGGCATAGCCTAACAATATATTAAAATGATTCTGAAACCAAATTTAAAAAAATCTCCTTTAATTTCAAATTTCTAGTTTGAAACATCTTAGTATGGTAATTTCTTAGGCTTGATTCGTCTGTGTGGTCTTCATCTGGCTTGATTGAATCAGCCGTAACGATGCCTATCCTAGAAACATTATCATGTTACTGCCAGCCTAGGAACATTATCAAGTTAATAAAAGCAAAAAGAATAATTCTGCTTTGGAGATAATGTCCACAGAAATGAATTATTTTTTATCATAATTTTAACGTCAGCAAATACACGTGAGTGAAAGGTTTGGTGAAAATATACAATTGGTGTGAACTTCGTTACAGCATAAAAAACATTGTTACAAATTGTGTTTAAAACTAATTTTGAAAAAATATTAAAACCAAAGAAAAAATTCCACGAAAATAAAATTGGTATTACTGAAAAGTTAATTTTCCGAATTTTAAATCAGTATAAAAATTTTTTTTCTGCGATAATATGTTTCAATGGTGGAAAAGGATTAAAACATTTCAACTAATTTTTCATTAATTAAAAAATTAACTAAAATTTTGAAAAACCCTTTCTTAGTGACCATCTTCTGTGCAAGGAGTAACTGCGTGGCAAATTTGGGAGCTCTATGTTTGACATGCAAAGCGTTGTAATCTGTACTTTACGTGTCGCGTCACACCCTGTTTGTATGATTTTTATATCACCCAATTTACGGAAAGCATACCAGCCTGAAAACATCATCAACACCATCAAAATCATCATCAGCTAAAAGTAGACATATACAATTATACTATATGGCTAAAGTAAACAGTTTATCGCATTTTGAGCCAAAATTCGATAATGCGCCGTTTTCATAGAGGTCCATTGAAGGACGTACTAAAGAGGTTTTTAATTATAAACATTATACAATTATAAATATCAAATGGTTAAAAAATTAAATATATCCAAAGATTATGAAATTAAACATATCAAAAGATTATAAAATAAAATATATCAAACATAATAAAATCAAATATATCAAATGGTACACAAATCTGCAAATATCGGTAATTGACAGATTATTCACTCAAGATAGCAAGATCTGACAGCATTTTTTTATTAAGAAAATTAACCAGTTCCGAGAATTTCAATGTTTCTCAACCTTTCAGTTTCTCGAAACTTCACTTACAGACTATATAAAGTCATATCAACTCCATAGGTAGCCATATAGTTTATTTTTATAAATAGTCAGCTAACTTCGAAGAAATAATTAAAAGCGAAATTTATTTCGTATTTCCGAGTACAAATTAACAAACCCTTCTGAATTGGATGTCAACTTCATTCTCTTAAAACCACAAGCATGAGTGTTGGAAGATCACTTGTTGCTACCAATTTACTCCAATTTAACTTAAGTGGGAAGACTTCATTATGAGTAAATGAAGTGAATCGAATCAAAGCACTTACGCGTTTGAAACAATTTAAGATCCCCTCGGCATGTGAAGTTGCCATCATCATTCATGAAATTATGATGATTCATTTTCACGCAAACTTTGTATTCATAAGAAATATTACTTTACCTTCTCCATGAAGTGCTTATTTAATAATTAAGTTTCAGTGTCTTCCAGTTTTGAAATGAAAATGTCATGTAAACGTTCTACTGAGTCAGAATATTAGTTGGGTTTCTCACTCGGTCTTCCTTCACAAAATGATACACATGACAGCTTTTATGTACAGGGTTGTTATAATATAAGTTCACCGAACTAGAAAGCTCTAGAGCTCTAAGCGAAACGAAATTTTAAGTGATTCGCTCTCTATATAAAAAAAGCATGAAAACGGTATTTTGAAAATAAAAAGTCTTTACCTTCAAAAATGAATTTGGGCAGTGTTTTTACTTAAACTAAAAAACGTTCAAATCAATTATTCAGTTTTACTTCAGATGCATAAAAAAATCTGCAAAAGTCGCCATAGAAAATGACGCAGCGCCACCTATTGACGAAATTTTAACAGTCTTGATCTTTTTTTCCCCCTTTCTTTTTTTTTTTCGGTTTTCATAGAGAGCATTGCTTATACTACTTGTTGCTTTTGGAGCCATAGAACCGGCTTTATGGCCTTCTGAATGGGTGAACATTAATTATAACAATACCGTATTTATCTCACATATTTATTTATTAATGTACTAGCCGTTGTACCCGCGGTTCCACTCGCGTTTATCTGACTAATCCTTACTGATAATACCTAATTAATTACTACTTTAATATTTGGGCAGTGTTCTTAGTTAAACTAAAAAACGTTCAAATCAGTTATTCAGTTTTACTTCAGATACATGAAAAAATCTGCAAAAGTCGCCATAGATAATGCCACATATTATAGTCGCCACATATTAACTTAACTTTAACTTTTTTTCACATTTTTTTCCCTTTTTCTTTTTTTTTCGGTTTTCATAGAGGGCATTGCTTATAATTCTTGTTGCTTTTGGAGCCATAGAACCGGCTTTATGGCCTTCTGAATAGGTGAACATTAATTATAACAACACTGTATTTATCTCACACATCTATACTTATAAAAGGCAATGTTTGTGTGTGTGTGTGTGCGTGCGTGTCTGCGTGCGATGTCCAGACGAATCTATCGCACTTACAACCTTGAAATTTGGCACACAGGTAGTTGTAATGGCGACTGAATGCACCTCGAAGCCGAAATTTTAAAATTTAATCTAAAAAATTTTTTATTTAATGTTTTGTGTTGTTTTGGTTGATTTTTCGCACTAATTTCTCAATAGAATAGTTTCGAATAAGTTTACGACAAAAATATATACACCATCGGAAAGAGCATGCGATTTCCGTTCTAATGAAGTTTGTTTCGTACGTCTAACGTAATTTACTCAATTTTGAAAATTTTTTAAATAATAGTCAGTTTTCAATTCAAATTTTAAGATTTCAAAATCAAATGACTCCATCTCACGTTCTAATTTTGTTATCTTTTTGAAATGTTTTGAGCTAATAAATAAAACGTTTCTGCTCCATTTGAAACAATAACGATTAAAATACCATTTAAGTCGATTTTTAATTAATTTTTTAGATGATGGGGTCAGAGATATTTTTTTCGAAGGTGTTATTTTACGGAAATCCCGTTCCATCGAAATGTGCGCCATCTGCCGGAAAAAAATTAGAGCGTTGGCTTTATTTGGCATCCTGCCATGAACGAGGATAGATAAGGAATATGACGAATTACTTTTATTGCTTTAGTCTGAATGAACTATTACACCATTTTCTCCTTTTCGTTATTTTTTTCTTTGTGCGCGTTCGTGTGTTATGTTCTGATCAATTTCGCTTATACTTCAAGCTCATGATATACCATTTTGTGATCTAGATGGAAGGATCGAGTTTTGAATTATATTTTTCATAGTTTTGATTTGTTTGTTTTATGTACTTATTGATAATCAAGCATAAAAGTTTGTTAAAAACACATGTTGTTTATGTTGCGCATTTTGTTTGCTGTTTAATAATGATTTTCACGTTGCAATTTTTTAATATTGTTTTAGATTAACGTACTCTGTACTGCTTTCCTACAGCTCAAATGTCATTATCGCAAAGAAAAATAAGCGACAAAATCAGTAATGTGTATCTTCTGTTTACCATTTTGTTTTCAAAACTTTTTCGTGTCATTGTGGGTATTTTTTTTTCCTTTTCATTTTGTTGAAGTCCTGATTCCCCGGCAACGCCGTGCGCGTACTGCTAGTTTATTTATAATTGTACTAGCCGTTGTACCTGCGGTTCCGTTCGCGTTTATCTGACTAATCCTTACTGATAATACCTAATTAATTACTACTTTAAAAGGTTTCGAATAAACAACACTTTTGGTCTCCCCCTTTGGAGCATATATGTAAAGATTGCTTGGAGTTCTCATTCCAGAACGTGCCATGGGAGAAAAAAAAACTTGATAACGGCAGATTTATTTGACATAGTGTGCTGACCTCAAATGATAAGTTTGCAATTTGTTGGACAATCGCCTTATCAGACTTTTTGCTTATATTTCATGCAGGATTCTCAGTGTGAGCTAAGACCAGAGGTAAGAGATTGTGCTGTGCGGTCACCATCCAAAAGTCTGATAGCTATTCTTGATGGAGCAATATGATAGTTAGAGTGAATTTCAGTAAGGATCAAATTAATTAAAAAATGTTGTTTCAGTTTTACATGAGGCTTCAAGTAAGAGAGGGGTTCACCGTCCTCTTCAGCAATCAAATTCCCCATTAATTCATGAGCTGTTAGCTGTTCTTTTGTTAGTCAAGGTTTATTTATTCCCACCATATCTTGTAAAACATTCACATCGTAGTCTGTAATATGTGACAAATCTCTGTTGATATGTTGACTTGTAGACATGGGTAATACACGCTATAAAAAGCTTTTCCCACTAATTGATAAACATCTTAATATCAACTGCCACTAACAACCAACAATTACAAGATTCAGCAACGTTCAAATAAATATTCACTACATAAGATGCGACGTGCTCACGATGGATTGTCAATGTGAATATAACAGAGAAATACAAATCTATGTAACTGTTTAGTCACTCGCGCGCTTTGAATTTTGAAAGATATTCCGATAAATAGAAGCAAACAAAAGCACTTACAAATTCTGTTTAAATTAATTTTAAAATTGATTAAAAATAAGAGAAAAAGGTGTACTGAAATGAAACAGGTGTCACTGAAAAGCTAATGCTTTGAATTTTAAGAAGGTGTAAAAATATTTCCTGCGCGATGATAGGTTCCAAAGTTATGGCGGAAAAACGTTAAACATTTTAAACCCCTTTTCACCCCTTTAGGTGGAGAAAGCAACTTTTTAATTGCGTAGTTAATCCTTCTAGTGGTTAAGGAACATATGTGCCAAATTTCGTTCTAATCCGTCAAGAGGTGTGGAATTGTATAAGGTTGAAACACACAAACACACATTGAATTTTAAATATATAGATAAAGCTGAATAAAATATTTAAATACCTAATTTATAAATTATGACCGCAAATGTGCATTTAAAATCAGAGAAGTGATGCATTTATTGGAAAAGCTTGCATTTATACCATTATAAAACAATTAATTATTCGTTCAATTAATGACGATACTGTGATAATTAATTCACTTACACTTAATAATTGCATTCATAAGAAATATTATTTAAATTTGGTAAAAATTAATAATCTACGAACCCCCCCCCCCACACACACAATTATTCGAGTACTAAATGAAACCACATGATCATACTACGCAACACAGAGTCAGAAAATCAGCTTGTATATGTTCAGCGTACACATTTTTCAGTTGTGCATAATTTTTACGCAGATAATACTAATATTGGAAAGATACAATGAAAATCGTGTTCTTTCTCAGTGCAGTGTACTAACGCATCTTGCTTAAAATCGATTTAATATTATTTAAAAGAAAATAATAATAATAAAAAAAATTGATCAAAATAACAAACATCGCAAGTAAGATTTTCCCTTTTCGTCTGGGATTGCATTTCGAATGCATTTCTGACGTTGCGAAAGAAGCAATGTCAAAATCGGTCACATAATTAATTTGTTTGAGTTGAATCTGACTTCTTGCATTCAGTCTTTTGCTCAACGTTTCAACTAGTTTACCTACTTATAAGATGTATTTTGTAATTTTAAAAGCAATTTATTCTGAATCTATTCACTTTTATGCACTTTTATTTAACTTGACTTGTTTCCCGTTTGTAGAGAAGCAATTTTGTAATCGATCTTTCATACACTTCCTGAGTCGAGCTAGATTTTTGAAATTTTGTTCTCTTGTGTCTTGTCGATAGCAGTGCTCTATTTCAATATTGACAGAATTTAATTATCAGTTAACAGATTAATTTAATTGAATTTCAATTCTGTATTAGTGGCGCCTGTTAAAACTAGTAATTTAGTGTGTTAATTGTTTTCTGACAAAAGTTATAAGTTGTTAGTGTACAACTCAACTCCAGGTTGCTTATTCATACGTTTGTTTTATTTAATTCAAAATTATTTTCTCTCATCTTACTGTGAACTAAAGTTTTATTAAAGATATTCTGCTAAAAACCATCGTTTAATTAATGTAATTTAAACAGGTTATGAGTTATTTTAAACAGCGCCACCTGGTACGAAATTTTAAAAATATTGGTTTCAAGGTTCCATAATATTTATAATAATGAATCGTAAATTAAAGAGAAAAATGTGAAAATAATTAAAAAATAGTTTTAGCATAGCAATAAAAGTGTATATTTAAAAACTATCTTTTATTAAATTTATTCTATTTCAAAATTAATGAATGAGATGGTTAAAAGAATCAAATCTCACAAAACCTTCCATAATTTTTAGTTAATTCAACTTAACGTTACGATTTCCACTACTATTTCATTTACTGAATGAGACTTCAATGAATCCAACAAGACTTAAAGTCCTACACTGATTCAATTTTGTCCTATTAGCTGGTTCCTTCCTCTAGGACTTAAATAGTTCTTCTAAATGGAAGGACAGTAATTTTTTGGAAGGAAATTGCGTATATCTGGATTTCGAACGAAAGTGGAACAAATCCTTTTTTCCACGATTCTTTTTAATATTGGACTTTTTTGTTCACTACTCCGATTCCAAGAAAGATGATGCAAAGATATCATTACGAGATCATACCCAGGGGGTGATGTCCATACATCTGTTTATCGAACCGCATTTTTCTAGGCAGTAACAAGACCATATAAACATGGCATGCAAGAAAACACAAACAGAGGATGGCGTCGCTTTCAAACTGAAATGAAAACCGAAGAATAGCTGAGGGTGTACATTGGGGGGGACGAAACACCGACTTTAATCACTGAAATGTCTTCCAGAGATCTCAATGTCCTGGGCGTGTTAAATCGCGGGGTTTGTTTTCCGCGAATGCAGTAAGACCAAAAGCGGCCAGATTTCTCCTTGCAAGAAAATTGGACTCCGGCTGTAACGGCCGCCATGATTCCCGTCCAATGACCATAGCTGCGAATTCGGGGGAACAAATGCTATTGGGATATCCTTACTCCCAGTCATTCCATTTTGGCTTTGAGGAATTTTTTTCTTTTATTTTTTGTCATCCATAGAAAGACTTTTCGTCTTTCTTTTTTTTCTTCTTTACTTTTTTTTATCTGTTTGTTTCCTTCCTATTTGTTTGTGTGGTTTCCATCGGAAAAATTCTTTGCAAAAGTGGCGCTGGAAGTAAAGGTTAAACGATTTGTTTCCTCTCTCATAATTCGCAGTGTAAAAATTCTATTTTTAATTACAAAACTAACTTTGATTGTTACTTTTTACATTTTATACCTTTCTATAATTAAACAAAGCGAGCGTTCTCTCCTGAACTTTCTTGAGGTTTTAATATTTAACAATACGGAGCATTTTGTGTTAAGCCTTTTAGAATAGTGAAGAAAATCGAGTATCCAATTTGGACATTTTCCCGTTTACCAGCTGAGTCCAAAATTTGCTGTAGATTTACAATTTTGGTGTCAAGACCTACGCGAAGTTTCATTTATCTAGCTTGTTGTGTTTTTGGGTTATCGTATTCGCACACACACTGGTGGGCAACCAACACAATCGCATAATCTTTCCGTTGGTGGATTTAGTCCAAAATTGGACATCTAGCTTGCTGTGTTTTTGAGTTATCGTATTCACACACACACTGGCGGGCAACCAACATAATCGCATAATCTTTCCGTTGGCGGATTTAGCCCAAAATTGGACATCTAGCTTGCTGTGTTTTTGAGTTATCGTATTCACACACACACTGGCGGGCAACCAACATAATCGCATAATCTTTCCGTTGGCGGATTTAGCCCAAAATTGGACATCTAGCTTGCTGTGTCTTTGAGTTATCGTATTCACACACACACTGGTGGACAACCAACATAACCGCATAATCTTTCCGTTGGCGGATTTAGTCCAAAATTGGACCAATATCTACAATTTTGGTGTTAAGATCGCATGCAAAAATTAATCCATTCAGATTATTGTATTTTTAGGGTTATCGCTTTGATATACTTCATATATCTTAGATGCTATGTCTGTTCATTCGATGTCTTTGTGTAGGCTAATTTGTATTGGCTTTGTGTGAAAATATACGCTATTTTTACAAATAAACTGGCATTAATCTTTTTTAACTGGCCTTCTCAGCTGCGCTGTCCAGTTTTACGCGAGAACCAACGAGATATTCTTCAGAACACTGAATCTAATAAACGGTTTTTTTGTTGCCTTTCTGTTACTTCCTCTACTGACATTAATTGCTTTGACTCTGCGAATGTTCAAATGCTCATAACTGTTGACAGTTCTAGTGAAGGCTCATAAATCATTGTCACTGGATTATTTAGTTAGTGAACTGATAATCCCAATGTCGTTTGACGTACATCCTTGAGGTTTATTTCATAAGGACAATAATTCAGAGAGTAAGAATATGCTGCCCGTAGTCCTTCAGAAGTGAGTACGTAAGTGATACGGATGCAAGGGCATAAAATTATTAATTATAATTAAATATTTATAAATATTATTTTTCTTGTATATTTCCACCTAGGTTTTCTATAAATATATCTAACATTGCAAACAGTGAGTTTGTTATTGAAATATACTGAAAAGAAATAACGAGTCCAAAGAATCCCTACCTATGGGATAACTTTGCACCAATATTTCAAAAAATTATAACTTATTATTAAATTTTTGTGTGATTCCAATTTTGCTGCAAAGCGTTTCTCTAGTAATCACTCAACAAGGGAAAATAAGAGAAAACATTTTTTTAGAGAAATACATGCAACTATTCTCGAAATTATTTCTGAAGACATGAAAATCGGTGCAAATTAACCCCGTTATAAAGTATATAAAGAGAAAGTAATGCTATCGGAAAAAAATTCAACCTTCAGATTTTGATGAATTTCGGTGTTTTAGATGCCCCGAAATCCGAAAAATCATAGGAATTATATCTATGTCTAAACCTTATAATTCAAAAACAGAACAAACTAGTCAAATGAAATGAGGTATGTGGGCCTTACACCAGAATTGCAGATCTGTATAAAAAGTTTGACGAAGTGGGTCAAAGGGTAGTCGGACTGTGTGCACGTGATTACGATAGCTCATAAACGCAATGTTCTACATGGATGAAATTTGACATACGGTTTCATCACAAAAGTTGAAGAAACATATGAAATTGCGGACTAAACACGTCAAAGATTTGATTGTCAGTTGGTCTATCTATTCCTGCATACGAATGCTGTACTCAAAAAACGTAACTAGCTAGAGAGATGAATTTCATTTCATGCTTTTCCAGCAAAATTATATATACAGTACAGCACCGTTTAACGAACTAAAGGGGGGAGGGAGCCGTTTCGGTCAGCGATTTTTTCCGGTTAAGCTATGGACATTATTACTATTTGGTGTCTAATTACAGTATGTAATTTTGAAATGTTTTGAGGGTAAAACGAATTCGAAACTCTCTTTTATGCTACACTTATGTTCTTTATTAAAGTTAACCCAGTTAGCAAAGAAGGTTGCGGAAAGGTTATCATTTCACTTTCCATAGGCTGTCCGCGAAAGCATTTCCGCGCAACCCGTTTCGGAAACCATTCCCTCAAAATTGACTTAGTAAAGCTTTTTATGAACCACCTGCCCATCGTATGTAGCCACGTCTAGTATAGTGGTTATTGCGTTTGCCTTCCAAACCTGAGAACGCGGGTTCGATCCTCGGCTTGGAGGAATGTGAAGTTTTGTCACAATCTGCAACGAAATCGTACAACTAAGTTCACTTAAAAATTAGATTAATTAAATTAATTGAAATTAATAATTAAGATTCCTATAATTAATTGACGTTCCAGATAACACTAAGATGACGTGAGAGGAAGGAGGATAAAAAAAGGGGGTTGGACCCCTCTGTAGGAGTACGGCTTGGGAGGGGGAAAGGGGGTTCTATTTTGTCCGCCGAAGGAGGGCTCTTAACAACCTTATTAAAGGCCTGAAACAAGCTTGTAATAAAAGCTTCGGGAAATCTTACAGAAAACCTTGTTTCTTGTTGACTAGCGAACCTTTCCGCTACCTTGCCGAAAGGTTCAACCCTTGTCATGAAACCTTTGTAACAACTCTTGTCGACGACAAGGTTTCCAAAACCTTTTAGACAAGGTTTCTTTGCTATCTGGGAACCGTCCATCGGGACCAATATTCGCACCGGCGAGTTCGGGCGCAGTGCGCCTGACAGGCGGAGGCAAACAATATCGCAATTAACATTGTTAATACCCATTCATTTTAATTTTAACATTCTAAAATTAATCATTGACCTTGCCGACCACTATGTGTTCAGGTGTCCTCTTACTGCTGAATTTCGCTTAAAGCAACCGTCTGATGAACACAGAAAAAGCTGGTTTAAAAATTTCAGATATAATGGCCAGGCCCAATCCAAACTTATTCAGGGTTATAAAATCAGTAATGACATTTGCGACCGGCTGACCCAGGGTTGATTGTTCATCAGTTTGTTGTTTTTGTTCGGTTGTTGGCGTTGGCTTTTACTTCGGAGAAAGGATTTTAAGTTTATAGTTTGTATTGATCGTTTTGTCGTTTAGATGGTTTTGTGGATTTTTATTTCCCTGCCGGCACGCTCAGGGCCTTACACCCTTGCGGGTAGGCCGGACCGGCATGCCCAGATAGCAAAGAAAGCTTGTCTAAAAGATTTTGGAAACCTTGTCGTCGGCAAGAGTAAAGGGTTGTCACAATGGTTTCCATGACAAGGGAACCTTTCGGCAAGGTAGCGGAAAGGTTCGCTAGTCAACAAGAAACAAGGTTTTCTGTAAGGTTTTTAGTAAGATTTCCCGAAGCTTTTATTACAAGCTTGGTTCAGGCCTTTCAAAAGGTTGTTAAGAGTCCTCCTTCGGTGGACAAAATAGAACTCCCTTACCTCCCTCCGAAGCCGTACTCCTACAGAGGGGCCCAACCCCCTTTTTATATCCCCCTTCTTCTGACATCATCTTAATCCAACTTAGAGCTATCTGGAATGTCAATTAATTAGATCAATTAGGAATCTTAATTAATCAAAGTTTGATTATTAATTTCAATGAATTTGGTTAATCTAATTTCTAATTGAACTTACTTATACGATTTCGTTGTAGATTGTGACAAAACTTCAAATTCCTCCGAGCCAGGGATCGAATCCGCGTTCATAGAGTTCAAAGGCAAGTGCACTAACCACTATACCGAGTATGCCTACTCACGATGGGACAGAAGGTTCATAAAAAGCTTTCCTACGTCAATTTTGTAGGAATGGTTTCCGAAACGGTTTACGCGGAAATGTTTTCATGGACTTGCCGTTCTAACCTTGTTGGTAAGGTAGTTCATAAAAAGCTTTCCTACGTAAACCTTGCGGCAATAGTTTCCGAAAAGGTTTGCGCGGAAATGCTTTCGTGGACAGCCTATGGAAAGTGAAATGGCAACCTTTCCGCAACCTTCTTTGCTATCTGCGCCCAGATAGCAAAGAAAGCTTGCCTAAAAGGTTTTGGAAACCTCGTCGTCGGCAAGGGTAAAGGGTTGTCACAAAGGTTTCCATGACAAGGGTTGAACCTTTCGGCAAGGTAAGCGGAAAGGCTCGCTAGTCAACAAGAAACAAGGTTTTCTGTAAGGTTTTTAGTAAGATTTCCCCAAGCTTTTATTACAAGCTTGTTTCAGACTTTCCTCAAGCTTGTTTCAGGCCTTTCAAAAGGTTGTTAAGAGCCCTCCTTCGGCGGACAAAATAAAACTCCCCTTCCCCTCTCCGAAGCCGTTCTCTTACAGAAGGGTTCAACCCCCCTTTTTTCACCCCCTCTTCAAAGCCGTGCTCCTACAGAGGGGTCCAACCCCCTTTCTTATCCCCCTTCTGACGTCATCTTAGAGTTAACTGGAATGTCAATTAATTAGAAATCTTTATTATCAATTTTAATAATCTAATTTTTAATTGAACTTACTTGTACGATTAGATTGTAGATTGTGACAAAACTTCAAATTCCTTCAAGCCGGGGATCGAACCCGCGTTCTTAGAGTTGGAGGGCAAACGCAATAACCACTTTACCAGACGGTGCTACACACGAGAGGAGAGGTGGTTAATAAAAAGCTTTCGTTCATCAATTTTGCGAGAATGGTACCGAAACGGTTTGTGCGGAAATGCTTTCGCAGACTTGTCGTTCAAACCTTGTCGGTGAGGTAGTTCATAAAAAGCTTTCCTATGTAAACCTCGCGGCAATGGTTTGCGAAACGGTTTGCGCGGAAATGCTATCGCGGACAGCCTATGGAAAGTGAAATGGCAACCTTTCCGCAACCTTCTTTGCTATCTGGGTAGGAGAAAGTAGAGCATGTTTACGGATCCTACTATGGTTTGGATTGAGGCGCTTTTCATTGGCTCTCAGCTTCACGTGTCTTCGCTTGCTTCTGAATGATGTCATAGGAGCGCGCTTAGTTTGGATTTCGATTTTTGTCTTAGCTAGTGTAGCATGGAGAAACCAAAATTATCTTTATATCGAATTCATCATTCCCTTTAGAAGTATCCAAATAATCGTAATTAAAAGATAATTTTTGTTTCTCCATGATGCAATAGCTAAGACAAAAATCGTAATCCAAACTAAGCGCGCTCCTATGACATCATTCAGAAGCAAGGGAAGTCACGTGAAGCTGAGAGCTCATGAAAAGCGACCTCAATTCAAACCATAGTAGGAACCGTAAATATGCGAAAGTAGAGGGGAGGACACTCCCGCTGGTTTTTATTCGAATAAACGGTTGACTTCGAAATAATCATAATCGGACAAAGAATGATGATCACTTTAACAATGCTCATGGTTGTGTCAATGGTTTCAAATCTTATATTCGTTTAAATTTCTGGAAATGTAGTTCGCTTGTTTAACCAAAATATCCCGGCATGCAAAGAGTTAACAGTGCTTTGGAATCACGGAAGGTGCTCAACTTCATACAGAAAGAACACCGTAAAGAATACTTCGTATTGAATAGAATCATTGAAATAAATAAATCCTTTATACTTTACAGAAAAGCGAACTAGAAGACCATTAATGGATTGTATTAATTTTAAAAACAAACAGGATTGCAATGATCTCGCATGTCAATGTTTAAGAAATCCTTTAATTTAATCACAGTTTTCTCAAAAAGATCTTGGAACTAAAAATATCTTAGTTGTAAGCATTTTAAGTCAAATAAACTTCCCCAGATGTGCTTTACAAAATTTAATTAATTGCAAACTGCTAAGAAGTGGCATGATTCCTCTGACAATACATATCTTAGCAGCATATTCACTTTTAAACGGATGATATCTGACTTAAGATGGCAACATTTAAACGTCGAGTTTAAAAGATTTACCCACTAATGCTTTTATTTTGTGCATTTTCGAGAACTTCTGATTCAAATCACGATTCGGTTGTTAACGAACATAAACATGTGCGCGAATTTTCCCGGGGTTGGCATGATTAGTAATCCCCTTAGCACTGGAGGGGGAATTAAATGATTCAAATGACACATTGGGTTTCCTGGAGCGAAAGCGCCTAAAGAGATTTCATGGAACATAATTGCAACACAATCAAAGGATTTCGAAGCATTCAACAACGGAATTGAAAGGCACAAATTCTACGAGATAACAATCTTTGGAAAGACTTCGCGAGCACAGCTGAAATTTAACATCTTAGCATCCGCTGATAGCTTGCTGGAAGTTAAAAATTGAATTCTTCCCGCCCCTGGTAAGAATTTTCAGGTAATGCTGGATTAAGTGAGTACGTTTATAGACTGTACAAATGCTGAAAGAGCTCAGTAATCCTTTGAAATTTACGTTCTCAAAGCGCGTAATTCATCGCGCTTCATTCGAGAATTGACTTCTGAAATGAATAGGAGGTATATTTACACCTATTAGACTTGCAGTGTTGATAATTTAAATTCAAATGAAAGCTGAAGCAAAATAGGAAATATGTACTCGGGATTTGTTTGATGTTTATGCTTTCTTCAAATATCGCATTATTTACAGAAATCTTTCGCGTGTAATTACATTATTGAGAAACTTTAACCTTTAGATTATCGTAATATGTGTAATACGAAGAAATAAGAACATCAATGTAATATCTGTAATAAGATGTAATGAGTACATTCATGAAATATTTGTAATAATCTATGTAAGCAAACTGCAGCAAGATGAGCCCCTGACATTAGTCGTTGTAATCTATTTTATTAAGTTAGTGCATCTGGTAACAGTAAGTAAGTAAGTCAGTTGCGAGCAATATGTGTTTTAGTGAGTGTATTGTTAGTATGTATTAATTGAGTATGAAGATATTCTCTTTATCTCGTCAGAGTGCGTATCTTTACTAATAGATATTAAAACCATCGCAATTTTGGATGAGTGAAATCTCCAAAACACCGTTTAAAGTCGATAATTTAACTCACAGCTACGAATCGTCAGCAGCAAAAATTCAAACCAATCGGGTGTGACCTTGGAGGTGACGTAGTTCGCTGCTGACGATTTTTCGTCGCCATCGTGTGCATTTGCAAGCCGGTTGAATACAATTCACGATTTCCATCATTTTGTCTGACCGGTCACGTGCTACAAACTTTTTTGGCGAGTGGCATTACCCTCGTGCCCACGACAGACATAGTGACATGAGCGGCGTTCTGTCCGTGTGATATATGATTTAAAGAGCCAGATCGTTGTGCAGTTGTCGGATCGATGAGTTACACAGCATAAGACAATTGTCGGTGTGACTGCTGATAAATGTTCAATGAGTCGTCCTTCATTCAGAAGCACAGATGCAAGACCACTCTTTCCATGGCATTAATACAATCGCAAACGTGAATGCTATAGAGTTCATTTTCATTGTGATGCGAAATGACATGAATGCTCTTACGCTGTAAAAACTGTGGAGTAATGTCGCTCCAAATTTGGTGTTGAAAAACCTTAAAAACTGCGCGAACAAACACTTTATTTAAAGTTAACACCAAATCAAGCGTTCTTATACATTTTAAGTGGTGTAGTTTGCATCAAACACAATACTGGTGAATTCTTACACCCTGCTCACACGCACCTGACAACATTCGTGAATTATTTTCACCTGTAACAGCACCAATTTTGGCGTACGTTTGGAAAATCTCCGATGGCAACGATTGGTTATTTATAAACAACTTCGCCGTTCCGTTGATTGCTGCCGTTGCGCCGAAAATTGTTGTTATAAGAGGTATGTATGTTTTTAGTTGTGTAATAAATATAATTAAGTTTTCATAAGATAAATATAACTCTATTTATATGTATGTCATTTGTATTTAAGAATTGTATTACATTTAATTTGTATATCACGTATGCTTTGCTTCTGAAATTTTCTTTACTAAGCCTAGTTCGAATAAACAAAAGAAAAATTAATTTGGCACAGATCTTGGCATGCATTATTTCAGGACATTTTTGTTGCAAGCCTTTTTTCTTATTACTCTTTTTAACTTATCTTCTTTTCAAATTTTTTATTCAAGTTCAAATTTCTATCTTTTTACTCATTAAAGATGCAGTTAAAAATTGCATATATTTGAAAGCACTGGAAAATTTTAGCCTATTTTGGTACCTCATTCATTAATATTCGATATTTTGTTCTTTATGGATTTAAATATTTTACATATTTTTTCCCATCTGAAACACACAGACGATAATAAGACAGATGATTTTATTTTATTCTTATTTGTTTACTGTTTTAATATAATTGGTACAGTCTTTGAGTTACAACGGAAAAGTGTGTTCTTGTGTCAGAATATTTATTTTCACTCTTGCGGTTCAAAGTTTTATTTGGATTATTTTAAATAATTTTTTAATGACTTCAGTTTAGAACTTCTCAGAGCTACTGAATCTTACGGATTGATTTTTTTTTAGATTTTGTAATAAAATTTGTTTAACATACACCCACCCACATGTATTCATATATCTTAAGCATATTATTGTTATTGTTGCATTTTGACAGCATTCATGTTTAACTATATTTTACACAATATGCATATATGTCTTATAGGATCTCATATCTGAATAACCAGCCGATTTTTCTTACTTTTGATGGTGTTCCGTGTCAGGATATAAAATATTTCATGTATTACATAGGTCCTGTGTTTTACTGTTACTGAACTCCAAAAATGGTGGCAACTGCTTACCACCAAAAGTAGTGTAAAGGAACATTCCTGGTGTTTGATTACACCAAGAATTATCCTTTGGTATTTGATTACACCAAGAATTATCTTTGGTGTTTCACTAAACCAAAAATAATTGTTGGTGTTTTACTGCACCTCTTTTGGTGTAAAGTAGTTGCCACCATTTTTAGTGTTGTGTTACACTAATTTTTTTTACAGTGCACATTCAATTTATAAGACACATTATGAAGCATCCAATTCTATGCAGCCTTAATTTTTTGAAATTATTATCCACATTAAAGTGATGACTACCTGGTTCATTGAGTATCTTGTATTTTTTGTTTTCGCCTTTTCTTTGAGCATTTAAAAATTTCCTTTATATAAGTAAATAAGAAAGAAGAGTAAATAAGAAGTGTAAAAATAAGAAAAGTAAAAATAAGAAGAGTAAATAAGAAGTGGAACACTTCCATAGCATCTGTATCCAGTAGGCTTAAAAAATCTTCCGTATTTTAATTGATGGTACCCAAATCTTAACACTTGTTCTCTAAATGCATCCCAAAAGCGGTTTCTCTTAAAAACTGTTTTACGCATCCCATTTGCATCCTTACCCATTTTTACCCATTTACCCATTCTTACCATAATTTGCCCATTTTATGACCCAAATATTTAATAGAATCGAAGTTACGATACCGGTCCAATCTAAGCGCCACCGGTCCAAATTTGGCGATTCTCCCCTATATTGAGGCACAAGCATCAAGGTTTAATAAAATTCAAAAATATGAACCATTCGATGACCCTTATGAGGTCGAATCCTGATTATTCAGATAAATGGACATCCCTGCGGATGTCACCCAACATTAATCAGTCAGTGCATTGAACAATCCTTTCGAGTATATCCAACTATAGCAATACCAGATAATTGGTAAACCATTCAGAGAATGGCTAATTCTTATTAATACTGATAATCTTCATCCCTAATTGGAATCTGACTTTCGGATAAAGTCAGATTTCAATTTGTTCTGATAATCAACACTTCCAGCGGATAACAAACAACTCTTATTAATTTGGCTAATCAGTACTCCTAACAGATATTGTAACGTATTCACTAAAATAGACGGTCTTCAGCTGAGTATATAATTATTATAATAGACGTCTTCGTCTGATAAAGTCGGATAATCGATCGCTAATCATGGCATCCGAA
>BGPR01000030.1:1146933-1201517 GCA_013235015.1 Araneus ventricosus | reverse complement strand
AAAGATGTAAATGAGAATTGCAAGTCTTCTTCTGCAACTATGCATTTTTGACCCTGTTGAAACAAAGATGTAAATGAGAATTGCAAGTCTTCTTCTGCAACTATGCATTTTTGACCCTGTTGAAACAAAGATGTAAATGTGAATTGCAAGTCTTCTTTTGCCACATCCACCAATGTCTTCGTTTCTACTCGCTGCAATTCTTTGAAACTTTTGAATCATTGCTCCTTAAACGAATTCTTCATCCGAGGAAATAGTCACATGGGTCGAGATCAGGGAAATAGGCTGGTTTTGGAAACCGAGCATTGACAGGTAATTTGACACTAGGAGGAACCTGTGAACCGGCAGCGTCTTATCGTGATGGAGCATCCCCGACTTGGCTTTCTGTGCGACTGGAAATTTTGAATCACGAGCCATTTACATGCGCTGTACGTATTTGAACTGAATGAAACCTGTTCTGAAAAGTCCATGAAATGCTACTCTTTGTTTGTACTGCGGAAAATGACATATTTTACTTAAATTTTGAAAATATTAATAAAGTTCCAGGACTTTTTGAACGAAATAGTGTAATCATAAAAAAGAGACCCGGTGTGTGTGTGGAGAAGGGGGGGGGTGATGTAAATCTATCTCTTCAACTAACAATTTGTTCACTAGAATTCCATCAAATAAGTCTGATGTTATGGTAGTAATGGGAACGTGTTCCATCCCACTGAAAGTGACATCCTTAATTCTGAAACATCTCTTGAATGCATTGCCTAACACATTCCTGTAGGTAAGTTCGGATAAACATCATCAATCGCAGTTTCCTTAAAAAAAGAAAAGACCAGTTAATCCACAAGCTGACAAACTAACACTACACAATTAGCGTCCAGTAAGTTAACATGGCGTTCCATCGCCAACGAGGATTATCAGTTGTTAAGTAGCTGTGATTATGACGACTGATTTTACCAGTGGCGGTTCGTCATCTGAGAAACGAGCTGTGCTGTAAACATTTTTGCTGGTACTGAGTTTTCCTGCTTGAAGATGTTTGAACAATATTCAAATTGGGCAAAACGAGACCTGCCTTTTTCTATCTATAATTTTTCGCTCAGCGAAATCTGTGAAAAAATATTAAAAAAAAAAAGACTTGCAACGTTCATCTTCTTCACCTCTAATAATAATGATTGATCCCTCCTTATAAAAATTTTCATCTGAATAATATTTTAAAGGAGAGAGAGGACAAAAAGAGTATATATATTTGCGCACTAAACTAGGGCTGGGGAAAATACAGTTCTGACGGGTTTAAATTCAAAGGGAGAAAGGTTTGCTTTTCCTCTCCCGATTCATCGCTTAGCTGTGTGCCGCGGCGAATTTTGATGCTTTTGAGAACTATTCGCTTTGCAGCCCCAACACGTGTCTCTCTCAATTGTTGAATGATTTTCTCTCTTCGTTTATATTACCTTTATCCCCATTTTAGTTGATCATAGAACTCTCAGAGTGTAAAAGTAAGCAAATAGGAATAAAAATCAAAATTTAAGCTTTTAAAATAATTTCAGGGGTTGGTGCAGCTTTGCGGCCGTGTTGGACGAGCCGCATCCGGATTTTACAATTACTTTCTAACATTATCTTCCTAATCTAACATCATTTTCGCGTACCCATAACTGGTCCGCTGCATATCCTTAGGGGTATGCGTACCACAGGGTGCGAACCTCTCTTCTAACTAATCTGAAAAAAATGTTTGTTTTTTAAAAATTTCATTGTATAATATCTGTTATCTTAAAATAAAAGGATCTCAAACTTATAAACAAATTGTAAAAAAAAAAAAAATTAAATTAAGGTTAAGAGACAAATTTCAGCGACTAAGAACCATTTCCACATGCCTAATTATTAGAAATCTCTTTGTCTTCTAGTCGAGTGCACTATTAGATTATCTGGAAAGGATAGACACTTCGTCTGAATTGCTTATCATTTTATCGTAAAAAAATTTACAAATCCAGATGTCTGTGCAGTTGTTGGAGCGATGCGTTACGTAGGATAAGACAGCGATCGGTGTAACGGCTTACAGGTGTTCAGTGAGTCGTCCCTCATTCAGAAGCACAGGCTCAAGAAGGGGAACCTTGCTTTTCGTAGCATTGATACATCTTCAGCTTTCAATGCTGCAGTTCATTCTCAGTGTGAAGCAAAATGACATGATCGCTCAAATCTATAAGGCGCATAATCACTCAACCAATTCTATATATTTTTAATTAAGCACTCGAACTTTATGCATCCTGCATATACGCGATACATTTTTTCCTTTTTGACGTGAAAACGTCTTTCCGCTCGTCGGTCGAACTTTCTTGTGTCACAAAATACCGTCAGATTCGAATCGCTAATAACTACGAGACTAATAACGCGAAAAGAATGGTCGACTCCACAACGGATAGATCATATCTGTAAGAGTTTGTCGCATAGTATTTGTTTTGCCTGTGGCGTCATCGTACTGGTGTAAGCGTATGCGCGTTATTGTTATGAATTAGCTTTATGTAAGGTTATAAATAAGTGTAGCGTAGAAACGCGATTAGCGAGGAGGTTGATTCTGGTGTCATTTTGAAGAGCTTGAGGAGTATTACCAGGACCCAATGTGAGACAATAAAAATATTTATCAGAATATAAGTAAAAATCGGTATTAAATTGTAAATTACAAACTCCGCATATTTTTAATTATAACATGCAGAGTTTCTTTCGAATTGTACGAAACTTACAGAATACATGAAAATACGTAAAAGAAACATTGTATTACAATTTCAATTCAAAAATTTTAATATTACGGGAAATGTGAGCATTTACAGTAAATAATGTTTCACTGCGAATGCAGTTCTATATACTGTCAACAGATAGCGCCATCGAAAGCTACTCGAAATAAAACATAAGAAAGGCGCAGTTCGGGTCCGCGCCTTAGATTTTTCGTGAAATCGTCGGGGTAAAATAATTAAATTACATATTAATAAGAAAGACTTGTTTTATGATTTTATTCCGACGTTCTCACGAAAAATCTACGGTGAGGACCCGAACTGCACCTTTTTTATGTTTTTTCATTATTAAAATTGTCATTTCCTTTTTCAGTGCAGATACCTTTCAGAATTTCATTTTCTTCTGTATCTACTGTGTTTGTTTGATTATTTTTTATTTTCATTGTATATTTTCTCAAGCCCATGTAACAACTGGCATTTACACAGCCAACGAAATGTGTTCTTTTCATTTGTGTATCTAGATCTTCATTTGTGCACTAGAACTAGCCGATCCGTATCTAATTTTTTTGCGATCCTTCATAAAGGTGACTTTCTTATATCCATTCAGCAGTTCAGTAACCACAATGATTGCAGGCACGGGGCTATGAAACGGTGCTCTATGCGCAATGCAATGCGAGTTTAGCACAGGTTCTTCCACCAATCTGAAAACGAGTATACTATCGTAAAACAAAAGTATCGTAAAATTATAAACAAATTGTAAAACAATATAATAAAATTAAGCCTAACAGACAGACATGTAGGCGAATGAGAACCATTTCCACTCTCGCAACGTTCTTAGAAATCTTCCAGTCGAGCGCACTATTAGATTTTCTGGAAAGGAAGCTTCGAAATTCCTCTGTCTCTGACGTCACATCGGGGATTAAAATGCAAAACTCCCGAGCCGAGATCCGCGCCGTAAAAATTTAATAGTTGTTAAAATCACAGCTCTCCCGACTCGTTTGTATCCAGTTTTACAACACCACAACGTGTCGCATAGTAATAAAAGGAGCGTTTTGGAAACATAATTCATATTTAAATTCGGCTGTTTCCGTCCGATGGCTCTGCAACATTCCGTGAACAAGAGAGGTGGCTAAATAAGTCGCATTTCGCCTGTTTATGGGATGGCGTCCCGTGCGTTTTATGACTGGTGGGATGCCGAATGCTCTATAGGGTTGATTTGGGAATTAAAACACGTTGCGGCTGTTCTTTGGCTGGTGGCGGCTTCTCTCGGGGTGTTGGCGCTAATCAGTCGTGTAGGCAAAGAGACTGACTCGCAGACAGGAAGTCAGAAAAATATGCTTTGCATGGTAATGGAAGAGGTTTTCCCTACACTTTACTTGAGAGTCGAAGTTTATGTCTGGATAAGCTTCCCTGTGTTTGCAGCAATATGTCAAGATGGCAGTAAATGTTCAGGGAGGTTACAAAGGGTAATGACGTTGTTGTGAGTTTAGTTCTTTTGAGTAAGGATGTAAATTTTGCAACCGAGCTTGGAGCTAAGGAAAAAAATTATGTTTTAAACAGTTTGTGCATATGCTCTTTTAAGTACGTCTGGTTTTTAGATATAATACAAATTTGCTTAGCATTTAATGAAAAATAACTGAAATAGAAACAATTTCAAAAACTCTTTTAGAATTTAACTCCTCGTATAGAGAGAGGAAATATTGTAAGCTTCGGAAAAATTCTACTTCCAGATTTGATGAATCTTTACGCTTCAGACTTGCCTGTGTCCGAAAACACCATAGAGTGCTTGCACCAAAATTGTAGTTTGCTACCAACATTTAATCAATATCCTTTAGGGAAATCTAGCTCTTCGAGTGTGTGAGAACGTGTTAACTCAAAACTGCAACAAGCTTAAAAAATGAAAAATGAAATTTTTATACCTGGTAGTCGGTAGGGATGGGAAAACCGAACCGGTTTAAACCGAAAACCGTTTTCTTTGTTTCAGTTAATCGGTTTTTTTCGTTTTTTCTGCTTCGGTTTAAACCGCTTTTTTTAAAAATCCTAAAACAGGTGAAAAAAAACCGGGTCGGAAGATAGGCTCGATTTTAAGTTCAACTAGACTAAAATTTACTAAGTCATAAAGCTTTGAATTTCATCATCTTAGGCCGATCACAGACAACCGCTTCCTCGAGGCGTCTGTAGGTTGGCGGATTACTGAAAGAGTCTTACTGAACAGATAAATATTGGCCAATGGATTGATTTCCTGCAAAAACTATACTAATAAAAATTTTTGTTTGCAAACGGCGTCTGTTTTTTGTAGTCAAAATATTTATCTTTAGTCGGAAGTTCTGTGGCTTCCCAAAGATTAGTATCTGCGTTGAATAATGTTGGTTCCGATGAGAGGTGTCGACTCACGGATCAATTCATTGCTGAAATAGTCTTTATGAACAGATTAGATGATAAATATTGGCCAATGAATTAATTTCTTATGAGAACAATGTTAATAAAAAATTTTGTCTATAATGCTTATTTATTGAAATAATTACTCATTTATAATCATTATTTATTACATTAATTAATTATTGTATTAACACTTACTTTTGTATATTATTATTAATAAAAAATTCTGTCCGCAAACGTTGTCTAAGGTATCCGACTGGTTTAAAATCGTCGTTTTTGATGAAATTATCAAAAAACTTTTATGACTTAATTGTATAGCCTGTTTAATCAGCCTTCTAAAACTGTCTCACTTTTTACTCTACGCGAATTACAAATGGAGTTACAGCTGTTTTATTACCGAACTGTAAGAATTATTTTATGTTGCATGAAAACTTTGAATGTGTTTCCTGAGAAATGATATTTTTGAGGAAAATTGCCGACCGTAACAATGATTTCTCAAAAAGTTATTCAAGTATTGATATGAAATTTTCTGAGATTGTTTTCTGTAATATGTTTGATGTTTTCCTCTAAAAACTAAGGTCAACTTTAAAATCAAGTGTTATTTTAAGTGCTTAAATATAAACGAAAAGCATTTTTCATGAAAAATTACCAGTTTAGTAACTATGTTCAGCTATATCTCAAAACTATTTTGAAGTACAAGAAATATTTTAGAGCATAACACAGATAACTGTCATAAAAATGTACTCCTACAAGGATTTATGTATATTTAGAATATGATTTTGTCTATGGCTGTTAGCGTAAAGAAAAAATTTTTTTGGTCATTTTTCTTCAAATTTCTCAGTTTTTTTTTTAAAAAATATTTTGAAAGCCTAATTTTACAATATTTTCATAGTTTTAAAACATATGCAGTTGAAAAATAACTTTAAAAATATATATAAGTTATTTTTCAAAAAAATGTCTCCGAACACAGTCGGATACCTTTAAAAAAAAACGAAAACCGGTTTTTCCAAAAACCTGATATTTTGAGCTGTTTAAACAACCAGGTTAAACTGGAGGTGCTGAAAAACGGTTTAACCGAAAACCAGTTTTTTTTTTTTTTTTTTTTTTGAAAAACCGCCATCCCTAGTAGGCGGATCAAAGTTGCAGATCTTCATCAAATTTTGAAACCAAACGATCGATGAGTAGATCAAAAATACATGCTCGATTCTCTTTTCTATACAACAAATCTAAACAAAAAACGCTCCATAATCGAGAAGTATACGTGAAAGTCGAGGGGAGAACTCCTTCGATGGTTTAAAGTGGACTTTAAGTAAATATTTCGAAGACATGACATGGGATCTTTTAAGTACATGCGCCTGTAGCCAGCGACAGCTCAAATTAACAGTATTTAGAAAGCTCAGTGCGACCACATCATCGGTATCATGTAAGAAAGAGTTCAGTTAAATTAAACTACTTCGTTTTAAATATAATGTTTCATAATAAAAAAAATTGATTATTCGAGTTTGAAACTAATTCTGCTCAAACATGTCAATTACTTTTAAATACATTAGAATAATATTCAGAACTTTTTTGAAAATAACGATGCGCAACTTCTTCATTCTGTTTATTTAAGTTGTCGCTAACCCTAAATCTGATTTTGGTGCTCAAATGTCTTCGCTTGGCGTATTATGGTAATCTGAAGAATTTTATTTCGGCTAAAATCGAGTTCTTTACATGAAAAGTGCCCAGAGTTATGGATTGAATCCTCCATAACCTTTATATATCTTTAAAGAGGAACAATTAATCAATCAGGAATGGTATCAGAATTCCATAACTGAAATGTTCTGTGCTTTCTTTAATTAACGGCACATTTAACAAACTACTGTCAATTTATTTTATCCAGTTTGCTTTTAATTTGACAAAGCTGAAACCAGTTATTCCACTTTGAAGAATCAAATTTTTATCTAATAAAATACAGTAAAACTCTGTTATAACGAACCCTGAGCAGATTGATCCAAAAGTTCGCTATAACTGAGGGTTCGCTCTATCCGATTTTTCAATTAAGTGTACTTACATTTTGCAGCGTTCAGAATTTTCTCGTGGGCTTAAATTTCAGGATGTCATTCTTAGGATTTTATTTCATGTTTTCAAATTCGCTTGCAGATTCAGTATGGTCCAGTTTGTTTCGCAGTTAGCTGTCTGACTCAACAGCCCTGACAAACTTTGTGTTGCAGTATTTAGATTGTTCAAAAAAGCTGTCATTTTTTTACTACTTTTTAAAAAATTACTTACTAAATTAAGATTTTGAATTTTTTTATTTGCAAGACACTAACACCAATTCTCCTGAATGTGATCCACATTTAAATATTTTGTTATTTCAGTTTGTCTTAATATTTGTAACTTCAAAACAGCTTGTATAGAGATTAAATAGATTCTAACAATAATATTAAATTTTATGAAAGTGGAATATCCTGAATACCCATGTACACTTAATTAACTACATTACTTAGATTGCAATTCGTCGATAACTATTCGAATTATAACTACTAAAATTCATATCACTGCAATGCAGATATATTCCTGAATCTTAACGGTATTCAACTGGAATTTTTACATAAGCTGCACTATATATCTGACTTTGAAGTTATGAAAGAAAAATTAGGCTACGCTTCGCACATGCGCAATAAAAAATTATTTACTACAAATACTCACATTTCCTCAAATATTCAGAGTATTTACTTCAAATTTTATTATAATACTTCGCTAACATATTGTCATGAATTCTGCAAGTTTCGTATAATTTGGGTGAAAATTCTGCATGTTATAAGCAAAAAACTTGCGGGAAAATTTGAGATTTTTTAAGAAAACCTTTATAGTTTCCTGAATATTCGCTATTTTTATGTTTTTCAAAAATGCATGTAAATGTTGTCCATTGGTGAAAGTTGCAACTCATTATCAACTTTCTGTAAAATGGGGCGAGTCCTAAATCATTTTCTTCATCAATTTCTGGCCAGTCCCCTAAATGCCATCGTGACCGAATCTTCGCTGTAAACTGTGAGTTGAAGCCTCTTCTATACATGGTGGAAGTTCTAGGAAAATCCTGTCAGCCTTTTGGGAGATATTTGAAAAAATTTCAAATTCAAAAATGTTCACAATATTCTGTCACCCACCTATACTTTTGATAAGTTATATTATATTTGAAAGTCATTGTTTCATTTTACGCGATTAACATTTTCATTTTTTAACAAGATAACTTCTTAGGAAAAGGGAACGATGAAAACGATTTCAATAATTTAATTTGGACAGCTTAAATTAGATAACTTATTTTTTTTTGAAAAATTATCTTAATTCATCTAAAAGTGCAGAGCCCTCTGAGCAGTTAGCTATTTTGATGTTCTAACTTTAAAGTCTTAAAAATTTGCTTCTGAAGTGGATCTTTAGTACGTTAAATCAAATATCTGAAATCTTAAGAATATTTTATCCATTGTAGTTTAAGAAATTATACACATTAACATGAATTATCTGCTTTAGAACCCAATATGAGAAACGGAAAAATACGTGTGAAACGCTTAGAGGGTTAAAACAAATAAATTCGTGGGGGGGGGGGGATAATTTTATTATTTCCCTCTTTTTTCCCTGTATTCTTATTAGATTATACCATTCCATCCTTTAGGGCAAAAGAGTTGACACTGTTCATTCGAGCTCGAAATTTAGAAGAAATATAAAATGGTTCTCAGTTTATGGTAAAATTTATTATAGTTCATATATATAAGTTGGTGATTTATGAGCTCATTTCTCCTTTTTAACTGAGTAAGTTTTCTTTATAAACGTAAGAAAAGAAAAAAAATATTTATTAAAAACAATTTTGAAATGTTGTTCCTATTTAATATAAAATTTGAATGTTTGGACACTGTTATGTCCAACCCATCTAGATAGAAGCAAAAAACCGAAACAAATCACTGCTACATAAATATTTTATATTATCAAATGAAAAACATCTCTTTTTGGAGTAAAATGAAAAAGATAAAGGGATGCGAAGGTATTTTAATTTCTTTATCTATTTTATATATACATATAATTAGGGTTGCCATACGTCCCGTATATACGGGACTATCACCGCATTTCACTACTCATTCACGTATTACTATTTGTTCCTTTCTCTCCTTAAGTAAGTTATTTTACGTTGCACATTTGTATCAACAATAGTCTTTTTTGGGAGGGGGCCTCAAAAATAATTTTGCGCCTCGGACCTCATATTGTCAAAATCCGCCCCTGCAGTTCCTCTGGAGTACAAAGGAAGGCGGTTGGGAGATAACCCTTCCTTTGCCGACCCGCCGATTGTCACAGGGTGGTCGCTGTTAATACAGTTTTCCCTTGAGGTAGTGATACCCGGTGTCAGATGAACTAATTAAGTGCGGCTTGTGTGGCCAAAATGGTGGATAAAAAGCCCCCCACGGAATGAGAAGAGCAGATGCTTCTGAGAGACAGAGCTGGGAGAAAGGACTGAATTTCTTGCTCTTGAAGTTCGTTACAAGCATTTGTAAATACATTAGTTCTATAGGAGTTCGGTTGGGACCATTTCAAAAGTTCGTTATAACCGAGGGTTTGTTTTATTCTGGGTTCCTTATACCGGGGTTTGACAGTAGATGAAATAAAGACTATTTTCATAATGAAAGTTTCATTAATAAAATGTGAATGTCATTCATCTAAGCTATGAAAAGTGGCACATATCAATATAAAAGAATGATTGAAAATAAAAACAATTCATGTTTAGATATGATGGGATTTTAAAAAAAATCATGAATGGTTTATGATGAAATGTTGTACATAATAATATTATTTTTCGAACTGAACGCATTCTCTTCTAAAATTATTGCGTAATATATTTTTCAATTGTGCATTCGCAATACTTTTCCAGGTTTCGATCAATAAATTCTCCTCGGGAACTGAAGCTGTGTTTAAAATTCCTGAGGCTACCCATCAAACATTCCAGAGGATTCGGATTCTACACGCCGGAATTTCACTGACCAACAGGTTATCTATAATGTAGTTAAATTCTAGTTACAGTTGAATATGTTGTGCTGTCAGCAAGAAGGGGGATGATTGCCCACATCTGTTGCGCTATTAACACATAATTCACGAGAAGTCTTTTGTGCAGGTAGGAGCATCGGATATGAAATAGTGGCGTGTACTATTATTGCCGTTTCTTCTTTACATGTCGTATGCTTTTATTCTCCAATGATGCATATATAGTTAGGGTTTCCATAACTGCCAAGCACTGATACGAGACATTTAAATGCTAAATAATTAAAACATGAAGAAAGTGGGCAGGTAATGGTTTATTTTAATCCGAGAAAAAGTTAATAATGTTTAAGCAATCCAATAAAATGAACCCGTAGAATAATAAAAAAGATGGGAGGGTAGTCCTTTTTAGCCCAGTCATATTTTAAAGTTGATTTTACTTTCTTAACTGTGTCATTTTCTTCTTTCACATCAATATAAAATTGGGCTCAAGTCATTTTAAAATTATAATGATCAATCAATATTGCTGCAATTGTCTCCACTGACAACCTGTTTATTTCGTTCGCAGAGTTTAGGGAGGAAACGGGACAAATAGTAATACGGGACTGAGTAGTGAAATACGGTGACAGTCCCGGATACACGGGAGGTATGGCAACCACATATATAGAGATGAAGTGTAACAATTTAGTGCAAACGCATTTTGAAGGGTTTGTGATTCTAGAAGGATTTTCTGAAATTTTATTCAATTAAAAAGTCAGCGAAATATCGCCGATAACCATTTTCAACTATTTTATAAAATAAATGCATAAGAACTCGTTTATGTAATAAATAATGAATGCCTCATAAATAAAAGAAATCATGTTTTTATTCATTTTGCCAAGCTTCAATGAATTATTATTTACCGATGAGCGTAATTATTATGCGCTATTAATCACACAAACATAAAGGCGCTTTTATTATAGTATTCGATGATTATTATTAATACTAATTGTATTTCTTATTTGATCCGTAACATGCATATAAAAATAAGCGACTTTTGTTTAACGTTCAATCGTTGGAAATTTACACAGAAAAGACAAATTTCGAATATCATGGTGTGTTCTCCGGAGAAATATTCTATGTTATTCCTTCTATGTTTATTTTTCATTATATATTTTTCGTTATTCAGTGTTTAGTATTAATTAATTTTTTCTTTTGCGGCAGCTTTTGCACGAAATGGAAGTTAGCCTTTCTTTCTTTGTATTGTATTTCCGCATTATATAAGTTTTTATTCAACTTCTTTCCAATTTTCTTTCCTTTGTGTGTATCATCTTAATTCTTTTTTTTTAAATAAGCTTATTTTTTCTTTGTATTTTCGTATTTTATTTCCGTATTTTGCGTTATATGAGTTTTTATTCCACTTCTTATTTGTTTTTGTCTTTGTGTGTTATATACGTTACGGTTAAAGTAAAAAAAACCGATTAGCGTTTATTATTAATACTAACCACGGTTATTAAAACCATTTATTATATATATGTAATATGTTTCATATTTATGTTATTAATCATTTCAATACTGTGAAAAATGCAGTAAAAGCAAAGTAAAGAACTAAAATTTCTTCTGTTTCAGTTGTTCTTACGTTATATTTGGCTGTTAAAATGAAAGTTTTTGATGGATCTGCTGGATTAATATCTTATTTTTAAGCTATTCGAGAGCTATTTTATGACAACTCATTATTTTGATCGATGGTCAGATGATTAGGACAGTAAATAAACCGGCACATGTCACTCTTCAAACTTCAGCACCATATCAAAATACAGTCGAATTTAGCTAAATTGAAGCTAATGGGACCACAATAAAAATTCGATTAATCCAAAATTTCGAATAAAAAACAAATCTAAAAATGAACATAGCAGGAGAAAATGACAGTTTTTGAACTAAAAATGAGAATAAATATTTTTTATCATCCAACAGTTTTTATAAATAATAACTAATCTTAATAAAGCGATAATAGTCACAATTTTAAGAAAATTTAATAATTTTGTACATAGCATTTTTAATGAATAGGTAAATAATTGTTATAAAAGCAGCTCTTTGTGAATTAACAAGATTTCAGTAAATCTCGAAAATAAATAGTACAATTTACATTTGTCTTCATTTTGAGTTTTTTTTTTTTTTACGAAAGAAAAACCTTTCTGGTTGCTTTATTGATAGAATATATTGCCACATTTGTCTTCATTTTGACTTTTTTTTTTACGAAAGAAAGACCTTTCTGGTTGCTTTATTGATAGAATATATTGCCATGCAAAATAAAACAGACGAACACTAAGCATGAACGTTTAGTTGACGAACACAATTTAGAAATAAAAAAACATTTTTTATAATTTTTAGTTTTTGACCAAATTTTAGAATTTACCAAAATAAATTCAAATTATAGACGATATTTTAACATTACGTTAATATGAAATTCAAGGGACTAGAGGAAAAAAATCGAGTTACTGACGAATTCTATTTCGCCAAGTTTCGATTTTTAATAAAAATTAAGACCTTACTTAAATCTTATGAAACACGGTTATTTAAATTTCATAGAATTGTTATACTTACCATACCATTATTACGATTAGTGTCAACATTTGGGAAAGTCAGAAAGACTATACAATTCAGCATATCCTATGAAAAATGTGTCTGGAAATCTCATATTCCGGGAGGAAAGAAAGAAGATATTACTTTCACGAAAATTATTTTACCGAAAATGTTCTGATTTCGTTTCTTAGAAATAATGACAAATCACATTTTCGCTTGATCTATTTCAATATCAAATAACTTTACAGTGTCTTCGAATTTCCAGGGCAATCAATAAATTCACATTCAAAGTTTTAACATTTATCCAGAAAAGATATGACTCTATTGCGTGAAGTACCATTTATACGTCGTTTGAATTTATAAGTCATACTATTGTAAAGATAAAGCACATCGTTTATACGACTCAAAACTTGGGTTATACGTTAATCTTCCAGTTATACGTTCGGATTTTAACCTTTTTAATACGCATTTTTTCTGCCTCGATCATTATTTCTCCATTCCTATTAAGAGAAAAACTTTTGCTAGAATGCCGGTGTGTGTGTGGATAACATGATGAAGAATATGAAAAAGCTGTTACACCTCCTTTTAAAGACCATTGGGCTACATAGAAAAACTTTGAACTTATTTTGTTTGACAAAACACAAGTGAAAAAACATTCAATGAACTTAATTCGATTCATAGTGCTATTAGATATTTTTTTAACCTTCCAGCGGGCGAGCGTATACAAGAGATACTTGCATTGTGCATCCTATTACATATTTATATCGTTCTTTTATAAATTTAAGCGCAATTTTTATTTATACAATCTTTGTTTACTGTTAAGCTAATAAATACAGATAACATAAATAAAAGTTGCATTTATTTTTGTAAAACAACACGATATATATGTGTAATACGATGCACGATATGTCGTAAAATTTGCGCTGGTGCGCCCGCTGGAAGGTTAAATTAAACGTCTACCTGCATGCAGATAAATCGGATAAAATAAAAAATATTTAATTAGTATTCAGGATATGAGATAAAAGTATGATTTTTCTCAATTTATGATAAATTATTTAATTTTAAAATTTAATTATTGTTTTCAATACTATGAAGTAAAATACTAGTACTATTAAAAATAATTAAATAAATTATTAAATTTAAATGAATTTGCATTAGTAGCATTGAATTTGAAATAATCAAAGTTGTGATTAAAATTTCGATGATACGTCTTTTTATTTATACGTCGTTCTACGTCAGTCCCTTGACAGACGTATGAACGATGGTTTGCCGTATTACTTCTAGATTTAAATAAAATATGAATATGTTGAAGTTGATAGCTATGTATTAAAAATTATTAATAAAAAAGTGTAGAAAACTGAATTTCAAAATCATATCCTTTGTAACATTTTTGTTCCGTTCCGTGAGAAAAATAAAAATATTTTAGATGGAAAATAATCTTTTTTAAACAAATAGAATATGTATTGTTGAAGCAAACAAAAAATAAACAAAAACATAGACAGTTGTAAAATATGCACATCAAAAATGATAATCAATACGGTATGAAGCTCATTTTTGCGAAAAATGTTCGTATATTATATGTAAACATATTTTCTCATGGAATAAGAAAGGAAATTGAAATTTGCTTCGAAATTTTCCGGCACTGGAGGAACCGTAGAGAACGCAAAACCAAATAGGAACTTTAGTTCTGAAACATATTTAGCGAAACAGGAACTATGGTTTCATTCATCAGTAATTTTATTTGTAATTTTTTGAATTCGCTGCCATGATTCATGCATGAGATTCGAACTATCCATCTAATTAGATGGCCCCTTTTCTGATATCTCTTAACTACAGTAGAGGAGGGGTCATCTAATTAAGCTTTAGTTATGAATCGTATTTGATTCATACGGCCATCAACGTGTTAAATTTTTACATAGAAACAATTTATTTTTTTCAATCCAAAAGGTATTCCAACTTATTTGCAAAGTTACTAACTCAATGCGACAGCCAGTGGTTGATACATCTCGAAAACATTGATGGGAAGTAAGGATGCTCAGTGTTCGGTCATTAATAAATTTGCGGCGCAGTGAGAGGAATATGATTAAGTGGTTTGGTGAATGACGTGTTGTAACATTCGTGATAGGTTGGGAAACTGCACGGGGCGTGCTCATGCAACGTAATGACGCCTGCTTATAAAACTCAATCCTACGAGGTTTGCAGACATGTCTTCGTAATTATTACTTTCTCATATGTTTAGCTTAGTTAAGTTATTTTAGTGTACCTTTTTGAAGTAACACTAGGGGCTATTTTGGGACGTACCTCGTAATTTTGAACCTTGGTCAGATGACGAGGATGACACCTGAGCCGGTACACTCTACTTTAACCTCCCGCACTACATATTTGTTCCACACCTGCACCAGGGCCACATACACGGCATTTCAAACCCGAGACCCTCCTGCGCCCAAACCGAGATCTTACCACTAGGCCACCGTCCCCTTTACTTTCTCCTGGATGAAGTATGCATAAAGAATGCGCTGTTATCATCAAAATATTCGACCTCGCGTTATTGATGAATATCCACGAAAAAAGTCCCTATTGTATTTGTCTGTGTGTTTGTGCGTGAGCATGATAACGTGATAACTCAAACATGCAACGAGCTAGATAGATGAAAGTTCGCAAGAAGTTGTTAGACCCAAATTACAGATCTGTGTCTAAATTTCGGCTAAATCTGTCAACGGATAAATTTCTTTCTTCGACACATACGCGCTTTTCTAAACTACACACCTAAAGACAGGATTTACAAAACGTTTCTTAACATATGTGTTGAAATTTTTAATGAATGAAAATATTTCGTGCTGACTTAATACTACATTTCATTACATGCGTGTTGTTACCCTTCCGACCAGATAAATTTTTATTTGCGTGCGAGCTATCGGATCTATATATAAAAAATATACTAGAATCTAATTGATACTAAGAAGTAGCCTCGAAAAAATAGCTAAAACGAAAAGAACAAGAAAAACAAAACAACACAAACAGTGCATCTGGTGCGCGTATAGGCAGCAGCTTCCAGGAACACAGTGACAATAATACAAAAATTAATTAACAAAATAAAAATCCTATCACGGGACAAAATCAAGACGGTGATAGAAACACAAAATAAATGACAATAATAAGAAGAATCCGGCAGAGGACTTTATCAAAGGTCACCCCCTGCTGGGATTCTAAAATTCAGAGTTGGGATAATTTTCTGTAGTGAAACCGACCGTGAAGTCAAAGAAAATTGTTCCTCTGTGACTTGAATTTCTCCAAAATTGAAAAAAAAGGAAAAAAGAAACTTTCCTCAAAATACTTCAATATGCCTTTGTAACAAAAAGCAGAAGAAAGAAAAGACAAAGAACCTTACCTTCTACCCCGGAAACAACATCAAAAGTAACATCACGAACGCCCAAATTTAGACACAGATCTACAATTTGTATCTAAGAACTTCATGCGAACTTTCATCTATCTAGCACGTTGCATTTTTGAGTAATCACATTATCATACACACGCACAAACACGCAGACAAATACAATTGGATTAGGGCTTTTCTCGTAGAGATTCATCAACAACTCGAGGTCAACTTTTGATGTTGTTTCCGGGGTAGAAGATAAGGTGCTTTGTCTTTTCTGTCTTCTGATTTTTGTTTCAAAGGCACATTGAAATATTTTGAGGAAAGTTTTTTCCTATTTCTTTCAATTTTGGGATAATTCAGGTCACAGAGGAACCATTTTCTTTGATTTGACAGTCGGTTTCTCTATCGAAAATTATCCCTACTCTGAATTGTAGAATCCCAGCAGGAGATGACTTTTGAGAAAGTCCTCTGCCGGATTCTTCTTCTTATTATTTATTTTTTGTTTCTATTACCGTCTTGATTTTGTCATGCGATAGGATTTTTATATTGTTAATTAATTTTTGTACTATATGGGGTGTCCACTAAAGTCCTCCTATCCCACATTAACTTGAGAACGCCGACAACTATTGCCATAAACTTAGTGTCTAGGAACAGCGAAATGACCATGCGCTACACGATGAGATCGGTTACAGCCACCTGGTGGAAAACAACGGAATTAGCGTTCCTATCTCGAAAACGGTACAAGATGCAGGAAAAAAAAATCAATTACAAAATTGTATAGCTTCTTCGATTTAGTACGGAAAGACAACTTGTGCACACTAAAATGCAGAACAGAACGCTTAAAATTCACATTTGTTTGTTCTAAATTTCCGAAATTATGACGTCTCAAAACGAGTTAAAAAGAGAAAAAACAACTACTTATCACAAGATACCTTTATTTTGTATGTTCAAACTCCTGTCCGTCATCTATATCAATGATATGGGTTTTTGTTTGAATTTCACTTCACACGCTTTTTAGCGTATCAGTTGGTCCGCTAGCACAGCTACTGTAATACGTCATCGAAAGTCCTGCAATGTTGGTGGAAAGATCCATAGACCTGTTTGAGTTATTCCCACAGGAAAAAGTATAATGGTGTGGTTTTTTGCCCGAAAAATAAAATTTTCTCCTTTTGTCCATGTCTTGAGACATCACAAAATGCGAAATACGGAAAATGCGAACAAGCAGTTATGCATTTTAAGAGATATGCTCTTCGTATTAATGTGCACGAGGTGTATTTTCGCACTAAATCGAAGATGCTCTACAATTTTGTAATTGACTTTTTTCCCGTATTATGCACCGTTTTCGAGATAGGAACACTAACTCCGTTGTTTGCCACCAGGTGGCACTGTAAATTATGTCACCGTGTAGCGCATGGTCACTTTACTATAACTAGACACCAAGTTTGGGGCAATAGTTGTCGCCGTTCTCAAGTTAATGTGGGGTAGAAGGACTTTAGTGGACATCCTGTATATAATTTTTTATTATAAATTGCGGAAAATGATAATGAAAGTGAGGGAAAAAATAACATATGAATGAAACTATTATTTTTTTTAAAGTGCCGTAAAAATCATTTTCTTTTTGTATTGGTTTCTAAAGTTAGCTCTAGAAAACATCCAAATTACAAAATTAAGAAAAAAAGTGGATAATAGGTAATTTGATTTCTTTTGAAGTATTTGACTGACAACAATCAAGCATGTTTAGAATAGGTAAAATCACACATACGTGAAAGTGAGACGATTAAAGTTCCTGATTCTTTTGTATAGATTCAAAAGTATAAGTGCATTAAATTTTGGATTAAATCCTTTTACGAATAGACTGTCTGTTTGTCCGCCCATGTGTATACGAGCATATCAACTTCCACTTCAAGCCTTCTTCAAGGGTATTTGTTGTGTCTTCTTCGTCGATGTGACAACACACATTTTCAATGATCCCCTTCCATACGGAAGAAGTTTCACTATATGAAGAAAGGAACACTCAACAGAACAGTAGCGTGATACAGTCACATGTTTGCTCCCGTAGAATTCTTTATTAGATGTATTTTAGTTTTTTCCGCCCCTTTTTGTTGTAAGTGTACATTGTGATACTTTCATACCCTTTTCACAATTTTTATTCTTCTTATTTATTCTGTATTTGTTTTTGTATATTGTTAAATGCATACTCCTTTTACTTTCCTGTATATTAACCCAGAATAGCAGTTCTGTTGTAACATTGGTCGAGATTTGGTAGTAACCTACCTTTGTCGACTTACTAGACTACTTTTACCAGCTTACTACTTCTGTCACAACTTGCCAGACAGTTGAGGAGCGTCTTCGGGTGTCTCTTCCACTTCATGTCCGCTACACTGTTTAAATAACCAAAAGGTTAAGTCGCAAGGGTATGAAGTGGTGTTCTGTATGTGAGCATAACTCAGAAACACAACAAACTAAATAAATAAAATTTATTATGTGATATGGACATGAAAAGTTTAAATTTGTAACAAATTTTCAGTGGCGTAGCAACACGGGGGCAAGGAGGGTATAATTGCCCCGGGCGCCAGCTTTAGGGAGCGCCATGGAGTTAAAATATTAATGCGTTTTTGTAATTTTTAAAGCAATATATGATGAGATGTAGTAAAAATAATACCATATGTGGCGCCGTATCAGTGGCACTCATTTTAAGCCACTGATAACGAGTTGGATTTTAAAAAAAATCATTATTTTCAGAGTGCCACTTAGCCTCGCTACGACACTGCAAATTTTGGATCCAGTCGGTGAACAATAAGTGATACAAAATGCATACTGGATTCTTCTCACGATGCTACGAAGCTAAACACAAAACGCATCGCAATGTGTCAGTTGAGGGAAGAAATTTCCCGCTTTTTTTCAAATACACTAAATACAATGTGATTTTCTTTGGATTTATCTTTGCTGAATTATCCCAGAATTGGAATTCGAGAAGTGCAAACTTTTTTTCACAGAAATCGCCCCACCCGTAATAGAAATGTGACAAACCGAACGATCTTTCGAGCAATTTCTGACTCATTTGTCCTAAAAACTGGAAATTTGCAGTGGGAACCAGAACGCATTGAGCTTCTTTTTCTTTGTTTTCCTTTATTCTAATTTTTGAATGCTAAATATTTTTTGACACAGAAATTAAAACAACTATGTTATTGAATGCGCGAAAAAAAGTTGTCTATCTCCTGGTTTTTATTTTTTTAGCCTTAAACACTTAATTCTAAATGAAATTTAAATTGAAATATTTTATGTTTTAATAATGGCCAAATAAAGTCAAACATGCTTTTATACTGTTTAAATATATGAAATAAAGTTTTTGAATAATTAAGTTGAACATCAGGAACAGAAGACAGTTCAATAGAAAAATAAATTTAATTAAAAAAGTTTTTACAAACACACATTTATAAATGTACTAAACAGTAGGTTTAAAAAAATAAAACTCCGATTTTAAATTTTAACTTTAATTCTAGTTTTTAAAATTTTTTAAACCTTTGGGTTTTTGCCTTATACCATTACTAACTTCACTTTCGCGTATCCCTAACAAGTCCATAGCATACCCCCCCCCCCCCCCAAGGGGTACGCGTACCACAAGCTGGGAACCTTTGCTCTAGCACATCAGGAAGAGAGTGAAAGATCGTTTACTAAATTCCATCTTTGCAAATATGAAACAATTAAGTTCACTAAAAGTGTTCACAACATTTTTTTGGCATATGCATAAAATGTAAAGTGTGTCTTTTTCCAGTTTCAACAACATAAAAAATAATATATTTCTTTAAATTGAATTCTGTTTCATGAATGATTCACGAAGTAAGAATTTTAGTTTAGTTTATTTATATCAACGCCCCCTTTTCGAAGCATTACGATGCCATACTGGGACGGACCTTGTACTTTCGAACCACGATCAGATAACGAGGACGACATCTGAGTTGGCACCCTCTCTCCAAACTTCCGCACCATACCAGCGGGCTTGTAAAATGAAGAATTTAAATTACAAAGAGATTCTTTTGCAGCTGTCTTTTTATATTTCAATAACCAACAAATAAGAAGTTTGGCTTAATTCAATCTGAAATAAATGAAACTAAATAAATGAATGAACTTAAATAAATGAATTGAAAAAATTAGACATTCCTCCATACTGAGCAAATATTTATAAATAAAATTCTATTCTTTTTCAAATGAAAGAAAGTGTCGTAATTTGAATTTGACACCGAACGAATCTTTTGTAATTCGAACGAATCTTGCTGGAAAAGTTGAATCAAAGAAATATTTTATTTTTTCAGATGAAACGGCCTGGAAATCTCAGCAAAACCTATCTGAGAAAACGTCAATAATAAACAAAGAGCAAAATACAAAGAACAAAACGTCAAAAATAAAAAAAAAGAAAGGATAGAAAAAAGGAAAAAAGTTAATCCGCTCGACTGGAGATGACCAGAAAATAGCCATCGTCAACCGCAAACCGATGAAAGCGCCAATCCCAATTCCTCTGGTCGTCATAGAAACGCGAGGATTTTTGTCACGTGGCTCATCTCACTTCGAATAACGTTGACAATCAGAGCCATCTAGGAGATTTCTCCAACTCTTTCCGCCGCAATTCCAGAGTTATCGCCCTTTTTGGGATTCCACGGAGATTTTCATTTCTATCGGAACTAATAGAATCTCTGAAACATTCGGAGAATCCTATTGGAAGGGGTATTAAGTTAATGTAGTTTTAGCTTATTTCAGACACTAGAATTGCAGTAAATAAAGATTAGAATTTTTATTTCGCGAAATGAAATCATAATTTAAACATGTTTAAAAAAATACAGCAGCTTTTTAATTTCAGCATTTTAGTAGTAAATTGCATTTTCCTATTAAGTTCTTGCAAGAGTGTTAAAAATTTTAATTCACTAATATACAATAAGGTTATAAGCTTTTTACGTCAAATTATTATGCATTTAAATTTATTTTTTTAAAAGTGGAAGAGTGCGGTTTTTTAAATTATGAGCACATTTGGTTAAAATGCACCTCACTAAAGTGTTAAAAATCTACTTGATAATTTTTATACGCTGGCTATTATCTGTGAATTGTGTCATGTGTGGTGATGATGATGACATGATGCAAACATCCTTCGAAACGATCTACAGGCCAGACCGTTGGACACAGAGTTACTAAGTTTGGCACGTAGATGCTTCTTATGTCTCTAAGAAAGGTTTCTTTCAAAATTTTAATTAGATTTTTTAATTAAAAATTAAAGAAATTTTAACGTTTTTCCTCAATAACTTCTGAGAATATTATTGCACAAAAACCAATTTTAAACCACTTTAAAATAAAGAAAATTAATTTTTGTACTCCGTACATTTTTTTCTAATTTTAATAAATTCTTTAAAGTATTTTTAAGTATATTGTGTAATGATACTTTCAAATGTTTCTTTTAAACACACGTGTTTTGCGATGATAATAAATGCACTTTTTGTATGCCCGTTATCGATGGTGTTTAATTAAGGGTAAATTTTTAAAAATAAGATAAAGAGAGAATCAAGCCGAAAATATTATCATGATACGATGTTTTGGAATTGATTATCGAATCTCCTTTGAATTTTTTAAATAAAGTTTTTACCTAACTTTTACAAAAATGTTCATCCAGCTACCCGTTTAAAAGCTTTTTGTTATCTTCATGGAAGAAGTATTATTAAAACTATACATTTCTTGGAATAGTTAAAAATAAAAGCATATCAGTTTTTTGATTATGAAAATTCAAACCATTAATGTTTCAACGCTCATTTTAAAATAAACTGATAGCCAGAAGATATTTAAAAAAAATGCAGGGAAACAAAATTTGTTTCATGGAAACAAGTATATTTTATAGATACTTTCTAGAATAATAAAAGCTATTTTTTGTAGCTCGAAATGAAAATTATTAGCTTCTAAAAATTTCTTTTTCAAATTCATCGGAAAATATCTTGTTAGCTATTATTTAGCTTCTACAGCTTTTATCGCATTAAGTCTGAAAGCATGTCTTAGTGTATTTTTGAATATTTTTCAAAACTAGTCATAGCACAAAAGCAGAATTTCACACAAGCTAATTTTTTTTATTTCATTAAGGATTGAAACAGATTCACATAAACATAAATAACTGAGAATGCACCTCTTTTTCAAACGATATGAAATTTGTCATCAACTTCTCATGAAAATCACCAATTTCTCTTGATCATCAACTTCTCTTGAAAATCACCGACTTGATCAAGAGTAAAGGAGCCAATCCATGCTCACGTGAAACACGCCTTGCTAATTTGATTTTGGAATCCACTATGACTGGTATAGAAGGAAAACAGTATCTGACACCATAAGATACCATTCTGTTACATGACATACAAAGTAATTTTTGTCACGCGTTTGTGACGCCATTCGAATCGGCACCAATAATTTAAACGAGACTCGATCTAGAATCGCGATGGTTTCAAATTTAAATGCAAATATCTGGCCATTTCGTTTACAGAATTTTCAATATACGAAGTTTGACCAAAATGAAATCAATCTTTTAAATTAGTATGTTAAAGTGTCAACATACCAAGTCTGTTGTAATGATGTTGTGTAGGGTTAATCTTCAGCTTGTACCTACACTATTTTCGAGAAAGATACGTCATTTTATGAGTATTATGTATATTTTACAATTATTTATATTTCGAAAATCGCAGAGTTTGTGCGAAATTTCGCTTAAAGTTGGCCAAAACCTCTGCTGAAAGATCTTAAGCCTTGTTGCCACGATCAGGGGCTTAGTTGTTCGAGGTAGTACTTAGGGATTTGTTGTCGTTTGGAATCCAACCTGTCGCGACACTCCCACGATGCTTACGCAATATAGAATAGTCCGCAGGAACTGTTCTGAGGTTTCCGTCCGTCGACTCTCTGGTCTTTGATGTCCGAGCATTTACAGATATATTCCACTGGAAAAATCGGGCCACCCCCAAAACATTCCAGCAGCAACATTCTTTACGTTCCCACGACGGGAGTTTAGATTTTCTTCAGACAACGAGCCACAAACCACTGGCCGTAGGAACAGGGCTTTAGATGTCGCAGAAAGCTTATAGAGAGGATTGCTGTAGCCGGTCTCAGTGCTATGAATGATACCGACACGTTTCAAATCATGCAGAACATCTTCCAAAGACGATTCGAAAGCTGTCCACCCTTCCACTCCAACGGCGTTTTTCACTTCAAGGAAGTGCCTGTTTTGATTCTTATAAATCATCGTTTAAATTTCTGAGATTCAGAAACATTTGCAAAGAATAATTCCTCACAATTTTGACTGATAATCTGCGGACGCATCGAACTGCAACAAAATCTAACTCGTCTCTTGACTGTTGAGCAAAACATGAATCGTGTTACAGATAGTCAGGAGATGTTGGGCCATTCAAATGCGGATTAAAAACTTAAAAAACCTGTCATAACTGATAATAATTCTCGAGATTTGATCCTATGATTTTTCTTTTGTTCCTAAAATTAAAAATTCGACGGTTTGAAATAATAGAAGAGAGAGAGAAGAGAATTCGCCGCCAGATTTAAGTCCGGTTCTGAAAAAGAACGCATAACGACCATTCCAACAATCGTAGACATTAGAAGCGGCGTATAAATAGAGGAGGAAGGTATTTTGATGGAGAAAAGTCTGTAATTAAATTGCAGTCTATAATTAAAAATTAATTGTTTGCATTAAAATGTACTCTTAGAAATTATTGATTCGCTTTCAAAGGTCGGTTTCTTTTGGGACAGACTACGTATGCATGCTTGGATTTTCTAGCTTTGTTTTTCAGAGTTTGTTTTGTAATTCTTCATCAACTTTCATGTGAGTCGAAAGCTGGACTTCTTTTCAAAGTTCTGACCATTGGCGCCACCACATAGGCGTATCCGTTCTGGTTATTGGATAAGAACAGTCTTCCTAAGTTCTTCTATGTAGGTTGGTACTTCCGGAAGAAGCTGAAAGGATATTTACAGCGGATATTGAGGGCGAATGATGTTGTAAACTTACACGTACTTTTTTCAGGGTTCTCCTCTTTGTATAAAGTTCCTGTCAGCCTGCTCTGTGTTTGGATTATGAGTTCAACTACACGCCTACATCTCTATAAGTTACCAGGCAGAGTTGAGGGGAGATATGAGAATTACCTACAGTAGTTTTGGGGCAACCTATGTACAGTCACGGGCCAAATTATTAGACTTGTCACGCATTTTAAAAATATTTATATAATAAAGCGTCTTTTTTATTATTTTTGTTTATGAAATGGTACCTAAGTGCGCCACTACGAAATCATTGCTACAGATAATAAGAAGTTTTAATGTCAAATCAATAATAATTATCTTTTATAAATAAATAGCTATGAAGTAACAAAAAGTAATTTTAATTTTTTAAATATTTAGTCGGGGGGCTTCCTCCATGATTAGGAAACTTCTTGGCATGTTGTTGTTACAAGTCTCTTTGATCTGCAGATAATGATTTCCAATGTAAGAAATTATTTCAATATGTTCATACGTATCTCATGCTTCCCTACATATTCGAGGTTATGTAATCGATAGACGTTGACTAAACATCTTATTAATGTTTCCCCACCACAAAGGCAGTGGCGTAGCAGCGTAAGTGAGCCAATCCAAATGAAAATATTTGTGTTATATTAAATACACTACCTTTAAATAATGGTATATCGCCAAAATACCTGGTACGTCTAATAATTTGGCCACGAACTGTACATAACTTTACAGTATTTACACCTATTATCAATTCTTTATAAACTTCAAAGCTGGATAGTAACACCACTAGCGGGCGCAATTTATTAATTATGCAATTACGCTAATGCCTGAATTTAAAATAATGATACAAGTGACCTACAAGCGAATAAGGGCAAAATTAATTATGCGCATTCATTTGGCATGACTGATCCTCAAATTAGCTGAAAGTTTAGAATATTATCACTTAACTCCATACAAAGTGTCACAAATTCTACTTTTAACACCAGTTAGTTTTGATTTTAATCAAACATGTTTCAGACAACGTTTTATCCATTTCCTATCAAGTTGATTGATTTCATTTGGAATTTGTGTTATTGATAATAGTGCTTTATAAGGATATCGTTGATATACCTGCTTTGAGGTGTTTCATTTAAAAAACAAAAAATTAAGAATCTGATTCATATTTCAAAATAAATATAAATGGTCTATTGGCAAAGAAATAACTGCAGAAACGCATCTAGTAGTTAATAACAATAGTATATTAGACTTTTTTATTTTCTTGTATACGAAGTATATAAAGACCAAGTTTTGCATTAAAAAAATTGACTTCAAGTTTCGATCTCAAAATTCAATCAGAAACTAAATCTCCACGTCTTACACATCCCGGAATTGAAAAAAAAAAACTTTTCTGGAATTCTGTCTCTCTCCGTACGTGAACAAGATAACACAGGAAGTTAGATAGGCGGAATTTTATTGCTAGAACGTCTCGTTTTATTGCTAGAATTGTAGATCCGTACAAAACTTTGGACAAAATCCATCGTTAGGTTGACTGTTTCTAGAACGCAATAATCAAAAAGGCTTCAAGCTAGATGAATGGATTTTAGTATATGACATTTACCACCAAAGTTGCAGTCACTGTCAAATCTTGGGAAAAATTCAGCAAAAGGTAGCCTATCTGTTTGTATGTCCGTGTGAACGTGAACAGGGTGACTCAAAATCACAACGGACTAAAAGAATGAAATTTTTTGTTCATCAGTATCAAATTTGGGATCAAATCGTTCAAAGAAAAAATATCCAAAATATATAAGGGAAGTGGGGGTAAGAGTACGCAGTCGGGTAAGAGTACGCAGGGATTTTTTTCCCTGTTGGCAACAGCGCAAGCCGAAGCGAGTGTGATCATATCAATACGTGTGTTTTCAGCTCTCTCAAGAGACCGCCATTATTATTTTCATCCTTGCTGTCTTTCATTTATCAGGTAATATATGATTTCGTTATGTTAGCATGTAATTTTTCTGTGAAGAAATCTTAATTTTTTTGTAAATAAAGGACTAATGCTTACTTTCTAAGTAAATATCATTATGAGGTTTGTTCCCTTCTGAACAACGTGGCGACGTTAGAATTTAACTTTAGTGAATGTTACGGTCATTTATGGACGGTTTAGATAAGCAATATATCGGCGGCTAAGAGTACGCACAGACCAGATATGCGAAAAGGAAACGGTAGAATTAGAGGAAGCAAAGGCCAATCGCGTTTTTAATAAAAATAAAAATGAGGACAAAACTAAAAAAAAAAAGAAAAGCCTTGAAAACAAAGGAAAAACTTATTCTGAATTCTATCGAAAACCCAGTTACTTCAACAAGTTCGGCAAATAATGAGGGGACAAATTGCCCAGGCTGCGAACACACAAATGATGAAGATTGGATCCAGTGTGGATTGTAAGGAGTGGTGGCATGAGAAATGTTCCAGTTACGAAGGCAGTGAGCATTTGTATGCGACTACTGCTACATTTTCAGGATGCGTACTCTTGGACTCGCGGCCTGCGTACTTTTACCCGCCACGTCGGGTAAGAGTACGCGTTTGGCATTTTTTTCCTTACGTTTCGAAATATATATTTTTTTAAAGCTAAAATTTTAATTTTTTGTACCCTTCTTTCTAAGTTAATAAACTATGATTCAATATATTTTCGAGGCTCTAACTTTTCAGTTCTCATTTTTATAACGAAAAATCCACTAGGTGCGTACTCTTACCCCCCTTTCCCTTACTCGATTCTCTTCAGTATATTACGAAGCTATAGACATAACACACTTTTTAAATATGCTAAAAAGTCGAGGGAAGAGACTCATGCTGGTTAATCTTCCTTTGTATGCGAATAAAATTTTAATTAACTAAGTGTAAGCATTCTCGAAGTTTAAAACAGACCATCCTTTTAAAATGCGCCCAATATTCTTAAAAACTGAATATATTTGAAAAGCAAAGCGTTACATCACTTTTCTTTGATTTAACTCCCAACGCAGGCGTAAATTAGGCCTCTTAACGAATTGTTATTACCCTCCCAAACGAAGCCATTACTCATGTCTTCCTGCGCTATAGCTTGTAGATATTCCGCGTAAACTGGGGCAAAATTTGCAGTTTAATAGTCGAATTGTTATTAGCCTATTTCGGACTGATTTATACATCCCTTTATGCAGTGGTCAGCGCCTGCTCAAACTGCACCTCGAGGGTCAACATTTAACTATCGCCGCATTTCAGAATTGTATTAATAACTCAAACGTGAAATAGGACGATTATTCAATACGACAACCTGTATGGAAGAGTATGGAAATCTGGGGCTTCAGTCACTGTTTGCGATTGGGAGGGAGCTAATTGACTTGTTCGCTCACCGACATGTGCGAGTCCAAATATGGGGCGTGTTGCTATTTCATCAAAAAGTCAGACTTAGCCTCACTGCATGAGGTTTAGGCAAAAGTTGTACCGATATCTACTACTGAGTGTAAGGATGCGGGCAAAATAATTTTAAAAAATAAATTTAACTCTCTAAGCGTTCAGGTATTTTGATCTAATAGTTTAATATATCGCCATAATGATTTTTTAAACAAAAGATAAAAAAATAGATTTTTCAGCTTTCAGACACACTTTGTGAATATTACATAACTTATATTGATTCATCAAGCATTTAACAGTCATTAAAATGATTTAATTGCCATTGCCGTCCACTTGTTTTGAAGTTTTGGAGTTTGTTGATAGAATTTTCTCTCGACGTTTTACAATGTTATTTTGTTGGTGGAAATGAACAGGCTGTAAAAGCTTTCGAAGCGGCCCCTCTTTTAACACATTATTCCCTGGATGAAATCTGAAAAAATATAGTAAAAGGTTGTCTGTACTTGAACAAGTAAAGTCAATATAGGCTTGAAATTCGAAGCAAACTACATGCTACTAATCCTATTATACAGAACTGACTTTCTTTAAATAACCGAAAAAGTGATGCAGTTTTAATTTGTCTGCGAACCAGATATTTACACATCGATATTTATTACTTGTAGAACAAATGCCAATCCTGTTTGTCAAATCCCTGTTTGTTAACATGCTAAATGTAGCGTAACAATCCTTCATATTCTGACTGAATCCCTATTTTAATGCCTAACGCTTATATCAATTCCAGACAAAAGCAGTCACATTCATGTTAACGTTCGCCATTTCTGTTGAGTTTGTCTTTTTTTGTTTTGAATTTTCTCCTAAAATATACTTTTATTCTTTTGCTTTTATTTTTCTTTAAATATTAGAAGAACAAAGTAAGTCTATTAAGCTTCTTATTTTCTTCTTCTGTACAACATTTTTTATATTTTTTTCTGCGTTTTGATGCTATTTAGTTTTTTTTTTTAAAATTTTCAAAAAAGGCAATTCTGTAACTCGCTAATGATGTTGCTAGGTTTTCAGTTCCATTGCAGTGATTTTTTTCATCTAATTAAATCAAAAATTTAATTTAATTGTGTATTAAATTTTGAACTAATTTAATTTAATAACTAGATTTAATTTAAAGACTTAACTAGTTTATTTTATTAACTAGTTATTAGTAAAAACTGCGATTTATAGTAACCATATTATTTAATTTTTAATATTAGTTTCATTGATATTATTTGCTAATAAAGAGCTTTTTCTAATTCAGTATATAACCTAATATCTGAATTTCGCGTACATTCAAATTATCAAAAGAATTTAAGTGCGTTTTGCATGTAGGATCAAGTATCCCTAGCCTAAGTTTAGGGATACTTGACCCTATGCTATTTCATGAAATGTATTTATTTTTTGATTACAATGAGATATCAATTTGGCATAAGTATATATCTCATTTTTAAAACCAAATCCTTTTATGATACTAAAAATTGAAATATTCGAGAAATATAAGAAAAAGTAAATGTAGGGTCAAGTATCCCTAGTTTCCCCTATCCTTCACAAAGAAAAACCCTCATCACAGTTGTGAAAAAAAGATAATAAGGGCAAACTAGCAACTGGAAATGTAATTTTGGATATTTTTAGAAGATTTGTATGTATGCAAATCGAATTGCCTCGCAAAATTATTTGTGAGCAGAAGTTGTGGACAGACCACTTTAAGTAGGCAGTTAGGGCGAATGTCAGTCGAGTAGGCACTCTCTGGGAGTTGAATGTGAATGCCACTGGGCTGATAGAAAGTAAGTAGCATTAGGTCTTCGCTCATAGCATCAAGTCTAATTGTTATCTCATCTGATTTTGTGTTACTGACGGGTTTAAATGTGTTAATATTAATTCGGAAAAACCACATAAGAATCTTCTCTCTGTATTTGTGTTATAGGTAATATCTTGGTGTTACTGTTTGTTTTAATACATTTCCTTGCAGAAAAAATCGCTTGTGGCATTCATATATATTCGAACTTTTGTTGAAAAGGAGAACCCAACATTATGCATTTTGTCTTTAAATCAGGACAAAAACTGCCAAAATAGCCAATGCTGATTTGAGTTGTAAATACTCGTCACTGAATCTATAGTTCTCTCATTTAAATGTCAATAAAAACTTTCAGGGTACACTAACTTGTGATTTACTTTAGATTTAAAAACAGTTTGCTGTAATAAAAGGCAATGAATATTTAAAATCACCGTCAACGTTCACTACTCGACTCTCGTATACTTACAACATATGGTGTGCTTCCTTTAAAGCTTCATCGTATAGAGAAGGAAATCGAAAGCGGATTTTGACATGTTCTCTTCGAACGATTAGGTTAAAGATTTGGTACAAATCTACAATTTTAGTGTCAATATAATATACCAAATTTCGCTTATAAGTCGACGCTCGTTATAATGACCACACATTATAAAGGCCATTCAATTATAACGACCAGTGATAAAATCCCCAACTGTGTTTCCCTATGCACTCTATGTTATTTTACTTCCTGTATAACGACCGTCCAGTGTCGTCTAATCCCAATACAACGTCCGAATTCAGAGGACACTCTTGCCGGTATATTTCCAAAATTCCTTCATTTTCTACTTTAAAATCTATTTTTAATTGATAAAATTTTATTTTTAATACCATTGATAAAAAATAATTTGTGTATTTAGTTGGAATCTCTTTAAAAATAGCCTATTTTTACGTAACTGCTGAGCGTGCATGTGTACATTTTTTAATTATATCCACTATAGCGACCACTTGTTATGCAGACCTTTTGCTGTGGGACGCAGGGGGTCGTTATAACGAGCGTCGACTGTAATGCCTTTTGAATTTTCCAAATATTGAACTCTCATATACATGGACAAGCAAAGCAATCATCTTCCCCGTTGACGAATTAGTCCAAAATTAAACATAGAACTACAGTTTGGGTACAAGGGTATTAACTCTGTAAGCACAAGATATTGTACGATATATCTACAATATTATTTGATATTCTGAATGCTGTACAACATCGCTAAGACATCATAGTAGTACTGTGGAGCATGAACACGTTGACGACTTTGGTCCAAAAATTTCGTACACATCTACAATTCTGGAGATAAAATCGTACATCATATTCCATCCATCTACTGCTTTATGTTTTTGAGTTATTCATTTGAGTCCATTTTCTCAGACAGACATAAAAATATATATATTTTCTGATACGGAGAGTTCCAAGTTATGGAGATTTATCCAAATATTGAGTAGAATTATTTGCAAATTACGATACTTCTATCTTGTTATCTGCAGGGCTGTTATAATTAAAGTTCGTCTATTCAGAAGGCCCTTGAGCTGATTTTATCAAACGAATCGAAATTTACTAGTATGCGCTCTTCGATAACCGGAAAAAGTTAAAATTTCGTCAATAGGTGGCGCTACGCAGTTATCTATGGCGACTTGCTGAGTTTTTAATTACTAAAGCAAAACTGAGTAGTTCATTTAAGGGTTTTTTTAAAGGGGGGTAAAGGGGGCTTCTCCGAACACCCCACTGCCCTGAATACGAGTTACGTGGATCATGCGGCCGAGGTTTACGTCGAAAAAAAAATAACTTCACTCTTCGCCACCATATGGTGCTGTAATAAACTAAAAGGAAATACAGGACTACTGAAATAAAGAATAACAGAAATTTTTATTTATTTACACACCTATGAGCTCCAGCGCATGCCTTGTCGATCAACAACGTGTTGAAAGCGTACCACCGCAGCGCATTATCAACGGCCACACTCTGCATATCAGTAGGAATGAGGGAGACTTGGAGGGCGACGCTGACTCCGCTCCGTTGGTCACACACCCTTGATACACGCGATCTCTGATGAAACCACACAGCCAGAAAACACCAAGATTCTGATCTGGTGATCTGACTCGCCAAGCATTTGGGATCTTTCCGACCTTTCTACATTAGCGGACATGAGCCCTTTATTTAAAAGTTTCATCCGCCGACAAGCACAGAGTGCTGCAGACGAACTACTATTATCCTGATAAACCAGTTTTACGAGTAATGCGCGTTTCTTCGTGCCCAGCGGCATGGCCACTGCGGGCGAGTCATTTGTTCTAATAGCAGGTATCGCTTAAAAAGAAAAAAAAGAAAAAAAAACCACCTTGCACACGGTTTAGCTGCAAAGCGCCGTCTGTTGGCGACATTTCAAACTATTTTATTTTTCAACGTAAACCTCGTGCACGCGATCTTCATAACACATATTTGCAGTTTCATTCAGATCCGTTCAGCACAACCAGAGACGCCGGGTCCTGAGTACTGTCTGTTTAATTTTAACCAACATGCACTAACATCCTAATGAAACTTTGTTTCGTTTGGAACCCTGGAACCGGAACTTCTAGACAGGCAAACTTTAATTGTAACAATCTTGTAGAATTTAAAGTAAATAGCATTTATAGGATCGCTTTAAACAGGCATGATATTAGCAATTATTTTACATGTCGATTAAAATCGAGGCAATACCTTCAAGAGAGTCTAGAACAGATGCATGAAAAATAAAAAAAATCCATATCCAGACTAGCGGCTGAACTGATCGGACGTCACGGTTTATGAAATGGCGAATAAATAAGAGTGTTGAAATCTGATGTCCTGTCTGAATTATGAAACTGCGACTCAAGGATCCCGTCGCGCAATTAATACTCTGAAGAAATCATACAGCTAAGTTAATTCGATAGACAGTCTATCTTTAGATCAGAGGGTATCGGGCTAGTACTTAGTTAAGAATGCTGTGTTGTTGCTCAGTCTTTGTGACATTCCTGAACTCATTGTTAGGCTTTCCTGTTATTTATAACCCAGCTTTTGCTCAGCTAAAATTCTGCTTCTCAAAGGAATAAATTTAAATCTTTAATAAATTCACAGTCTCAAAATTACATTTACCTCCCCAAAAAATTTACTAGCACAAAATAACACATATCTTGTAATGAATAGTATATATTTGATTTAAAGGATCTCTTAATAATCAATTTTTGATTTAAAGGATCTCTTAATAATCAATTTTTGATTTAAAGAATTTCGAATTTAACAGACAGAATGTGTAAATGTACGTGAGTTTTTCTCTTCTAATACGCAGTTGAAAAGCGTTTTTTTTTCCTAATAAATGGTAAGTACACTTAAAATCTTACATATAAATTATTAGTGCGTTATATTGAGGGTTTATTGTACGTGAGATATTGCTTTATACAGAGTGTCTTTGAACTCGAGGGTCAAACTTTAAGGGAAAGTAAAATACACACAAAGAAGTATTTTTTGCATAGTATGTCGTGTAACAGTGGGAAATGCCGTGTAACAGGCGGAAATGAAAAGTGTAGCCGGAAAAACAAGAAACGATGAGGAAAGTAAAAATGCTTTCTATTTATATAACAATTACAGTAAGTGCTCAGATCTGCCAACACCAACATCAATGCAGGACTGGTAGCGTCTAGCAAGTGATTAGCGTACCCTATCGAAGATGCTGGGTGTTTCACCAACAGTTGCAACAGGGACTGAAAGGGGATGACGTTCTCCTCAGAGTCAGTTAGAATCTCGTAGATGAGTACCCTTTAGGCGTCCCCAAAGAAAAAATCTGTCCATAGGGTGAACGTACTGTTCAGATGACTGGTCCATATCGTCCAATCCATTGAAGGCCAAACGCTGCATTAAGGCAATTGAGTACATTAATGGACTGGAGTCCTGTCATGCTCAAACCACATGGCATTTTGAATGGCATCTGGGACATTATCAAGTGATTCTGGTAATATCTCTTCTAGGAAGATAGGATACAACGTGCCGTTGAGTCGATGTAGTAGCAAGAATGGAGCAGACTTTTCATTTCAGACAACAAACAGATCAGAAACCAAAATCCGCCTGCACTCTTCATTTTTTGTACTTTGCTGTACAAAAAATGCTTCCTCATTTGTATTTTACCTTCCCTTTAGGTTCGGCCCATTGGTTCAAGGACACCCTCTATAATGACTGCGATTGCAGCAATCGTTTTATATGTGTTGCCGTTAAAGCGAATAATTCAGTTATTTCATAGAATAACTAGGTATTCAACTAGGTAAACATGAAATACCTAGTTATTCTAACGGATTCCACGCTTTAACTTAATACATAATTTATTCGGCATTAATTTAGTTTTCTTCTGTACAAATATTCATTTATTGATAATATTATAAGTTTGTATTAAATCAAGACAATCGTCATCAAATTAGAAATGAAGTTTGACTTCCTTATTCTTCCGAACATATAATTGTGATGAAACATTTATAACACTTCACTCAGGAATAATCTTGACAATAATAAAGGGTCGTAACAGTCCCATCAATAAATGAGAAACGTAATTAGAAGTAAAAAGTTGCAAAGATGTTACCAGAAATAGCTAATTAAAAATAAGTGAATAAATAATTTGTAGCAACATAACAAACTTGCATAAATTAAACAATAATTTGAGAAAATATATTAAAATAAATGGAAATTAAACAATAAATAAATAAATAATGTTTACATTGATTTTTTTATGTTAAAATTGGCAGTGTAAGTATGTAACTAGAGAAGAACCCCTAAATTAAATTCATTCATTAACTAAACGAAATGCAAATTATGAAATTCTTCTTTGTGAACGTTTCGACAATCCTGATACGGCGTTGAATAGTATTATTCGAATGAGATATGAATGCTTTTTCGTATCTTCAAATTCTCTCTCTACAATAAATCTGCACTAAAACTGGATAACATCCATTTCCTTCTTATTTTCTTATTTGCAAAACACATGTGCTTCGAATATAAATCTATTTAAAACAACATTTACTATAGTCGATTTCTGAATTTTTATTAAATGCCGGATAAGTTATTCTACAACTGGGGAATAACGAAACATCAGATTCAGTGGATAAAGGACATTTCCGTATGATAGGGTGTACCTTATAATTATACAATATTATATTAAAATACATAAGGCATACTATTATTTAAATTATCATTGTATGTAATTCGAAATAGACAATCATCGGCATTTAAGTAAAATTGGATGGTATTTATTTTTTATTATCTTACAAATACTGTTAAGCTCAAAGAGTTAGAAAATGTAAGGATTCAGAATCATTATAGATTTTCTTATAGAATGAAAAGGAAAAAAATCTAATTTTCATTTCCATCAGTCAATCTAAAATATATTTCCTGAAAAAAGTAAGTTTACTTGTTTATATGCATTTGAGCTTGCTACTAAAAGCGAGCATAATCAGAATGACTTAAGATTGAGTTTCATAATACCAACTTGAATCTGAGTAATACGAATGTACCAATAAAAGTTATAAATTAGAATTCTCATAATTAGTTTTAAAAACAGAAATCATTTAAAATATTGATCTTGACCAATAGCACAATCAAAGCGTTATCTCAACTAATAATAGAAGAAAATGAGTGTGTGTGTGTGTCTGTCTTTTGGAGCTCTTCAGGAGTTTTCTTCTAGAGTAAGAAAATTTGGAACAAGAATGCTTTGGAGGCTGATAAAGTGCACCTGGGAGCGTTTTTTTAAAAATAAAATTTGAGTTAAATTTTAATTAATTAAAAGTTAAGCAAAATTTTGGCTTTTTTTGGCGATAACTTTCGAAAATATTATCTCACAAAAATCAATCATCGTTGCACCTCCTTAAAATGCAAAAAAATACTTTTGAGTAATATCAATTTAATTATCATCCAATTTTTTTTCAATTTTGACGAATTTTTAAAAATATTAATTTGCAACAATATTTTTCATTGCGGCAATGAAATTCAACCCGTTTTTCTTTGTTTCATCAAATATTTCATCGCGTATTTTTTATTCCATTGTTGAGAGCAAAGGGATGAAAATGCTGTTTAATTTTTCATATCCTTTGGAAATGCCGCAATAAATTTTTATTGTCTTATTTTATTTAATTAAATCTTTCGTGGAATCTATAAGCAAGGCCATTTAAGATTTTAAGTAAATTAGGAAAATATCCGGCATGCTGAATGATTATACTAATTATTCATTAACATTTTATCTGCTTGTTTCAGTCCATTTAACATTTTGTTGGGTTAATTGAGTTTCAATCTTTTTCACTTTTACATTAAAGCTTAAACCTTAGTTGGGTGGAATAAGACTCATTTCCTGAAACAGTGTGTTTAATTTGAGGTTAAAAAAATACCTAGTTCAGGGAACCGATACTTACGCATTTGCATAAGCACAATGAACAGAATTATCACAAGGCTGCTAAAATAATAAGGTTGAAATGTCTTTCACGATATGAAGCTTTAAATACCTTGCTCTAAGAAATTTCAGCTATGTAAGAGATTTATTTGATAACCCAATCAATACACGTCGTGAGCAAGCTGGTTATCAAAATCGGTTAATGTGTAGATAAGAAAGAATTTATTGTGCCTTAAAATAGTAATCTCAAGTTTCAATTGTTTTTAGAGAAAGTATTAAGAAACATACAAGATTGTGTGTGTTCTTCTTGTAGATTACTAAATATCAGAAACTAATTTTGTGTCATGTTCGAGAGGAATTGAAAATGTTCGGTTACCAATATTTTCTTTAACAATGTCATCTTGTAATATCGATGCAAGGTCTATATAATATAGTTATATAAAGGTATTTTCACGTGGTATAAAACAAGAAATAACCTACATTTGTTTGAGATGCTATAAAGGTATTACAGAAGTTAAAAGATATCTTTTCGAGAGCTGTGGTAATTCTGTTTCAGACATTATTTGGTAAAAAGACGTAATTAATTTCAGTCATTATCTAACTTGTCCTAGTATTTTTTGAAGAATTTTCTGTATTTTTCTATACACTATATGCCCAAAAGTATCCGGACACTTGCAGATTTTCACATTTTTTAGAATTTCTGCGGAATGATTTAACTGACTGCCTTTAAACTTCGGATATATAAAGAATAGACAATAACTCACATTTTACATGGAAGATTCGGTCCTGAGGGGAATTAGGGGACCATCTACAAACTGATGAAAACAAAAAAGTTTTTTGCCCACCCCGTTCCATAGAATACTGATAACAAAATGAAACTTTCAGAACTGGTAATGTTTAATGTGCGTAATATTTATAGAAATTTTCGTAAACTCAGCACAAATATTTGGGAAGATATAAAGGTTTCCTTAAAAACTCTCAAATTTTCTCACCTGTTTTTTGCTTATAACATGCAGAGTTTTCTGTTATATTATACGAAACTTACAGAAAAGGTGACAATTTGTTAGAAAAGCATGTTGTAAACATTTGGAAAAGAACAATTGAATATTACAGGAATTATGAGCATTTTTAGTAAATAATGTTTTACTGCACATGCGCGAAACATAGTGTAATTTTTCTTTCACAACTTTAAAGCCAGATATATAGGGCAACTAATACAAAAAATTCAGTTCAATATCATTAGTATTCAGAAAGATATCGGCATTACAACGAGCATTACAACTTATATCTTTAAATAGTTATATTGAATTGTATAGTGGTTAGAATTTGCTGAATACCCATAAAGACTTATCAATTGCGTGCATAAATTAAGTTCCAGCTAATTAGGCACTATAAATAACAAAAATTTTATTACTTTAATTTTATTATTTACATGATTATTAACAAGTTGCATATTACAATTTTACGGCCAAACGATATTTTTGCATACATTTCTTTTATGGCGAAACGATTTTTTATCTAATTAATTTCTTTTCTTAAAATATTTTAATAATTCTACATATATATTGTTTTATTCGTTACGAGTATTAGATGTGTTCATGGGTATTCAGCAAATTCTAACCACTATACAATTCAATATAACTATTTAAAGATACAAGTTTAAAAAATATCAATTTGTGTACAACCCCTCATCTTTTAGTTTCTCTTCGACAGGAGCTAAAATTCTGCTCGTTGTAATGCCGATATCTTTCTGAATACTAATGATATTGAACTGAATTTTATTGTATAAGTTGCTCTATATATCTGGCTTTAAAGTTGTGAAAGAAAAATTACACTATGTTTCGCGCATGTGCAGTAAAACATTATTTACTAAAAATGCTCATAATTCTTGTAATATTTAAAAGTTCTTTTCCAAATTTTTACAAAATGCTTCTCTAACAAATTGTCACCTTTTCTGTAAGTTTCGTATAATATAACAGAACACTCTGCATGTTATAAGCAAAAAACAGGTGGGAAAATTTGAGATTTTTTAAGAAAACCTTTATATCTTCCCAAATATTTGTGCTGAGTTTACGAAAATTCCTGTAAATATTATGCACATTAAACATTACCAGGTCTGAAAGTTTCATCTTGTTATCAGTATTCTATGGAACGGGGTGGGCAAAAAACGTTTTTGTTTTCATCAGTTTGTAGATGGTCCCCTAATTCCCCTCAGGACCGAATCTTCCATGTAAAATGTGAGTTATTGTCTATTCTTTATATGTCCGAAGTTTAAAGGCAATCAGTTAAATCATTCCGCAGAAATTCTAAAAAATGTGAAAATCTGCAAGTGTCCGGATACTTTTGGGCATATAGTGTATGTCTATACTTTGAAGTATAGAAGTGATAAATGATCTAATCTAAAATAATAAAATAAAATTGCAACCACAAAGATTTGCAATAGTTGATTGATTTTTTTAAATTTTAATCCGATTTCTTACTCTCATTTAGTAAACTCGATAACGAACATGTTTTACTGTTTTTAAGATTACTTTAAATTTTCCTCAATGTATTTATTTCTAAATAATTACCTACGTGTCACTCTATTCAGATATGCAGTTCCCCCTTTAAGAATCTAAACATTGTTGACATTTTTTTGGAACACCTGAGGGCGTATGCTCCTTCAAAACATGCTTTTATCACTGATAATGACATAATGACCGTGTTTTCTCGAATAATTAGATCAAGTATTTAAGAAATCCAATAATTTAGTTTTCTTTTGGAAACTAAGAGATGGTACCAAAGTCGTAAGTCAAATAGCTATAATGTGGAAAATGTCTCAACACATTTTGCTTAATGGTTTTAAGGATTTAATCCAACTAAGAGTATTATATCTACTCTATGTATATAGGTCGATTTAAGCCACGTTTCTATTATAAATCATACATCCATGCGTGTGGTGCGAAATCTTCTTAGAATGTATACAAGTTAACCTTAATGGAATATTTCTGGAATTTCAAAATCGTATTTGGTGCTAACATTACAGATAGAAAATATTACTCTGTAAATATATAGATTATATACTCTTACTACTATGAAAAAGACAACCCAGAATTGGAATTCCAACAATCAAATGCCAATCGATCTTGGGAATCGATTATGTCGCATTAATCTAGATTTGTGGCACCAACCCTCTGCGAAAGCCAATTGTTAGAAAAACAAAAAGTAGGGGAATAGATCTCCAAAATCTTTCAAGATTAGAAACGAGAAAGTATATAACTTAAAGCACACCAATTCAGTAGTCTTAATTATTGATATGACACGAGTGTTATTCGAAAGACAGTTCCGCATTTAAAGTAAAAATATTATTTCTAAATAAGGCTATTAATATTATACTAAATCTCATTAAAAATTTAACTATAAATTTAAAATAAATCCTTTATAATAATATATATTATTTTGGAAATGTACTTAAAAATAAAATGAATATATGATGCAATCTTATACTTAATCTAGTGGCGCCATCTACTTATGTAGTGAACTACTATCTCTTCATTACCTTGTTAAAATTAGCAGTTGGCAGACGAGGTGCCTCCGCCACTGCGACAGTTGATTGAAGCAGGCATATGCTGGCAGAGAGGAGGTGCTGATGTACCTCTAGTATTAAGATAAAAGAATAAACTTTAAATTTTAAGGGATTATTACCTAAATGTTTCTAGGGAAAATTTGATAGTTACTTTTAATATCTTTTAATTTTTACATTTTAATGTGTTACCATAGCAACCATTCGAAGTTCCATGCGTTTAAATTTTTAAGATATTTTTCAGTCAGTTTTCTATGAAACAATATATATAATTTATATTAAAATAATAGAAGAATAAGGTCATTATATGAAGGAAAATAATATTTTATAGATTTTTAAGGAAGTATTCTACACATCTATTTTACGAAATAACTTTTTTTCCTTTTAAAGAAACTCCCCACACATTTATTTTAGGAAGTAATAATCTGTTGCTGTTTAAAGAACTTTACCATACACATATTCTGGGAAATCAATGCCTTGGGATAAAATCAAAGCTATTCTACTTATGACACCAGCAGACCTATTATACACTTATGCATTTATATGATAATTGCCTAAATCTCCAAATGGGTCGACAACAGTCAGCTTTCACCATTTTTATTTCATTGGACAGGAGCCAAATTGCTACTAATTATAGTATTCGGTGGTGATTAATGAATAAATGGGCAAGATTCATGGACAGAGGGCTTTTTTTCGCTACATGTTTTCAAATTTGGTAGAAAAGTAAAGATTCGTAAAATATGAATTTATGTGCAAAATAATTCTTGGAAAGCTTGCATATCGAATCGTTTAAGAAACAAATTTCAAAACAGAAAAAAATGACAGATCAAATAAAAGATTAGATGGAATTTTCTCGAATAAATTTTTAGTAAACGACGATATAATCGTGTTTTGGAGTGAAACTCGGTTAAAAAGGTTGAATCGAGTACGATTATAATTTCAACAAGTTTTAAGCAAATTCGTTCCTCTGAATTTCCTTTATTAACTGGAGGGTTGAGAGTTAAAGTGAACGAAGTCTATGAGATTTATTTCGGAGGAAACAGATTTAAAATTTGATTAGCTGCATTTATAATAACAGTGAACTTCTAATTCTTCTTGCTGCCTGACGAATACAAACTTAACTATGGACTTGAATCATTATTATGCAGAAAATACAACAATTCTACACTACCATGGCAGTGCTAATGCAAAATGAGCAGAACATGGACTTGGTTCTGTGCAGGGACAATCCTTTGGTTTTTAATAGCAAATGAAGCATTAAATAAATTTGGAGTAGACACTGAAGTCAAAGTCCAGGCCTTTGCGGACAATTTTGTTGCCATAATAGGCTCTACTGCGTCGTATCATTTTTCTCAAATTGGAACTTCAGCTTTGGCTAAGCTAGAAAAGTGGGCTGAAGATTTCAGTCTTTCTTTCAGCCATGAAAAATCCAGATTTACTATGTTTAAGCACAGAAAAAATATTACGCATATCTCTAAAATAAAGCTTTTATCAAAACGGACTCAGTATACAAAAGAATTAAAATATTTAGGCTTGACTTTTGATCCAAATTTCTCATGGATGCCTCATCTTCATAAGTTTAAAGAAAAAATAACGAAGCTACAACAAACAATCTACAGAATTGCAAGAGCTACCTGGGGTCTAAAGCCAGAAGTCATTAAGGAGATTTATTTGAGAGTTATTGAAAGAATAATCTTTTATGGAAAAGAAATCTGGTATAAAGAAAATGTGGCAGTGAGAGAGAAATTATTTCAAATCCAAAGAACGGGACTCTTGGCCATAGCTAAAACGTACAAAACAGTTTCTACGCTTGCTTTGAATCTTTTGACAGTTTTTTCACCATTCGACAATAAATCAAAGAAGAGAACGAAATTTGGCAACAACAGCAAGATATTAAAAATTTAGAAAAAATTGGAATCTCTTTCAACTTTGATTATACTACAGAAATAAGTCCATGTAAAATAACCTCCATACCTTGGAGGTTAACTTTTAAAGAAACAAATTACGTTGGAATAAATGTTTTTACAGACGGTTCAAAGATTAATAATAGAGTTGGCTGTGCAATGGTCGTTTTTGAAGATGGAAATGAAAAAGAACATGACATATGGAGATTAAATAACGAAACAACAGTATTTATCGCCAAAATGGTAGCAATCAGAGAAGCAGATAATTATTGTAAACGACGGCAAATAGCTAAAGCCAATATTATTTTGGATTCAAGAACAGCCTTAGTTTCGATAGAGTCTTTAGAAGAAAATAGGAAATTTATTCTGGATATTAAAAAGATACTAACAGTAACATTCTGCTTTGGTAGACTAAGGCTCATGCTGGTAACAAAGGAAATGAAAGAGCCGATTACTCAGCTAAGAAAGCCACTGAAAAACAAGATATCGATTTTTATTTTGTGGGGTCATTCAAGTAAAAATTATTTGACAAAGTTGATGAAAAAAGAGTGTTAGGTGATTTTTACTTAAATCAGATCATCGCAGGCCACGGAGCATTTAAAACCTATCAAAACAGATTCTTCGGCAAGAGTTGGTGGTGCTTCTGCGAAAAAGATGAAGGAACTGTGGAGCATACTATTCTTAAATGTGATGCATGGCGAGACAGCAGAGACACTTACTTTAAAAAAAACAGCAGCTCCATTAAAGAGCTTTTGCAGGACAGCCAATCGAGAAAAGGTATGAAATTGATTGCTAAAAATATTCTAGCTCAAGAGATGGAAAATGTAATTTAAATGGAAAGAAAATGATAGAGGGGGATTGGGACTTTTAAAACTCTTCATCTGGGAATCTCCAGGGGAATCCACCGGGAAGTTATATACATATATATGTCAAAACATACATAAGACAAACAATCAAGACACAATGGGAAAAATATAGACAAAAACCAAAATAAATTGAAAAATATCATATATATATATATATATATATATATATATATATATATATATATATATATATTAAATGTGTCATTTTTTCTATGTTTTAACTATTTTTTTTGTAAATACTCGTACCTGTTAAATAGCAGCAACTGTGTTGTTTATTTTGATTTGTTGTTTGGTACTGTTTTAATTTTTGGCTTCCTATATTCTTTTCATTTTTCCTTCTTCTTATTATTATTTTCATTATTTTTCTTATTTTGATGTTATTTAGTTATTATTCAAGAAATTGTGTATTGGACAGATTGAAATTATGTATAGGAAATTTTGAAACTATGATAAGAAATTGTGTATAGGTTGATTTAGCCTTTTTCTTGTGATACAGTGTGTGTTGCATGTTAATGTTTTAATTTGTGGTTTCCTGTATGTATGTATATATATATATGAAATGTATTCGTTATTGTAGTCGTTAAAAATTAAACAGGCCGAGTTAAATTCTAATTTTCATTTTATTATGGGAGAGTGACGGAATGTACGTACATCTTAGTATAAGGTTTCAAGCCAAAAGTGAACAAAAGATCCCTGCTTTTTCTCAGGTAGGGATTTAACAGATAGACATATGATCAAAGTGAAGGGAATAATAGCTATTTTTTGGCATATTACGTAAGTGTTTTAGGGAAAATGCATGGCGACAATAAGTCGCTGATTTCGCGAGTTGTGTGCGCGTGGAAACGATTAAAATATTCTTTTAGTAATAAATATGCCGAAATATAAAGACGAGATATTTAATATACCTCCAGCGCTGGAAAAGAACGAAACTGGAGTTTTAGAAAAGTGATTGTGGAATACATTAAGATTTTAAAATATATAATATTAGAATTTGGAATAAAATTAAGTGAGATTATTACGCTACGCACGCACTCACGCACGCACACACACACACACACACACACACACACACACACACACACACACACACACACACACACACACACACACACACACACACACACACACACACACACACACACACACACACACACACACACACACACAGGGTTTTTTATTTTTCCTTATGATTGTAATTTTTAATTTATGTTATTTGGTAATTAATCAAGATTTTGTGTTTAGGAAGAAAGTTTGAAAGTGCGTATAGAGAATTTGAAACTGTGAAACTGTGTTGGTTATTTTAACCAACATTGTACATTTTCCTATGAAGCAGTGTACTTTGTGAAGAAATTTTTTATTATCAATTTGCTGGCGTTAATAAGACTGTCGGTGGCTCTCGATATTTGTATGTCCGTAAGGACAAGGCCAGAATACTAGTTATTAACCCTTTTCCACGGTGTACTTAAGAACGCTACTTTAATTACGCTTATATTCCTTCGTAATTTGACTGTTTTTCCTGACGGTATTCACGACAAAGAGGAATACAGTGAACCCCGGTAATCCGGACCGAGCTAATCAGGAACCCTCGGTAATCCGGACGACCATGGAGAATGATAATGATTATAGCTTTACGAACATTCTCACATGATCACGATGCACAACGAAAACTTGTGAAAAAACATGAAAAATGTAAGTTTAAAAAGATGTCGTGTTCAGTCTTTACACAGGGTGGCAGCTCTGCTGTACATCGCCTGACTCAACAAGTCTTGGAAAAGAATTTTCCCACTTTTATTGATTCTGAAGTTGAAGAAAATGTGCAACTGGAAGAAATTCAGCTCTGCATCACTCATTGAACAAAATTTAAAAACACAGACCCGATGCTCAATATGAAGTCCAATACGAAACTGACCCACAGCTTCCTCATGTAAATTTTAACAGACAACAAATTATCAGGACGGGTGATAGCAGGAAGATGATGATGACGACGACTTCCCACTGTATATCCGCGTCAAATTTCTCATTCTGAGTGTGGTGGCACTCAACACTTCATTACAGTACTGAAAAGCAAAATTTAGGCTTACGAAAATATGCGCTCCCTCCGAAGACGTTTCGCATTTGAATAAAAATTGGAACGACGCGCAAAAAAAACTCAGGACTTTTTGGACACTGATTATGTCTCATTCCTTATCATATGTAGTATTATTTGTACATATCATGTTCATACGGTACTCATGTTCATTCAATTATCCCATACAATGTTAGTTCATACAAATATACCATAGTACCTAGACACAATTTTTTTGAAAAAAGTATTTTCTTACGTTATTTTATTTAAAAACCTCTTGCTAATCGGACGTCCATAGCCTGAATTTGTCAGGATTACGAGGTCCTACTGTAGTTCCTGTCAGCTAGCAGTAGATGGCAGGGATGAAGAACAAAATGTAAAAATTTTTAATTATTAATCAAAATTATTTTAATTAATTAAAAGGTTTTTCATTTGGGGGTTATTCTGCATTAAACGTATCTAATGATGCCAGATAAAATTGAAAGATGCTTGCTGGAAGTAATTCGGTAAATAAAGGTTTAACTCTGAAAACCTCCAATTGTCATTCATTTATCATATAATCAGATCAATATTCATCTTCAGGGATGCTAGGCAGAACGTTACATTTCCTATCAAGAGAATGAACGGAAAACCTCTCCGCCTAAGGACAGCTGAGTTTAAAATTCGTGAGAAAATGAAGCTAAAGCGGGCTGAAGGTCCCAGATGATAAGTTGCCAGTGGCCTTGAACTCTATCTTGTTATAAAATCAAGAAGTATAAAGATTTTGTGTGACCAAAGTAAGAAAGTTAATCAACTAACTATGTTCTTTGAGATAAGATTTGTTGCCAATAGAATGGTAAGCGTAATTGATTAACATGCTTTGATTGAACAACATTTTAATTTATGAATTCAAAACACTGGTGCAGGTGTGATTCAGGAAATTCCAGATAACTGTAAAAATCAATAATTTTTCAGGTGAATGAAGCTTAGAAAGATGGTCGTTTTCACGAAAGGAGGAATCAAAGCAAAGTTTTTTACGGTATATTTAAACAAACGTTATTTCAGTTGCTTGAGTGATGCGTTGCCAATAGTCTAGAGGAGGCAGATGAAAGTGGAAGTAACGAATTACAAATGTTCAAGGTGTGTCATTCTTTCATTCAGGAACTCAACTTGCTGACTAGAATCATCCTTACGCCGCAGTAGAGCATTATTTTGTTGTTATGACAGAATTGTACAAGAAATGCTGCTTAATGCTTGATAAAAAAATGAGATTTCTTTGACAGCTGAGATCCTAGATGGAGGAGACAAATGTGAACATTTGTAATCGATACTTGATCAGTGCCTCACTCTATGAAGTGCACCTCTCAAACGCTGCAGTGCCATCTGTTAGTTTAAACTGTAAACTTTGCTATCAATAAATTCTGGTTGGAACAAAGCAACTGATCATCCAATTCCACCTTTCTGCGCAAACGTACTCGGTAGCTTTCTATCTGTTTGTGAATTATTTATAATGAAAGGTGCTATGGAATATAAGGACCCATTCCCTTCAGGTCGGGACTGCAAAATCCACAAACGATGATGAAGAATTTGAGACTCTGATGATGACTGATGTGGACGATGTACGGGAGGATGGGTCGATGGATTAATATCTATGCCCGCGTGCATTAAGGATCATTGTGAATCCCGGTCTGTGAACTCGCATCTGCCACCAGCACCAGGACCATGCTTACACTGTAAAAAATATCGTTTTTCCCGGACTTTTCCGTATATTTGACAGTTTAAAGCTGTTTGTTAACAAAACGGTTTTTCACCGTTTTCCTCTCAACCATAAACGGTTTAAAACCGTCAGTTCAAATTCTATTTGCACAGTCCTTGTTGCCACTTTCCATTACGATAACTTTCCCTTTTCTTAAATGTAATTTTATTGCATTCATTTCATGTTTTTAATAGGGTTTCCATCTCCGCTATTGTCTACACACAAGTTGCAGTAGCCTGTTGTCAGCTAACCTTAAAACGCGTGTTCTGGCAATGGTTGATTTTTACCACTAGGTGGCGCCACTGAGAGCTATGGTGACTTTAAAACTCCGATGGTTATTTTTTTACTTCATTTTTTGTAAGTCTCCGGTGATCTAGTGGTTAGAGCGTCTGCCTTTTTGTTCTATGAACGGTTTCGATCGGCTCGGAGGTTCGAAGTTTGTCATATCTTGCATCGAAATCGTGCGTAAGTTCAATTGAAAATTATATTAATTAAACTAATTGAAATTAATAATTCATGCTTGAAGATTAATTAATATTCCTAATGATAATGCACGGTATTTCAGCTCAACTCGAACAGAAGGAGAAAACAACTCAACGATCGATGACTCTTACTTCGATGACTTAATTTTACAGAAAACTTGATTTCATACGGTAAAAAACCGTTGTGACTACGGATTTACTTCTTTTACAGGAAAAACTTGTTGCTGTATGGTAAAAAAGCCGTTGTGCGTACGGGTTTACTTCGTAACTTTACGGTTTTGCACAACCAGCCATCTGCCAGTTTAAAACCGTAAATTTTACACACAGTGTACAAGGCATAATCATAATCAATTTACTTTCTTATAAAATTACTATCTATACTGTATACCAGCGGTTCCCCAGCCCATGGAGTCGCGGCACATGATCAAAGAAGTCGAAGATTGATTCAACAGTGTTCACTCGTTTTGCTTTACTCAAAACAATATATTTTTAATCCTTTTACAGTAAGCATTATTAGTACTGATCTATACGTCTATATAATAATATAAATATAATTGTTTGTATATTTTTTACTTATATTTGGTAGTGGGCCTCAAAATGTTTTCACACAACGGTGGTCCGCACAACCAAAGGGTTGGGAACCACTGCTACCGAATACACATATTAAAGAAATCGGATTGTAATCAAATGCTTTCATTAATGATGAAAAAATGCTAACTTTGACTATTGTGTCTTTGAAAAACAGTCGCACGGAAAGAGTCATGAATATTCAAAGAGTTAAAACTTGTACTTTAGTTTCGGTACTGCCATCCAGATAGAGCAAAGTTAATCAATTTTATATTTTGTATATATTGACTTGATTATGTATTATAATTTAATGATAATGACATAACAAGAGTGGATATCAAATTAACGTTAGAAAATATGCGGACTTTATTTTGATTATTTGCCTTGAGTAATGGTTAAGAAATAAACATGAATTTGTCTTCAAATGCTCACCCCAATTGCCAATCTTAACAAGACGCAAGATGGATTTGAAATTGATTTATCTTTAAATGCACTAGTACCAATCAGCCAACAAGACGCAAGATGTTATGGTTGAAAGTGATTTGTCTTTAAATACACTAATTGCCAATCGTAACAGACGCAAGATGTTATGGTTGAAATTTGTTGTCTCTAAATACACTAGTACCAATCGTAATAAGACGCAAGATATGTGGTTGAAATTGATTTGTCTTTAAATGCACTAATTGCCAATCGTAATAAAGACACCAGATATTTATAAGGGTTTGGGAATTTATTTGTCTCTAAATGCACTAATTGCCAATCGTAATAAGACGCAGATGTCATGGTTGAAATTGACGTTTGTCTTTAAATGCACTATGCAAATCGTAACAAGACGCAAGATGTTATGGTTGAAATTGATTTATCTTTAAATGCACTAATTACCAATCGTAATAGGAGCGCAAGATGTTATGGTTGAAAGTGATTTGTCTTTAAATGTACTAGTACCGAATAAGACGCAAAGATGTTATGGTTGAAATTTATTTGTCTCTAAATGCACTAATTATGGAAATCGTAATAAGACGCAAGATGTCATGGTTGAAGTGATTTGTCTTTAAATGCACTAATTGCCAATCGTAACAAAGGTGCAAGATGTTATGGTTGAAATTGATTTGTCTTTAATGCACTAATTGCCAATCAATAATAACAAGACGCAAGATGTTATGGTTGAAGTTTGTCTTTAAATGCACTAATTGCCAATCATAATAAGACGCAAGATGTCATGGTTGAAATAATATCAACAGGTAATACTTCATTTTGAAATAATCCTTATTAAACTAAATGTAAGTGATTATGATCTATCGTCATCATTACTTGATGCGACTTGGAAACGAACTATGCTATATAAAGGTAATGTCCCATAAAGTTTGAAAAACGTCTCAGACATGCATAATCCCTTCATCTTTAATTGGCGTGAAATTCTTATAATTACTCCTAATAATTAAGGATTTGGAAGTATTAGAGGAAAAGAATTAAAGGATACTTAAATAATTTGATCTTATTTAAAGATCTGTTTATAAGATATCATTTTGCTGCTAAAAGAACTACAGACAAGAACCAAATAATATTTATTCAGCCTTGAAATGTTTAATTCCCTCTATTATTAAAGTTAAATAGATTAAAAAAAAAGTATTTAAGATAAATAATTTTAGAAAGAGGGAAAAAAAGAGTTTACAGGTTAAGTGGTTGAGTACCGATCTGCAATTTTGCAGCGTGGCTGAGAGTAACAAAAACATTATCTTTTTTTCCTTATATGCATTATTTTTTACGTTTACAGATGGGAAACAAATATAAGTTAAAGTGAAAATTTTTTTTAGATCAAAATATTTTGGTTTTAACTATCGTTAAAGATAAACTACCAAAGTTTCTGAAAAATGCATGGAAATCCTTGGAACTCACACGAGATTCCCCTTGTCCTTTATTTCGAATTTATTATTTCACTGATAGAGAATAAATTACTTTTCGTAAACTCGCAATACCGATCTTTCAACTTAAATCTTTATAATTTTGAATTCAAAATAAAATACAGATAAATGTGGTAGTTACTTATTAGTTCAACGAGCAATGCAGTTCCTGTTTTGAAAATTTCATTAAAAGAAAAGCAAAAAAATTAATTACAGGTTTTAAAATAATTAAAGGAAGTCTATAGATCGTTTCTCAATGCAAACCATTCTTTACATTGACGGGAAATTAGTTTTTGTAAATAATTAAGATCGGCAATCAACAACGTAAAATGCTATTTAAAATATTATTAGAGCAAATGCTTTTTTTTGAATGTTTAAGTTAATAAATGAAAGGAATATATATTCACTTTTTTTTACATTTGCTAACTTTTGCTTAGGTACCATAAATGAATGTAATCATCAAAATTTATATTATACTTTAACCAAAGCATTCATGTTTTCAAATAACTAAAATCTCTCTCATCATCAACAACATTTAAAATATTGGTGACATTACCCGAGCAGAAATACGCACGGTGAAAGTTAAATTAATAGACTGAAAAATAAACATTCACTCTTACAATTGCAAATGCTGCTCTTTTTTATTCATACGAATTGCTCTCAAGAAATTGCAGCGAGGCACTCAAGCTGCAACAAATCAACCCCACACAACAAAACATCTGTTTCAGGCATGCAACATTAAAATTTTATTACACTTTGTTTATGCTACCATCTGGTCATGACCCGCCTTTTGAAGGGCCGGTGGCGATTTAATTGGCAGCGCTGTTTGTAGATTTCCCGAACTCTTTTCCAGTTTCCAGTAACCCTGAACTCTAAGCATCATGAGCCGCGGGAAATAAATGTTGGTGGCGTTTGGGGCGGATGGAGATGTTTTCCGTACTTCAGTATCATTGCGGCCATTTCCCCTTCGAGCGATGTACATGGTCTATTACGCGCTGGAACAATCGCCAAAGTTATCCAATATTCGGTACAAACGAGAGTTTTTCTGTCATAAGAAGTTAAACCCAATTTCCCCAAACTTGACGGAGTTCTCGTCAGTGTTTTCTTCGTTGTTAAAACAGTTTTCACGACTCTCTTCTCCCAATCCCTTGATGGACACATGAGAAAAAAAGTGATTTGACTCTTCGTTGTAAGACTGAACTGAGAGCCGAAAGTTTTTTTTGTCCAAAAGTTCTATGATCCTGTGTATACCCTATTTGACTTCCAATTCTTGACCTTTTCTTTGTAGTAAGGCCGGTTCAGTAGCATCTGTTTTGTTGCTCCATGGATATCTTAGTGCAGTCTGCCAGCCCTCCCCTTCACCAAAAGGTATTTACTTTTATCTATGCAATTACATTTGACAGCGCAAAGAATATATTAACGCTAAGAACAGCCGGCATTGGATAAATACCTATTTCCACCGTAATTTGCCAGTTGTGGATGTGTAGAGAAAAATACTTTATTTGTTATTAATTTTAATTTATAAATATTTAAGTGCGTAAATGACAAAAAATAATATTTATATCTATCACTTTTTTTGAAGTTTCTTTCTCATTCTAGGATAAAATAATTACAAGATTTTATGCAAAATAGATTCCATTTCATACAAGCATATTTTCAACAAACCTATTTTTTTACAATGAACGTAGATGACTCCAATTCTTATTTTGTTGCAATAACAATTTGGCATGTTTTGCGTATAATGGAAGATGCTGTTCGGAATGTATGATTAGTTTATGTATACATAAACGTAATTACATGACAATGCATGATACATGAAAATATTAATCCGTCATATTTGCGGATTTTGGTACGTATAGGTATCTGGTATGCATAAATTGAAAATTAATATAGTAGTCAATAGATAATGGGATTGGCATGTGCAATTAATGAATTCTTTTAATTTTCAAAATGACAGCGCAAATTCCGACCAAAACACATGCAGCTTTTTTTTTTTTTTTTTATAAATTTTATCAAAACTCTGAAATCTGTTAAAATGACGGTTTTCGGTTGTCCTAAGTTAAATTTGGTTTTCACTTAGAGAAAATGAAGATATAACTAGACTTAAAGTTGCAAAAATATTTTAAATTTCTATTTATATACATTTTAAGGCTCAGTTTTGCAAAGGTATTTTCACTTTATTGTAATACGAAAAATAATTTCCGATTAGTCTTATTGGTAAAAAAATTGAAATTCTCCCCAAACAAAACCATGTGAATTTGACGAAACTGCAATACGATGTTTTTTAAAATTATATATTATTTTAAGTGTGATGATATTATTTCGTTTTTTATAGCGTTTTCATTTCAAACAGTTCCAAATTTTCATCGCGAATCTACAATTACCGCCTGAATTTTTTTGTCACTATGAAATTAGGGAATTCAATTTTTCATCTGTCCTTAAAAGAAAAGCGGCTGAGTATATTTCACCCTAGTTTCCATTTCTGTTCTCAGTTTTTTTATTAATCAAATTAACTTTTTTTGTGTTAGGCACTTTAAATGAAGCGAATGTTAACTCTATTTATTTCAAGTAAAAGGGAAAATTTTTTAATGATAAGCTTGTAGGATGATATTTTCTGAAAAAGTTGCAAATACAAGAAATCACTTCATCCGGACATAGAAACTTTGTGTGGCCTTACATTTCTAGCATCTTTGTAACTCTAGATTAGTCTCCCGCAAAATACAGGATTCCTTTAATTAGAAATTAAATATGGGAAACCTTAGTATGATTCGTTCTTATCTCAGCAAAGAAAAGGATGTTGAAAACAAATAGGCATGGATTTCCATAAAAAAATTAAGTATATCTTTGTTACTCTGAAGAATCTTGATTGCTTTGTATTAGACATCCTCTTCGTCCAAAATGTATGTTCTTTGTTCTTCTCCGAAACTAGTAATGGAAATCTTCTGTAAAAAATGGAATAATGTTATAATGGAATAATCTTGAAAACAGTTAGACAGAAATTCCATAGAAAATATTAAATCCATATTTGTAGTGTCTTACTGAATTTAATTAGAGATTCTCTTCCACTAAATGCTTTTTTTTATTTCGAGATATGGAAATTTTAGTATGATTTTCATTCTTGTTCCGTAATAGAAGATAGGAGGTTGGAAATAGCTAGATATGAATATTTTGAATCTTTCAAATTTTTGAAAATTAGTTTATTAAAATTGAGCAGAAGTTTTAAAACCTATTTTCTCAAATAAAATCCACAATTATTGATAAAAATTACGCTGCACTATCTGCTTATGTGACTGTGTTTCATCATAATGGTGATAATTTTTGTTTGTATAATTAATAAGTTAGTATTTAGTTATTTCATCTGATAGTGATAATTAAGTAGAGGAAATGAATTAACTTTTCTACATTTTTCCGAAGTACATTTTCTACTGAATGAATAAATAAAACGATAGCGGAAAATAAACTGCAGGTGCAATTTTTTGTGATGGGGACTCCCCTAGATTAGCAATGCTTTCGCTAGTTTAAAAGGGAAAAAAATGCCCCAAAATATTCACTGGACTTGTAAATGCTATTGAATATATTTATTAAAATTACTATGCTTATGGTGAAAATTAACATTTTTTACATATGATTAGTAAAATTACACAGTAGAATTTAATTCTAATGTTGCAAGTTATCTTACATAATTACAAATCAATTAATACTTTCTTTTTTAAAAGAATGTGTTCCTTATCTCTCCATAGAAGGAAGTAAAATCAAAAGAATTGCTATAGAAATGTATTCTTTTGCTGTTCTCAAGTGCAGATGCTTTCATGAAATTAACATATAATCTGTTCGAGTTCCTTGTAGAATTATTCAGATTCCCATTGTGAAGGAATTAGGTAACTTGGTAGGGACGAATTTTTCATTCAAAGAAAAGATTTGAAAATTTTTTTATCAATTCGGTGAGGCAGATAAGGTGAACTCATTCTTCACAACTTTTTTTTATCCAACAGATTTTAATTTTTTTTGAGATGGTAAATTGTTTGCTTTTATAAATGGGAGAAACTTTGTGTAATTTTCTCATAATCTGTTCCAGTTCAAGGTTAATAGGTCCGTATCAAACTTCCCTAACTTCCTATAGTCAAGACTAGCCTACTTCCTCTCAAGGGACGAATTGTTTTCAGTGAAAAAAGGTGCGGTGTTTTGTAAGATCATATGAACCAATTTAATGAGAAAATAAAAGTGTAAAACTCATTCTTCGAAATTTCAAGTATCCAGACAATTAACTTTTTTTTAACCTTAGAGAAATTTCTAATTAAAAATACTAAATAAACATATGTGTTAATAATAACAGAGGAAATGTAAAAAAATATATATTTTTGTCATGAAATAGTTATTTTTTCTCACTAAAATTAATCAAAAGAAAGTGCTTTTAAAATCGAACCTGTAGGAATTTTTGAATATAAAAATATCGTGTTGTTACAAATGAAAATGTTCTGTTACATTTTATTTTTTGTAGAACAAATATAAAAACGATATCATATTTACTTCTTATATAATAATAATAAGTTTATAAATCCACAAGACAATTGCATTTTAAAATGTTGTAAAAGTCGAAATGGATGCTTTCATAGTTAAAATTTCACTTTCATAAAATCATACTTTTTTTACTTAAAATGTAAACTTTCCATAGAAATTTCATAAAGATCTTTAGCAATAGTTTCATAATTTTGTGAATGCACAAACATATGTCACACTGCATTAAAATATTCTGATATGATCAAGGTGCCCATATAATTTTGATACTGTGTATCTTACTTTATATCTATGAAAACTTAAACCTCAGTAAATCCACAAAAGGTAAGCAATAGAGGAAAACATTTTATATAATAGAAGATTCCACCCAAAATCCTTTTGAAGTATTTTATTTGAAGATGTTCAAAGTATCTATTTCAAGTTTATTAAGTTTGTCTATCCGTTTCTGTACCAAGACATTACATTAGTTGAATGTAAATTTCAGGGAAATAGTTGAGAAATCTAGTATGGATTACGAAAAACTAAACAGTTTGAGTTAAATCATACTTGAAGGAATGAAATACAGTACTTGTGTTATCGAAAGTTTAAGTTATTACTCAATACTAAGGAATTAATAACGTTTCCTCTTTTTTAATCCCAATTTTCACAAATTATCTTTTATTTTAGGCGATAAATATGTGGTGTGTTGCTTTTTTTGTAGCATCAGTTCTACGAATTGAACTTGACCAAAAAATTTTGGCATTTTTACTCGTGTATATATGAAATGATAATTTTAAAAAACTCACTTTATGAAAGCATTTTAGTAATGATTAAAAGCCATCTTACTATTAAAATATTATTCTAATTATAAAATATAGATCTAGCGTTTTCTACTTAAATACGAGAATAGTTAAGAGGGTTTCCATTATTAAAACTACTCAAAATCTGCACCCACTTTATTATAGCTGACAAACATGATATTAATAATAAACCTGCATGCTTTTTGTAGCTAATTACTAATTTTTTAATGTGAAAGCATTAGACAATAGCAGTAACATATAAAAGCAAATTAGATGTATATTTACACAGTCACAATCAATAGCATTTGTTTTTTGTTTGATATTAATTTATTTTGTATAGCCATTTTTTTACCACTATATTGATATACCCCTTTCTACTGTTAACATAGTGAGTGCAAATGACATTTCGGTAGTTTCTTATGTAACAAAATTCTGGTATTATGACAACTTACATGCTGGAAGTTAATTAAATGCACTGCGTTGGTTTGTAAGCTGTTAAAGCGCAGTATACCTTGACGCAACCATTTGGCCTCCGTACCATTCGACTTAATTCAAAATATAGTCCCCGTAAAAAAGAGGCGAA
>BGPR01000030.1:1132104-1145688 GCA_013235015.1 Araneus ventricosus | reverse complement strand
CACTAATTGCCAATCGTAACAAGACGCAAGATGTTATGGTTGAAATTTATTTGTCTCTAAATGCACTAATTGCCAATCGTAATAAGACGCAAGATGTCATGGTTGAAATTGATTTGTCTTTAAATGCACTAATTGCCAATCGTAATAAGACGCAAGATGTCATGGTTGAAATAATATCAATAGGTAATACTTCATTTTTGAAATAATCCTTATTAAAATAAATATGGTGATTATGATCTATCGTCATCATTATCATTACTTGATGCGACTTGAAACGAACTATGCTATATAAAGGTAATGTCCCATAAGTTGAAAAACACGTCCTCAGACATGCATAATCCCTTCATCTTTAATTAGCGTGAAATTCTTATAATTACTCCTAATAATAATTAAAGGATTTGGAAGTATTAGAGGAAGAATTAAAGGATACTTAAATAATTTGATCTTATTTAAAGATCTGTCTTTATAGGAATATCTGTTTGCTGCTAAAAGAACTACAGACAGAACTAAATAATATTTATTCAGCCGGAAATGTTTAATTCCCTCTAATATTAAAGTTAAATAGATTAAAAAAAATATTTAAGATAAATAATTTAGAAAGAGGGAAAAAAAGAGTTTACAGGTTAAGTGGTTGAGTACCAGTATGATCTGCAATTTTTGCAGCGTGGCTGAGGTAACAAAAACATTATCTTTTCCTTATATGCATTATTTTTTTACGTTTACAGATAGAGGCTCGATATAAGTTAAAGTGAAAATTTTTTTAGATCAAAATATTTTGGTTTTAACTATCGTTAAAAGATGTGACTACCAAAAGTTTCTGTGAAAAATGCATGAAATCATGGAACTCCACGGGAATTCCATGTCCTTTTCTTATTTCGAATTTATTTATTATTTCACTATTAGAGAATAATTACTTTTAAATAAACTCATAATGCCGATCTTTCAACTTAAATCTTTATAATTTTGAATTCAAAATAAAATACAGATAAATGTAGTGGTTACTTATTAGTTCAACGAGTAATGCGAGTTCCATGTTTTGAAAATTTCATTAAAGAAAAGAGACCAAAAAAATTAATTACAGGTTTTAAAATAATTAAAGGAAATTCTATAGATCCGTTTCTCCAATACAGAAGCCATTCTTTACATTGACGGGAAATTAGTTTTTGTAAATAATTAAAGATCGGCAATCAACAACAGCAAATATATTTAAAATATTATTAGAGCAAAATACTTTTAATGAATGTTTAAGTTAATAAATGAAAGGAATATATATTCACTTTTACATTTGCTAACTTTTGCTTAAGGTACCATAAATGAATGTAATCATCAAAATTTATATTGTTATACTTTAACAAAGCATTCATGTTTCAAAATAACTAAAAATCTCTCTCATCATCAACAACATTTAAAATATTTAATTTGAAACATTACCCGAGCGAAATACGCACGGTGAAAGTTAAATTAATAGACTGAAAAATAAACATTCACTCTTACAATTGCAAATGCTGCTCTTTTATTCATACGAATTGCTCAAGAAATTGCAGCGAGGCACTCAAACTGCAACAAATCAACCCACATAACAAAAACATCTGTTTCAGGCATGCAACATTAAAATTTTATTACGAAAACACTTTGTTTATGCTACCATCTGGTCTAAACTGACCCGCCTTTTTGAAGGGGGCTGATGGCGATTTAATTGGCTTGGCGCTGTTTTGGCGAATTTCCCGAACTCTTTCCAGTTTCCAGTAACCCTGAACTCTAAGCATCATGAGCCGCGGGAAACGAATAAATGTTAGGGTAGCGTTGGGAGCGGATGGAGATGTTTTCCGTACTTCAGTATCATTGCGGCCATTTCCCCTTCGAGCGATGTACATGAGTCTATTGCAGCTGGAACAATCGCCAAAGTTATCCAATATTCGGTACAAACGAGTTTTTCTGTCATAAGAAGTTAAACCCAATTTCCCCCCCAAACTTGACGGAGTTCTCGTCAGTGTTTTCTTCAAATTTGTTAAAGCAGAAAAGTTTTCGACTCTCTTCTCCCCCAATCCCTTGATGGGACACATGAGAAAAAGAAGTGATTTGACTCTTCGTTGTAGACTGAACTGAGAGCCGAGAAGTTTTTGTCCAAAAGTTCTATGATCCTGTAATTTATACCCTATTTGACTTCCAATTAACTGACTAACTTTTCTTCCTTATGTGGGCCGGTTCAGTAGCATCTGTTTTGTTGCTCCATGGATATCTTAGTGCAGTCGTCTACCAGCCCTCCTTCGCAAAAGGTATTTACTTTTATCTATGCAATTACATTTGACAGCGCAAAAGAGATATATTAACGCTAAGAACAACCGGCATTGGATAAATACCTATTTCCACCGTAATTTGCCAGTTTGACGGATGTATGAGAAAATACTTTATTTGTTATTAATTTTAATTTATATAATATTTAAGTGCGTAAATGACAAAAATAATATTTATATCTAAAAAATCACTTTTTGAAGTTTCTTTCTTTTCATTCCTAAGGATAAAATAATTACAAGATTTGCTGCAAATAGATTCCATTTCGTAAGCATATTTTCAACAAACCTATTTTTTTTACAATGAACGTAGATGACTCCAATTCTTATTTTGTTGCAATAACCAATTTGGCATGTTTTGCGTATAATGGAAGATGCTTTGGTCGGAATGTATGATTAGTTTTATGTATACATAAACGTAATTACATGACAATGCATTGATACATGAAAATATTAATCCGTCATATTTGCGGATTTTCGTGCGTATAGGTATCTGGTATGCATAAATTGAAAATTAATATAGTCAATAGATAATAAGTTGGCATGTGCAATTAATAATTCTTTTATTTTCAAAAATGACAACGCAAATTCCGACCAAAACACGCTTAACAGCTTTTATAAATTTTATCAAAAACTCTGAAATCTGTTAAAATGACGGGTTCGGTTGTCCTAGGGTTAAATTTGGTTTTCACTTAAAGAAGAAAATGAAGATATAGCTAGACTTAAAGTTGCAAAAATATTTTAAATTTCTATTTATATACATTTAGGCTCAGTTTTGCAAAGGTATTTTCACTTTATTGTAATACGAAAAAGATAATTTTCCGATTGAGTCTTAAATTATTGGTAAAAGAATTGAAATTCTCCCAAACAAAAAACCGTAATAAATTTGACGAAACTGCAATACGATGTTTTAAAATTATATATTATTTTAAGTGTGATGATATTGTTCGCGTTTTTTATTTATAGCGTTTTCATTTCAAACAGTTCCAAATTTTCATCGCGAATCTACAATTACCACTTCAATTTTTTTTGTCACTATGAAATTAGAATTCAATTTTTTCATCTGTCCTTAAAAGAAAGAAACTGACTGAAATTATATTTCACCTAGTTTTCCATTTCTGTTCTCAGTTTTTTAGTAATCAAATTAACTTTTTTTGTGTTAGGCACTTTAAATGAAGCGAATGTTAAAAACTCTATTTATTTCAAGTAAAAGGGAAAATTTTTAATGACAAAACTGTAGGATGATATTTTCTGAAAAAGTTGCAAATACAAGAATATCACTTCATCCCGAGCATAGAAACTTTGTGTAAGCATACATTTCTAGCATCTTTGTAACTCTGAATTAGATATTATCTCCCGCAAAATACAGGATTCCTTTAATTAGAAATTAAATATGGAAACCTTAGTATGATTCGTTCTTATCTCCAGCAAAAGAAAAAGGATGTTGAAAACAAATAGGCATGGATTTCCATAAAAAAATTAAGTATATCTTTGTTACTCTGAAGAATCTTGATTGCTTTGTATTAGACATCCTCTTCGTCAAAATGTATGATTCTTTGTTTCTTCTCCGAAACTAGTAATGGAAATCTTCTGTAAAAATGGAATAATGTTGGAATAATGGAATAATCTTGAAAACAGTTAGACAGGAATTCCATAGAAATATTAAATCCATATTTGTAGTGTCTTACTGAATTTGAATTAGAGATTCTCTTCCACTAAATGCTTTTTTTTATTTCCGAAATTAGATATGGAAATTTTAGTATGATTTTTTCATTCTTAATTTCCGTAATAGAATAGGGAGGTTGGAAATAGCTAGATATGAATATTTTGAATCTTTCAAATTTTTGAAAATTAGTTTATTAAAATTGAGCAGAAGTTTTAAAACCTATTTTTCTCAAATAAAATCCACAATTATTGATAAAATTACGCTGCACTATCTTAAAACATGTGACTGTGTTTCATCATAATGGTGATAATTTTGTTTGTATAATTAATAAGTTAGTGATTTAGTTATTTCATCTGATAGTGATAATTAAGTAAGAGGAAATGAATTAACTTTTCATACATTTTTCCGAAGTACATTTTCTACTGAATGAATAAATAGCTTGATAACGTGAGAAAATAAACTGCAGATTGCAATTTTGTGATGGGGACTCCCCTAGGTGTAATGCTTTCGCTGGATTTTAAAAGGGAAAAAATGCCCCAAAATATTCACTGGACTTGTAAATGCTATTGAATATATTTGTTAAAATTACTAGCAACATAGTCGAAAATTAACATTTTTACATATTGAAGAACATTAAAAATTACATTAGAATTTAATTCTAATGTTGCAAAGTTTATCTTACATAATTACAAATCAATTAATACTTTCTTTTTTAGTTTAAAAAGAGATATTGTTCCTTATCTCTCCCATAGAAGGAAGTAAAAATCAAAAGAATACATTGCTATGAGAAATGTATTCTTTTGCTGTTCTCCAAGTGCAGATGCTTTCATGAAATTAACATATAATCTGTTCGAGTTCCTTGTAGGAATTATTCAGATTCCCATTGTGAAGGGAATTAGGTAACTTAATTGCTTCAGGGACGAATTTTTTCATTCAAAGAAAAGATTTAATTTTTATCAATTCAGTGAGGCAGATAAAATTGAACTCATTCTTCACAACTTTTATCCAACAGATTTTAATTTTTTTGAGATGGTAAATTATTTGCTTTCCTATAAATGGAGAAACTTTAATGTAATTTTCTCATAATCTGTTCAAGTTCAAGGTTAATAAGGTCCGTATCAAACTTCCTATTTCCTATAGTCAAGGGCATTTGATAGCCTACTTCCTCTCAGGGACGAATTGTTTTCAGTGAAGAAAAAGATTAAATTGTTTTGTAAGATCATATAGTAAGTTCCAATTTAATGAGAAAATAAAAATTAACTCATTCTTCAGAAATTTCATCCAGACAATTAACTTTTTTTTTAACCTTAGAAAATTTCTAATTAAAAAATACTAAATAAACACATATGTGTTAATGTCTTTCAAGAAGGGAAATGTAAAAAATATATATATTTTTTTGTCATGAAATGGTTATTTTTCTCACTAAAAAGTGTCAAAAGAAAGTGCTTTTAAAAAAAATCACGAACCTGTAGGAATTTTTTTGAATATAAAAATATCGTGTTATTTACAAATGAAAATATTTCTGTTACATTTATTTTTTGTAGAGCAAATATAAAACATTATCATAATTTACTTCTTATATAATAATAATAAGTTTTATAATCCACAAGATATGGTGGAAACTTTAAAATAATTTGTAAAAGAGTCGAGAAATGAGATGCTTTCATAATTCAAAAATTTCACTTTCATAAAATCATACTTTTTTACTTAAAATGTAAGCTTTCCATAGAAAATTTCATAAAAGATCTTTACAGCAATAGTTTCGCAATTTTTGTGAATGCAAACATATGTCCTGGATTTTACTGCATTAAAATATTCTGATATGATCAAGGTACTTATATATAATTTTTGATACTGTGTATCTTATATATCTATGAAAACTTAAACCTCAGTAAATCCACAAAAGGTAAACGTAGAGGGAAAACATTTTATATAATAGAAGATTCCACAAAATCCTTTTGAAGTATTTTATTTGAAGATGTTCTAAAGTATCTATTTCAGAAGTTTATTAAGTTTATCTATCGTTTCTGTACCAAGACATTACATTAGTTGAATGTAAATTTCGAAATAGTTGAGGAAATCTAGTATGGATTACGAAAAACTAAACAGTTTGAGTTAAAATCATACTTGAAGGAATGAAATACAGTACTTGTGTTATCGAAAGTTTAAGTTATTACTCAATACTAAGGAATTAATAACGTTTCCTCTTTTTTAATCCCAATTTTCACAAATTATCTTTTATTTTAAGGACGATAAATATGTGGTGTGTTGCTTTTTTATAGCATCAGTTCTACGAATTGAACTTGACCAAAAATTTTGTATTTTATAGTGTATATATGAAATGATAATTTTAAAAAACTTTCACTTTATGAAAGCATTTTAGTATTGATTAAAAATAATATTTACTATTAAAATATTATTCTAATAATGAAATTATAAAAATATAGATCTAGCGTTTTTCTACTTAAAATACGAAGATAGTTAAGAGGTTTCCATTATTAAAACTTCTCAAAATCTGCACCACTTTATTATAGCTGACAAACATGATATTAATAATGAAGCCTGCATGCTTTTGTAGCTAAATTACTAATTTTTAATGTACTTGAAAAGAAAGCATTAGACATGTAGTAACATAGCAAAAGCAAAATTAGATGTATATTTTGTTCTGAAATCAATAACATTTGTTTTGATACGATATTAATTTATTTTGTATAAGCAAATTTTTTTTACCACTATAGTGATATACCCCTTTCTACTGTTAACATAGTCAGAATTGCAGAAAAATGACATTTCGGTAGTTTTCTTATGTAACAAAATTCTAGTGCATTATGACAACTTACATGCTGAAGTTAAGTAAATGCACTGCGTTGGTTGTAAACTGTTAAAAGCGCAGTATACGCCCGACTTGCAACCATTTGGCCTCCGTACCATTCGACTTAATTCAAAATATAATTCCCCGTAAAAAAAGTATGAATAATTTACTTTTCCAAGGCACTGAAGTCGAGGAAGAGAGCTAAAAGGGAGAATCAGTAACTTTTTTGAAAAATAAAAACTATTAGTGTTGATTATTTCATCTTAGGTCCTCTTTTTCTATTGGTGCAATCATTTATCGATGCACAATAAAATAAGTTTAAATAATTTTTATGAGAACCAAGCATACGTCTTATATTAATATTTTCTTTATTTTAAAAGTGTATGTAATCATACTGTGCATTGAATATGATTTTATATTTCCTGCATTCACGTTAGACATTATAAGATCCATTCTAAAGTAGTGTATTATTTGTATTTTTGGACTTAATTATTCTGTAATAATTTTTTTAAAACATAGAGTATAGTGCATTTATAAAGCATCGATCTGTTCAAAAAGTTCGTAAAATTTGCATAAGTGTGGATTTTAGCATGAAAAAAGACGCTTTTAAAACTTTTTATATGTGAGCATTTATAGAACTCCGATCTATCAAACTATTTTGTTACACAGCCTCTCCTTCCGCTACATTAGGTCGGATATTGGGAGCCTACTGTATTATGATTCATTCGAAAAATGGTATTAGATTATTGCCTTTTTAGATCATAAATAATTCCAATGTATTTATGAGAACTGATGTGTACAAATAAAATGTGTTATGTGCTGGATACAAATTGCTAAAGGGAATAACATCTAATGATTAGAAGCGTTGTATTCGCTCATCGTTTTCATAGATTACAAATACTTTTTTATTTCATCTTTGAATTCTGAAGATTGTAGGAAAGTTTCAGAGAAAAAGAACGGTGATTTCTTCCATGGAAGCAGTGTGAAATCTTATTTCTAAGCATAGCTTTTCAGTATGATTTCTGTGTAATATTTTTGATAACATTTTCTTTTAGATTATTAATTTATTGTTCCAGTAATTGCATTTCCAGATTGAAAGATATTGATTTTTTCATTTTCATTTCACTATATTTGCATTTATCTTCAATATATTCTTTTGTCAATTTCTTCGGTATATGTTCACTTAAAAATCTATAATAAGGAGAGTTCAATGCATGTTTTGCAAATTTTGCTCTAAAACTGCCATGATAGCGTAGAAATATTTTATTTTCTATGTGGCAATAAGTCCATAATAATGTGTGTAGTAATAAGTACATAGTTCAATTTGTATCCACCAGGCGGCAAGAACAGGTAGAAACCCATTGTTATTTTAAACTAGCCGCATTCGACGACCAGCTTGATCGCCCGAAATAAAATTTCAACTTAATCTCTTATGCATAATTTTATATTCATGGCTCCCTTAATAAAGTGGTTTTAAACTTCAAATTGCTATAGACATTTAACCCGCTTTCTTTTGGTAGCCTTGCACTTGTTCTGTTCCTTGTCTACTTTAACGTAAAATACGCATTTGATTTGAACATTAAATAGGCGTGGCACATTTTACGTTCAGCAGTATGCTAATTAGCTTAAAACACCAAAATAAAAAGAATTACGACATAGCAACGATAATATTTCAGTTTACTGGATTATTTCATTATACACTTGCTATCTTGAAGACTTCCGTTATAGATTTCAGAGAAAAATTGATCAAATAAAAGAAGAAAGTAACATACAGCATGATATTTTCTTAGCTATCAATGATGGAAGAGAAACACGCAATTAAATATTTGTTTAAATAATGAAAACGGTTTGAAATGCGTTGCAACAATGAAAAGCATTGTTGTAAATTATGACAAAAAATATTTTTTAATATTTTTTAAAATTAGAGAAAAAATCGTACGACCACCTAATTGATATCATTGGAAAGGTAATGTTTCGCACTTTCAGGTGGTGTAAAAATAATGTTTGTGCTTTAATATTTTCGGAAGTTAAAGAAAATCGCCGAAATTTCGCTTAATTTTTAATTAATTAAAATTTCAAAAAGGGGCTCCGAGGTGCACATTTCCACCCTCCATCGTATGTTTATGCCAACTTTCGTAGCTCTAGGTCCAGTGATGTGCCATGTAGAGCGCCAACACACGGACGCACACACGTTCTCCTTTAAGTATTAGTAGAGATGTAGTCAATCTACTTTGAGATCTCAGACATGAATCTCATGGACTTAGTTAACTTTTATTCTGAACCCTCAATATGTTTCAAAAAGAAACTTAACCTATCCTCTGTCAAATAATTTGAATTCTTTCATATGGAAAATAACCTACAGTGATAATCGCATTGGAGCTGTATATTAATTGTCTCCTAAAAGGGAAAATGGAATCAACTTGCAAATGAAAACATTATCTCAAATTCATAACATAATTACCCCCTTCGCATGGAATGATGTGTCTGAACCGTGCATCGAATTACATAGTTTCTTATATTTCAATCTCTAATTAAGACTAAGTCGCAATTAATTCAAGACAAATACACTTATGCATCATATGTGTTTACCGTATCCTCTGTCAAATAATTTGACCTCTTTCATATGGAAAATGTCTGGAACCTACAGTGATAATCGCATTGGAGCTGTATATTAACTGTCTCCTAAAAGAAAAAATGGAATCAACCTGCAAATGAAAACATTATCTCAAATTCATAACATAATTAACCCCTTCGTATGGAATGATGCGTCTGAACCGTGCATCGAATTACATAATTTCCGATATTTAAATCTCTAATTAAGACTAAGGGGTCTATTCTGGTACCCCGGTTGGTAGCGGCAATTTTTCCTCTTGTTAACGTGAGGAAAAGGTGAGGTCTCCCAACCTAACCGAGAGTACCAGAATAGACCCGCAAGTCGCAATTAATTTAAGACAAAAACACTTATGCATCTTATGTATCCTCTGTCAAATAATTTGATTTCTTTCATATGGAAAATGTCTGGAACCTACCGTGATAATCGCATTTGAGCTGTATATTAACTGTCTCCTAAAAGGGAAAATGGTATCAACCTGCAAATGAGAACTTTATCTCAAATTCATAACATAATTAACCCCTTCGCATGGAATGATGTGTCTGAACCGTACATCGAATTACATAGTTTCTTAGATTTAAATCTCTAATTAAGACTATGTTGCAATTAATTTAAGACAAAAACACTTATGCATGTTATGTGTTTACGTTCTTATATGAAATAATATTAAATGTCCCATATAGGTCGCGCCATCTAATTAGGAGGTTAAATTCGTTGAACAAAAGCTACCTGAATGCTGTTAAGCCGTTTTAGTACAATTATTTAAGAAGTGAAATAATTTAAAAGTATTTACTGTTGTTTTTTAAGCGTTTTAGTTATCTCGGATATGTTTTGAACCTTTAACGAATCGATGATTAAAACGATTTTTGCTATGAGAAATTTCTGAGAGAACTTCTTAAAAATTAATAATAATATTTTTTTCTTATTAAATATCAGAAGAGAAGTGACGTATACCTCAATGGCAATCCTTTTTGCCTATGTGATACGATTAATCCTTAAAAAAATGATGTTCAAATTAATTTTCGTGAAAGAAAACGAAAAATAGTAACCAGTAATAAGACCTGAATTCTGTTGAATAAAAAGAATCTCCTTGTAGCGATTTTTTTAAACACCAATCATGACAAAATAGTCACATGGCTTAGATAATTACTATATTCCTTTTTTTGCTTTTTAATTGAATTACTGCAAAATATACTTTTTTTTTAGCAAGGGAATTTTTAACCCTAATAAAAGAAGATATAACAGTGGAATGGAAAGTGGGATTTTCACATGATAAGTCTTTGGTGTCCAAATTCTGGAAGCAATCAAAATAGCCGTGTCGCTTTAATAAATTTCTATAATGAGAAATATTGAAAAGAATATTGATTTTTAACTTTTAAGTCTAAAATAGTAGATAGAACGCTTGTTTCAGATAAATAAAAGCCGTCCTACATTTTTATTTCAATATTCAAGCTTTTTATCATCCCATATTTGAGTTACTGAAAATATTTAATTTGTTTTAAATTCGTTTAAGATGTTATGGAAATCATTTTTCGTTAGTCCATAATAACAGTATTGTGAGTATTGACTAAACACATCATCAGTATTTTCATCATCATCAGTATTTTTAATCAAACAATCAATCATCAGTATTTTTAATGAAAAATACAAAAACAATATTAAATATTTTAACATTCTTTTTATATATCTTTGTATGTTTAAAGATATTTCATAAGAATGATTCACATTCTTCTTATAAATTATAATTAAATAATATGCATATAATTGAATAAATATATGAATATTATGAATAATATTCATATAATTAATAATAAAAATGATTCATATTGTTTGCAGTTGTAAACAATGCTGAATGAAGGGATTTTTTTAAATTTTTTTTTATTAAACTTGAAATATTTATTATTAAATTTTTCATGTTTATAAAGATGAAATTTTGTAACAAATTTCTACTAAATTCCTCATGCTAGAGTTTTCTATTTTTGTACACTTGTGTGTTCTCTACGAAAATACATTATTTTAATATTTTCAGATCTTAATTATTAGTTAATCGAACAATTCGATTAAATTTTGATTCCATATGGGTGATTTTAGTTATTTTAACATCCGTTTTGAAGCAAAGCGAGAGCTATTTTGGGATGGACCTCGTAATTTTGAACCGCAATCAGATGACGAGGATGACACCTGAGATAGCGCCCCCTCTCCAAAATGCCACACCACACCACACCAGCTGGAGGACCTTTGGCCACTACGCATGATTTAGGTTGCAACCGACCCCATACACATCAGTTCATTGGAATCGGGTTTCGAACCTGAATACTCCGACCATAAGCGAAGACCCTACCATTAGGGCACCATGGCCTCTCTTTCCGGGTGAAGTCACCTGGTAGTGAAATTCAGAAAAAAATTGATTAAAAATTTCCATAACGTTTAAAATAATAGATAATAATCAAAAATAAAAGATAGAAAGTAATTGAAATAAAAATAAATTAATTAAGTAATTTAACTTTTTCTTAGTACACAAATGAAAGTATGCTTTTAAAACTGTTTTTGCTAAATTTATTTTCAATTGTGAAACGCGAGGAATGTAATTAAACTTCGTGTTGTAATTGCAAGTTCACCTTAGCAAATTTTGTTCTTTTAAATGGAGTCAATTGACGAGATGCCACAGTCACGTGGTAAGCGTCACGGCGCATGTCATCTAACATCTAAAGCTGGGCATTCATCAGTACTTCATTCCATTCCATTTGTGCCAACAACTGGTTTGTATTTCACTCTAAAAATTTAGGCAAGTCATTCACGCATGTTCCAAAGTTTGTTTTGATACACATTGTTTGAGAGAAGGGTCCCAGACTTACTCTCAACCACACCCCTTCTTCCGCACACTGGGGAATTCCGCGTTTTCTTTTAGCATGACTTAGCCTCTTCGCGGGGTCTCAATCTAGGCAGTGGTTTTGTTTCCCCGCCACCCTCGCAGCGAGGTGTCAAAAGGCAATCCGGCCATTCCAATTTGATTTCAAACTATTCAGAATTCCATCAGTGCGATCTGTTTGCGCCAATTTGCATCGGTTTCTCACATTGACGAAGGGTTTTCCCTTCTCGTGTTCCAAAAACCGTGGAGCGGAACGGCGGTGAATGTCCCGTCTAACTCTTGTTGTCTTGTGGTGTGGTGCAATGCTACAACAGAAAATGCCAGATATGCAATGGTTTTCAAAATTAAATTGATGCTGGGGACATGAAGTGCATCACATGAGCACGAAAAAAGAAAAGAAAATATTTTAGTTATTTTATACGTTCCTTTTCTTGACTTACAATTCTGTATTATAAATATTATAGAACCTTGAAGCTATTTTGTTTCTCGAATTTATTATTGGGTGGTGCCTTTGGTATGGAGTCAAAATTTAATTAAATTAATCTATTAACTGATAATTAATTTCTGAAGATATTAAAAGAGCGTATTATCTCCGAGAACACATAAGTATACAAAACTTCAAAACTAGCACATCAGGGAGGAAGTGAAAAATCGATTACAACATTCCACCTTTACAAGCATGGAAAAAAGTAAGAATAAATAAAAGTGTGTAAAGTTGTATACATTCCGATAAGAAAAATAAAAATAAACGTTCATCGTTAAAAATAAATACCTAGACGATTCAGACACAGCATTCTTCCAATAGTTTCAAATGCATTTTATATCTGCAATATGGTAATGCAGTATGGAACACAATGCTGAAATCTGAAATGCAAAGATGTGTTTTTCCTTTAAGATTACTTGTGACAAGAAAACAGGCATTTGTTATCGAATTTTTCGCATTTTTTCTAGAACTTAGTAATTGAAACTGCATAATTCTTTTCCAAAATACACGTTTTGAATGCTTTAAATATTCAGGATAAGGTTTGAACATAAAATCTAGTATTGCGGCTTTCAGAATGATCTGATATTGCATCATTATTGGAAGAGTAAACTTGATTCACTGTAATAAATTCATCTTAATTTGGGAGAAAGATAGTTTATTCAGCTATTTCAAAGTTTGTTACCGATAGTGGTTGTTTCAATGTTTTTTTTAAATAGGACATTTAAGACACTTTTGCAATCTTATAAACTGGGTGTTCCAGTTTATAAATGATCTAATATTGCATCATTATTGGAAGAGTAACTGTATTCACTGTAATAAACTCATCTTAATTTGGGAGAAAGATAGTTTAT
>BGPR01000030.1:1108900-1132094 GCA_013235015.1 Araneus ventricosus | reverse complement strand
ACTCATCTTAATTTGGGAGAAAGATAGTTTATTCAGCTATTTCAAAGGTTGTTGCCGACAGTGGTTGTTTCAATGATATTTTAGACACCTTTGCAATCTTACAAACGAGGTGTTCAGTTTTTAAATGATAGTTTAATTTTTCCCTGTTGATGAAGAAATTTTTATTGATTTTAATAATTATCATTATTTTATTGCTATTCTAAAAACATTTATTTAGTTCTTTTTTTAAGCCATTGTCTATATTTGGACATTCTTCTGGGTCTTGAAACAATTTTTATTTATCTTAACAAGCAAAATTCACAACTGTTTTCTATCAAAACTTCCATAAAATCCTCATTCATCGATCCAGCTAGGTATGCTGGTCCTTGTAGGATTAGAAGCACCTCTATTAGCCTCGGGTGACACCACTTGGTCAACAAGATCCTATACTTGCTTCCCCTTAATATTGAATACTTGATTCTCGGAAGCGATAAGATATGCCAGGTCAACTGGGATTAGAACTACTACCATAAAAACTCATTGCAATTCTGTCTTTTATCAGTTACTCTTTAGGATTTATATCACACCTCAATTTCAGTGGTGATCTTTCGAATATCATTTTCTCATATAAGTTCCAATTATTTCAAGCAAATTAATGTTATAAAAATAAATATTTTTCAATAGATCATTATATATCATTATCATATATAAATTCATCATCATCATATATAAGGATATCATTTTCATATATATAAGTTGAAATCATTTTAAGCAGAATAACATTATAAAAATAAATAATTTTTCAGTAAAATCTAAGTATCATTGAGTATTAAATGATGACTGTAGTAGGCGGAATGTTCCTTTATTGACCAAGCGAAGCGAGGTTTTGTTTCAATTCGACCTTTCGACATTCCGTCTGTTTGTATATTTGTTCGTGATGCAGTCACGTCAAACGCGTTGCTCGATTTTCTCCGAATTTAGTATGAATATATCTTAAAGTCACTAAAAGTGAAGAATATATGAAGATTTTTATTTTTTATTCCGTTTCAATATGGCGGCCATTTTTATGGTTTCGATGTTCTGCAAGTGAATGGCGAGTTTGGCATCATCGAAATATTTCAGCCATTTTGGTAAAGGTGAGATATTTAATTGTAATTTTGTTAATACCAAAAAAACAGACATTTAGTTGTAATGTTGTTAATAATGATAAAAGCAGACATTTAATTGTAATTTTGTTAGTATGGATAAAAGCAGAGATTGGTGTAAATAATCTGTATTCGAAAAAATATTCTTAGACCTTTAAAAATTAAAGGTCTTTAAAGGTTTACTGTTCATACAGTCCTGTAAAAAAGGATAAAGTCGCAAAAATGCATGACATAAGACTAGAAATATATATCATATATGAAATGGAAGGGTACTTCGTGATATAATGAAATCACAACAAAAATAAATTTAAGTTTATTTACATTATATAAAATTCTATAAGAAATTTGAGAAATTACCATACAGTTGAAGTTGGAAAAAAGTATAGAGTCGATATGATTTATTCTTTAGTAAGTGATGATGGAACTTAATTTTTCTATTACTTGTACTGATAGTCTATTCATAGAACCAGAAAGAGATTGGGGTCAATTTTATTTCAGGAATTTTTTATTGTGGTTTTTAGAACAGACTTGCTTCTCTACTGTCGACCATTATTGTAAACATATCGAGCCAGAATGCCCGAAAGTTTTCCCATTGCATTCAGGTCAGGACTCCGAGATAAAGGACAGGATAAAGCTTTCATCTAGGATTTTGTAGAATACGAAATATACACAGATGCTTCGTTCGGTTGAAATGTTCTATCTCTCGATGTAATCAGAGGAGAAATCGGCAACAAATTATTTGCCAGCATGTCCTGATACAACTCTGAATTCATTTTGTTTCCGACAAAAACAATTCGAGTTGCACACCGGCTGCAAATGTGGCCCAAAACATGCAGATCCCTTTTCGAATTAGCGTTTTGAAAAAAGTTCGTGTTCTTCGAGCAGATAATACCAATAAAACTTAAATTCATATAAATAATTTAAATAAAACATTTTTTTCGTTCGAAAACACTACATCATTCGGATTGGTGCCAGCCGTTAAATGTTCCCTGTCAAAATTTATAAGTGAATCGATAGGCTTCTTAGAAAGTGGAGGTTTTCCTTTCAACTTCTTGTACCCAGAATTAGGATTTCTATGCAGTGCTTTTCTTATTGTTCGACTGACACAGGGCAACTGTATCTCATATCTGATTTGCGCTGAAGACATTTTTTGCTTGCAGGCGAGCCTCGGATCTGCCCATCTGGCCTTGAAGAAATTATCTTTGGTTTCCTTGTTCGTTTTCTGTGCAATAGCTACCAGGTTTAATGGTAAAGCGGTTAACTACAGCCTACGATCGGCCAATTTTTCGTGCAATTTCAGCACTACTGTAATTGGCGTCTTTAAAACCTAGTATTTTACCTTCTTCAATTTCCATTAATTGTCATCCTCTCGGAATGGTTTTAAAACGCATAATAATAAAACAATTCTGTATCCACAAAACTTGCATTTGTTTCTAGAATCTGAGAAAAATGTTTTTCAGTTTATTTATTCCTTAAAATGTTATAATCACCAGACGACTTTACACTTTTTCCAAGCTGCCATCCGCCGATTTCTGATAATTTTTGCATAATCCAAAAAATATCAGATTTTTTTACAAATGTATTTTGGTACATTATTCGGTAGGATTAAGTCCTAAAAATATTGCATAGTTTGAAATTGCAGTGGTTTTCCAAATTTGGCGATTTTTCGCCCCATTTTATACTTTTTTCAAGGATTTTAGGTCTACTATTCATAGAACTACTAGTATTTCATACTGGTAGAGAAGCCGAATCCAATATTTTCTTCATTCACATTTTTATTACTGAATTATTTGCAAAAGGCTTTTCAATGATTGTAAAGAGAATTACAGAGTTGATCTTATAATCCGTTATGCGTTAAGCAACAACTTACAGCTATAAATCCCAATGGATTGCAGAGACCATTTACTTCCCTGTCATTCGCAATACTCGGACAGTATGATAAGCTTCATTTAAACCGAATTTTGTTCGCCCAAATTAAAATACAAATTACTGAATTAAATACAAAAAATATACATCACGGCAGGAGATGTCATTCGGGAATATTGCTCTTCACCATAATTGAAATAAGATATAGCCCTGTTATTGCTATAAATACCATTCATTTTACGAGGCACGCTACCTTCTAAATAGGTTGTCACATCCGCTTTCTTAATGGCCATTTGGGGGAACTTGGACCGCTCTCCCTCGAAGCCGACGAGCATTACGCCACACATTATACTCGGAGAACATGATGCAAATGAGCTCCTAATCGTGAAGCAGAAGCATCATTCACACTTTGCAGTGTCGAGGAAGCGACAGAGGATGCAGTCGCTGGGGGATATCATTGCGATTTTACTCCCTAAAACACCAGCCTTTGTAGTCGAGCGCACGCACAAAAGCTGGCCGAGGATATCTTCCGATCATCCGCTCATAATGGATTAACAATGGTTCCTCTTAATACAATCATTAAGTGCTTTTTGCTTATCGTCCTGCCGGTAGATAATTGGCTGTAGGATTCATTATTGTATTAGAAATGCCTAATACGATTTTTTTGATAGATTGTAGGGTTTGGGAAGCTTATGTGTAAGGCTAGTTGTCTTTTGATAAGTTTTCGTAATATATTATTAAGATTTAGGATTGTCGCATATCAGGAGACATATTGAGGATACGAGGATACATACATACGAGGATATTGAGTTATTTAATAAGATCTCTTATAAATTAATTTGGCGCATTTTCAACTAAAATGTCAAAGTCTATAATTTTTTAAGTGCTTTTTGCTTATCGTTCTACCGGTAGATGATTGGGTGTAGGATTCATTATTGTATTAGGAACGTCTAATACGATTTTTTTGAAAGATTGCGGAGTTTGGAAAGCTTATGTTTAACGCTAGTTGTCTTTTGATAACGTTTAGTAACATATTAACAATGGTTTCTCTGAATAATATTATTCAGATTTCGGATTGGTTGTATATAATCATCCAACAACTCTATATTTTGTTATTAAATAAAATCTTTTATTTATTAATCTTCCACATTTTCGAAGTAAAAAAATCAATGAATTATTTTAGTGAATTATCGTTTCATGGTGTAACAGAAATTTTCTACTATCCTTTATTTACTTGAAAATCTTTTTGAAAATCTTAGTTTTCATTTGTTTGATGCTTCTTTGATCATTTCTGCATATCTCTTGATTTTATGTAGTAAGTAAATTTTTCATATTAATGTCAGTTCTATTAATTTTCATATCCAAATATCTATGAAAAAAAGAGCTTATGGATTTGTCCGTATTAAGAATTTCAAAGCTAGGATTAAATCAAAATGATAAAAATTGAGATTTCAAATTTAACATGATACATATTAAGGATTAAATGTAGGTAACCAACCTATCAACTACAATAATCTGTTATTCATCCATAAAAATTGCTTTTGTTTGTCCAAGTATTAGCAAGAATGTAATGTATTTTTAATTATTCTTATATTTGGCAATGGTAATTTAAATAATAGTCGATTAAATGCAACGGCAACATATTCTATTATTGGAATTCGTTATTCACTTTTGAATTTAAAAGGCTATGTACATCTAGGATACTAGGTATTTCACAAGGTACATCCAAAAGCGATTGGTGTGTTTGTCATTTTGTATAGAACCGTACTGGTACAGAGGATTTTCAAGAATATTGGAAACGTTCAAAATAGTAACTGATGGATGTAGTCAAATAATACAGGATAATTTATGAAAAAGAGATTTTTTTGTACGTATTTATGATAAAACACATATCTTTATTAACATCCTTGGCAGAAATATTTTTGATGAACTTCTAGATTAAACTAAAGGGGGTAGAATTTTGCATTATTCATATTTATCCAAAGTATATACATGTTTTTTGTATCAATACTGTGGTTTATATTTTTATATGAAATGTTTATTTTAAATATCATTTATTAAAGTTCGATGATTATGCATGAAATATTAATTTTTAAGAGGTATTATAAAAGAGCAATTACATAAGAGACTGTACGTGACATAAACGAAAGAAATAAATGAAAATTCAGAAAATGTATAAATGAAATAAATACAAGTATAATACAAATACAACTCATTTATAATATTCACAGTAATGCTTAATATAACATCCAGTTAGATTATCATTTATTACAACTTTTTTCTATTTATCTGTGAAAAAAATGCGGAACTCTTCTTTACCAGAATAAATTATATATTTTCAGACAAAGAACTATTTTTAAGGAGCTGTGTTTTATAAAAATGCAAGAGAACAATCTGGAGTGTAAGGAAGAATAAAGCAAATAAAACTCGAGTTTTCGGAATAATTCTTGAAGTATGCTTTTAAGAAGAGTTCTCAATTTATAAGTTCTTTTTATATAAAGGATTAATTAAGCTTTTTGGGAATATTTTGTTGGCTTTTTTTCTCTCTTGGCTCTTTTTTTATACTTATTTGTGTTAAAATTTCTTCGCACTGATAAGTTAATTAAAGTAATGGAAGTATAATTATCAAACATGCTGTGTTAAGCTTCTTCTTTCGCCCCAAACGTATGTACAAAAAGAGACAGCTAATAAAAAATGATCTTATAAAGAGCTTACTAAATGCTTTTAGAGTGATTTTCTTATCGCACTTAAGGAGTTAAGCTCTTAAATTGATCTGAATCTCGTTCATAAAAATTACATTAATATTTAAAGTGCCAAAACTGCAGAGGGATAATCTGGAAAACGCGGAAAGTGCTTTTTAAGCTGCTTTCTTTCTTCACATACCTTTGCGTATGGTTACATGACCGAGTTCCTTTTTCATGTGGAAAAAACAGATATTTCTTGGAACTTGAACGGAATTTTCTAAACGAGCTCTTAGAATCTACGAAACAAATAAAAATTGCGGACAATTCTGGATAACAACTCGTCTGTGGAAAACAGTTTTAGCTTCATGTGAAATCAAGGTTTCAAATTAAATATTCATTTCGTGTTTATTTTTAAGAGCTATGCTATTTTTAAGAACTTAACCTTCTAAATTGGTGTTTTTACCATTTATTTTTTGGACAGAAAATACTTTTCTTAGAACTTATTTTTGTAACAGTTTATAAGATCTATGAAATATGAAACTTTAATGATGATCATGTCTATCCTATTAACTTTCTTGTACGCATATTGCTGCTGTTATTGGCAAAGTAAATTAGATTGTAATATTAACTCATGTTCATGAACATAAAGAATGCTCATAAATATTTCTAGGAATGAATTGGTTTCTCAGAAACACACAGTAAACACCTCTTAGAGGTAAGAATCTATTAAAAAATAAGTTTAAAAAATTATAAACACATTAACTCTCTATTTTGGCAACACATATGAATAAGTTCTCTTATAAAGATATTTAGATGCTTTTACTTTCTTTTAAATTTTGTACTTAAAATTACAGATCTGATGAAGTTTATTTTAACAACCATGTCACAACTATGCCAGCGTCTACCCAATGAAGTCAATTTATGCTCATATGACACAGGTCAAGGGCGCGACGCCAGTTTGATTTTGGATCCATTGCCAATTTTCTTTCTTGGCTTCTTCTATTGTGTTACGTTCTTCACGTGGCTGTGCCATCACGATTTCATTAATATTTTTACAAATATATTGCTATTATAAGATTCATTATCAAAGTTAATCATGTTGAAATTCTTTGTTTGATGCCCATTCATATTTAATGGCCTGAATAAATTTTGACACATTTTAAAGCAAAATTTATATGCATCTTTAGTTGGGAAAAGTCGTCATTTCTTAAACTGGATACCTTTGCGCCTTAATATATGATAAAAAGAATTAAAGTTTTCAGTGTGGAAACATAAAACATTTTTTGACAGCATAACCTTTTTTAAAAATGCACCATGGTAAACCTGGAGTTTACGGTGCGCACCAGTTTCTCTCCAATTTTCTTGGCGCAATTTCATTTGCCGTCGCCAAATACTGTTTTGGATGTTCAGTGCGCTTTTATTGCTCTCTTGCGCATACGTCACCTGAAAAGGAGAGATTGAGCTCGCAATGCTTACGGAATTTCAAGCGTGTGCCGGGCAATTTTTTTTAACTTAAAAAACATCAGCGGCTTCGCTTTCAGCATAGCGGAATACTCGTAGTTTCGCTTATTCATTGAGAAACGAAACACACAGAATAACATACATAGTACTGAACCGATATTCAAACCGAAGTTTTGTTGAAATTCGAATGAATCGACCGATCACATCAAAGAGATGAACAAAACAGTCCAATCGAAACGAGGAGCAATATAGCGTAATGTGCAAAACACCAATGAAAAGATTAATTTCGGCATGCGCGCCTGTCGCTCGTCAAAAACATCATTGCGCAACCAAAACAATGTTCTCTCCTCTCTGTTCTTGGCGGCAAAGAGTTGGCGATCCTAAAAGGAACGACGTAAGTAGGCACCATAGAATCCAGATTAACCTAAACCATTTAAATCGTAGAAGAAACTATCAGTGTTGAAAAATGTTGTGAAATCTTCTCGGAAAACTGGCCGACATGCATCTGCCATACGGAGTGGTGGAGTGAGCCGCTATGCACTTGTGCCAGGAAACGTTATCCGAGGAGGCGCACTCCTCTAAATACCACATTTGCAACTCTGCACCACAGGCTATGCGAGGGTGGCTCGTTTAAGAGATCTGTGAAGAACTTGGAACGAACAGCCCAGACGTAACCTTTGCACAGCGTTGCGTAGGTTGTGATGGTCCGGTTCGTAGGCCTGCTCCATCGTCAGACCTATCGTGTCTCAATTTCTACTTCTGGGTCGTATGAAAGCCAAGGTATATGAGACCCCAGTTGATTCGTATGAAGATTTTGTCTTTCGTACATATGTAGTTGCTGGGGAGATCCGAGATATGGCCAAAATTTTTCCGAATCTTCGATATTCCATGCAGCGGTTATGTCACACCTGTGCTAGAGTTTCTGGTCAAGCTATCGAACACCTTCTGTAGCATGTGTATACTGCTACTGCACATGCTACAAAACATCTTGGCTTCAATCCTGCGTTATACATGAATATCTCTACATGAAATATCTTGATTAAAATTCTGTTTGTTACATGTTGTTACATAGATATTGCTGCTTCCTTTCGTGTCTCCTCTTCACTCCTTTACAGCCTTAGTCGAGAAGAATTCATTGGAGCTTATGTAATCCTATGTGATTCGACTCTATGCTACCTACCCCTATCTAACCTTTGTCGATGTGTTACTGGCTCATCCTGTATTAATCCAACCATTAGTAGCTAATGAATTGTTTACCACTATGATATGGAAAGCAGAGATCATATAAGGTATAATCAGCAAAATTTCAGCAAATAATATTTCAGTAATATTTATACTTAAAAGTTAAGATATTCATTAAGTCATTTGTGAAAATGTTTATTGAGGGACCGGATCCTGCATGCGTAAAAATTAGAATATAATCTATATCTTTAAAATAATTTGTAAAACCATAAGACAACACAGAGCTCCAACCACTAGACAGATTTCGACAATATTTACTTCATATGAAAGCTTATGACGTCTAGGTTTTATCATCAATGTTCGCCTGCTCCCACCTATCAGGTTTGAGATATCAAGTATCGCAAAATAAACCGCCAAGTTCCAAGCATAGCAACAGACTATTAATATTAAGGCCGAAGGTGGCTAGTATGTGATGAAAACAAAATCAATAGTGTACTACACTGAAAACTCATAGAGATTACATCAACAACAGTAACAAGGATATTAACAAGAGCAATATTTTAACATAATACACATCTACAAAAGCGAAATTACGAACTGTTGACACATGTTTACTTTAGCATTGGTAACGCACGTATGCCGTCTTTAATAAAGTTTCTTCAGAAATATTTTTAAAATCTTCTTTTCCAGATAATCATTTACTGATTCAGGATTTCATATTATGTAGTTAACGGAATAGCAACTTGATCTGCATGCGGAAATTAAATGTTATTCTAGTCAGTTCGGAAATGTCATGAAACAATGATTGGAATTCATATGCATTAACTGAGTACCATCATAGTATAAGATGGAAAAGTGAATAGATTTTATGGATAAGAATATAACATTAATAAAAAAAACAATGAAAAAGACAGCAGAAAGTCATGAAGTATGTTTAAGGAGATCAGGCATCCTACAGCATTTCCAATAACCTTCATCACTGCCCGAGTCGTTGTCATTTGATTGCCTGCATCAGAGATTCAGGAGCGAGATCATTGCGGCCTTGCTGGAGAATAAATTAAGATTGTGGTATAATCAAGCGGTCTTTGACATTCAAAGTCTTCGACTTCAGATGTATGTCGAGATAAATGAAGTTTATATAGCATAATACTGCTATTCCCTTCGCTATAATGCGATTGCTTTCTCAATACTTTTGTATGGCTGCCACTGAGTAAATTTTTTAATATGTTAATCCTTATTAGGCGGGATACTATCTGTGAATTACAAAAGAGGATATGCAGGATGGAAAATTCGCCTCTGGAGGTACCAAATTTTTCAGGTAATTTCTTATTGTGTAGTAGCTTCTGTAGGTCAAGGGGTTTCGAAATTTCAATGAGATTTTGAATTATAAATTAAGCGAAATTTTAGCGTTTTTCCTCAATAATGTCGAAGAATATTATTGTACAAAACCTATCCTTAAGCAATTTTAAAATTCAAAATTTATCTTTTCAGTGATACCAATTTTACTTTTATACAATTTTTTCTCTAATTCTAATTAATTTTAAATATATTTTTAACTTTATTTTACAGAAATACTCTGTCATTGTTTAGTTACTGGATTTATACTCACGCGTGTAGTGACGATATAAACTGATATTTTTGTGCGTGCGCACGTTATTGTTGCTATATTTAGGAGTGCACTTTTAAGACTCACTTTTATATTTAATAGAAAGGCCTACTTTTTTTAGTTTTATTTATATTAACGCTTCAATGCATTATTTTTTAAATTTCAAAATAAAAACTGTTTTTGGCACAGGAAGCTCACATATAACAACAGAAAAATACACAAAAAAGTCAAAATAGAATTGTGATATTATTAAATTGAATTTAATGAACGTGTAAAATCACTATTTCGTCTTTATAAAACAATAAACAAGTATTTAAAAAGTAGTATCAAATGCTAAATACCTGTAGAAGCAATTGAGGAAACCATCAAAGATGCAAGACTCCTTTCAAATGCTAAAAATTGAGTAAATATGTCAATAAGGAATAATGTATCAGGAATAACTGACTCTCACAGACTTATCAATAGAGATGCTGTCCATTGAAAATGGAACGAATGATTATTATCCGGTCTCTTATGATGTCTCTAATCTGATACAGCGTGTACGAGTGCGCAATTTTTTTAAATTCATTATTCACATGGAAAATAAATTATGTATCAAATTTGATACAGTATGCAGTGCAAGTTATTCCAATTTGAACCACATAAGGGCTATTTTGTATGGTGGTCAGATGATTCGGCCAATACTTCAGCCGACATTTCTTTTACCAAATTTCGATCCTACACCAAGAATGGATATTTGGGGCAGATTTTACATGCTTCATGAAAGACACGTGTTTAACCGTCTTACTCGACGTTAACACGAGCTTGAAGAATTTTTCAATTTTTACGATTTTCTTTAACATTTGAAACGAAAATTGTCACTTTTTACATTTTTGAAATAGTATTCTCGTTATGTAGACACAAAGAGAATTTTTTTTGCTGCTATTCGCCAATAAATCCAAAATGTTAGCAAATATTTTGAAATGCTTTCCTAAAAAAAGAATAAAATTTTTATTCAAAAGCTGAAGATTCAACAAGAATTACTGCTCTTTCTTGAGCTGGCATAAGATATTCATTGGAAGCATTTCATTTTACTCTTGCCATAAAAGAAGGTGCAAGCAATAATTTAACTATATATCACCTTCTGCTAACAAATTTAGATGTTGATGGTTTTCTTCCAGTTTTAGGTGAAAAGCTTGAAATAGAAGTTATTCTCTAAACTGATGGGTATGTGAAAGTACCTACTATTAGGATTTTGCATAGTGTAGAAGTAAACGGACGTATTTTATGGTTATAAAGATGATTCTTTCTAGTTTGTTAGATGATTTACGCTTGGAAAAGTGTAACAAATTTTTTCATAAAAATCCCTGGAAATTTATAATCATCTTGAGAAAGAATTTGCAATATATTTGCATTTTCTAAAAGCCGGAACCTGTATATTAAACAATTTATGAAATTGTCTTTTGATAATTTTGTTTCATTTTTATTATGAGATAGCTGTAGTTCGGATCTAAATACGAATTTAGAATAATGATTCTTTCACTGCAATATAATTATTAGCTGTATTTAAAAATTATGAACTTTATTAGAAAGTTTCTAACAATTTTGCTTTATTTAAAAAAAACCATAAAATTTTCTGTTTTCCTGATTTTTCAAAAAATTCTTAAAATTTTCTGTTTTCCTGAATTTCTTGACCTCTCGTAATTTTATACAGTGCGGAAGCATAACTACAAATGCTAACTTTTTGCTCGTGATGGGAAACAATAATCCGACGTTAGAATATCAGATCTGACACCCGATTCCATCGGAGACTTGCTCAAGCGTTTTCATATTGGTGGAAAAGTTTAGACTTTGGGATTCTGACTCAGGTGCCATCTCTGTCACCTACCAATAATTTAAAAATGAAGAATTCAATCCACAGTATCCTTCTCTTTACTGAAAGAACAAGACATAATCTAATAAATTAATTTTCCACGAATAATACGTAATGAGGATGTGAATCGACTACACTTAATTCCTTGTACCTAAACATACGAAAGAACATTAGAAATATGAAAAACAAAGATATTTCTCAAATATTCGATTTGCAATATATTTATTAGAAATGTAAGTTCATCTTTAGGGAAAAATAGAGTGAAACAGGGTGGCGACTGACGAGTTTGAAAAGACCATAAATTGTTCAAGTTCAATTGTTTTCATTTTATTTTATTGTAGGTAATAGAGCATCTTTCTGGGATTAAAGTTGTCACATTGAGTTTTCCTATTCCAGTGAAAGATAAATTATTCAAACTCAGAAAAAATACTAGCATCATTTTATTGTCAAAGTATCTCTTAGCGTTGTTTTATATACATATTACTGAAAAAATCCGTTAATTATATTTTGAGAAAATAAAAACTAAAAATATATATATATTTGCAAAATTTATTTTTGTTTTATATCATTCAGTCTTTCTGTGGCTGCCCTGTACTATTACTAACAATTTATTTGGCAAAATTCTTTTTTTCTGCATGTTAGTAGAAGCTTTGTATGTTAAAACCACATTATTTATCTTTTATGGACTTTTTTCTTCTTTGTATTTTTCTCCTGAAAACGCTAAGTCTCTCAGCAATTAAAAGACAGATAATGTGGTGTTACTGATGAATTTCCGCAACTATATTATTCTAATTTTTCTCTGGTTGCTATCAAAAGAGACGGAAATAATAATAAAGCAAAAGTATTCAAAGATTCAAAATATTTTTTGATTAGTTTATTGATAGAAAAATAAATCGTCGTAAGAAGCATTCAAATTATTCCGCTTATACTAGAAATATGTGTTATTTCAGAAACAGATTGAGCTTACGTTGTTGTTGACTTTACATTCAGTTTAGTTTTTTTTCTGTGGAGAAGCATTTATTTCGTCATAAGTTGGAGTTTTAAGTTGATTGCATGCAACTCAAAAACAAGTTTTTAAAATGTTTCATAAATAATCATTCAAGTCGCATACAATTAATTTACCGTATTTTATTTAGACAAAGAAAATCAAATTTCCTGAGATCTGTTGATATACGTTAATGAACCTTATATTGACGTCAAAATGTAAAAGATAAGAACTATAAACTGCAAATTTTGAGGTATTGGAATGGTCAGGTTTAATGCTGTTTTAAAAAGTACAGTTTACATAGTAATAATACTCTTTAAATTTTTTTATGAGTTTTTCTCTCCATATAAGCTAAGCTTGAAGTTATTGCTTTTCCGATCTAAGTACAAGAATTCGCTATCATTCTTAAATTATCTCACTCGTAAAAAAAATTGTTCTTTCCAAATGGACCTCGATATATATATATATATATATATAAGTTCCTGGTTGTTAAAACTCTAAGATATTTTTTATCCATGTTGCTTTGAATAGTAATTCAAATTGATACGAAGCTTTTAACATTGCTAGCCTTAACCCTTAAGGGTCCAGTGTTGCCTTTAAGCATTATGCCCAATTTTGTCTTCTAAAATCTTGAGAACAAGACTGAAGCTCTAATACCTGTTGTTGCCAATAGGATACATGCTGAAATTTTTACTAAATCAATATACAACATATAGATGGCAGCCTGAGTGCTGTTAAAAATTAAAAATAAATTCATGTTTTTCACTTGAGTTTCCATCTTTTTTTGCTTTGTTTGTACGCTTGAAGGAAATTCCCATTCTACAACGTTGAAGGAAACTCCCTATCTGTATTATATTTATTAAAATTCATCTATGTTTGAAATTATAGAATTTTATCAAGGGAATTTTTTTCTGAAATACGTAACAAACTGTTTTTTTAGCCATAAACAATATTTAAAACAAGATAGGATTTTGTAAAGTATTTTTCCCATTTTTTATTAAAGAAATGAAGGTCAAAAAATCCCTTTTCGGCAAGCTTGAAGGCAAAGGTAGATTCCTTTACGTTAATGTTACAAAAGTAATGAAGTATTACATATTGATCAATACAGACATAGCCAATGACTTTATTGTTTCTACACATTGCAATATTTACGCTAAGATTCTGTTTTCACACATGACATTTAATTTTTTTACTATATCATGGTTTTATCATTCCATTTTTCATTCCAAAAAGTTATGATAGATTTTTCGGTCAGTACATTAGTCAATTTTTTTTATATCTCAACACATAATCATTCAACAGGTAGGAGTCATAAAGAAATAAACAACTCAACAGTAGGGTGGATCGAAAAGTATAGGAAAAAAATTTTTTTTTTGAAATTCTTTTTGGCATGGGGCGGGAAAGTTGTGTCTTAAGTAAATTAGTTTATATAATTTTTGTATTGAAATTCATTTATATCTTCCGGTTCCCCGAGCGCCTCAAAAATAGTTAAAAATTGAATTTTTTACAAAAATTTGCAATTTTTTTTGTTTTGTTTTGAAATTATTTTTGGCATGGTGTGGGAAAGTTGTGTCTTAGTTATATTAGTTTACATATATTTTTTTATTGAAATCCATTCGTATCTCCCAGTGCCCCAAAAATAGTTAAAAATGACATTTTTTGGGGGAAATTTATAAAAAAATATTTTCAAAATTTCCTTTAGCGCCGGGTAAGAAAGTTTTGTTTTGGGTATATTAGTTTACGTTTTTTTATTATTATTAAAGTTCATTCATATCTTCTGGTGGCCCGAAAGCCCCCCAAAATGTTAAAAATGTACATTTTTACAAATATCTATCAAAAATTGTAAATTAATGAAAATATTTGAAAAATTGGTAGATTATTCAAGTATTAAAGTATAAATTTATAAATAATTATAATTTTATAATAATACATGAAGTATAAATTCAATAGTCAAACCAATAAATCACAAAACTTATAAAAAGTGAATTTAATCATAGATTTTTTTCTATTAGTTTGAAGATTTACATATTTCTAAAGGATGTAATCCTGTTTGGTATTATAATGCTTGATAAGACTTCTTGATTGTATCCTATTCAATATGAAGCCGTGACTCTTCTCTTCTCCATATATACTTTCCGACGCTTCAGACACTATGCGAAAACATCTTTCTACAGCTTGGATATTTTGAACATTCCTCCTTCTAACTTTTACCATGTCCTCTATTTCTTTAAATTGCACATTCATCAAAAGAGGTGGTTCAGAAGGTCCAACTCGTTGCCAGTTAATAAGTGCAAAATAATCCTTTGCTTTAAAGTCTATTTTTGGTACTTGAAAAATTTTTATTCTGATGATCCTCTGTTTTCATTTCTTGCACAAATTAGTTTTCGTAGTGCTAAAGACCTTATATTCTCTCTGCTATTTGTGAGAATTGAAAATAGCAAATTTTCTGGATGACAAAAGACGCTATTTAGTTCAATAAAAGTGTGTACTATATTTCTTAAATTGGGTTCCAAATATCTAAAAAATGAAATAAGTTTCCAAATATGCAGCGCTCCTTCTGTTATGGAGGGCTTTGTCTTGACATGGAACCATACAGGTTGCATATACCTTCATAATATATGTTGCAAGAATAATAAGATTGTCGAATGGTTTTTCTGTGATCACATACAACCTTAAAATTCTACCTGCAATTGTTAGCCACCTTGAGTGAACAACTGGACCAGGTTTTCTTAATGCCAGGTCAGAATAACATTCACTGCTTGATATCGCTAGGCAAATATTATATAGATATTGCTGATCATTGCTGAGAACCATTCTATCTATATTATCTGGCATATTCTCCCCACTTATTGAAGAAAAAGGAGCTACAGGTAACTCCTCGTAGGTTTTGATTGCTTTACCAAGTGGCCGACATAATTCTTTAGGACCAGTTCTTGCACCATCCAAAGAATTTAGTAGATGACGGAGAGGTAACTCATTTGTTTGAAGCAAACAAATTCACCATTGTAATGGTCTATTGAGGCCAGTTTCATCAAGCGAATAATACCTCCCTTGTGCCCAGTATTAACATTTGTTCCATAGCATCCAATTACTGTTAGCCCATTTAATTGCATATTATGTGTTCCAAAAAATTGAGTATTGCTTCTTTTATGACTTTAGCTCCTCCTGTTGCAGCAGTAACATGTCCGATATACACAGGTAGGTTCGTTTACAAGAGTATAATGCTCCTCCTTCGTGGTCTTTGTGTAGTATTTTTTTTCTTTCTTAATTAGCACTTTTGTGTTGTCTTTTCTCCCATCGAAATATAATCCGGTTAAAAGACACCAAGACACTGTTAACTTAGTAGACTTTGCAACTGCATTTTAAAGCTTTTTACGCTGTCTACTAATTTTATTGAGATCTACCACATGCGAAGCCTCTTCTTCGTGTACAATTCCAATGTCTTGTAGAACAGCACTGGCAAATGCAGTAGCTGTTCTATCTGAAATTCCGTATCGATCACATTCCTAAGGTAGGGAAATCTAAACGATTTTATGGTTGATATTCCAAGGTAATTACATCCGTATATGTATACAAGGACGAATACATAGTGTTGAGCTCAAGTAGCTCCAATGATTGAGCATGAGCAGCATCAGCATCAGTTTTAACCATTTTACGTTTTATTCTTTTGTCTTCCATCTGTTTTCTTTTTTCATTTTCTCTTTTTTTCAGTAGCAATTACTTCCACTTCTCCAATAACCATTTTCCTTTCTAATATTCTATCTTTTATAAACAATCGGTCAGCAAGTGGAATTTTCATGTCTTTTTGGAATTTACATGTATCGAAATTTGCACACTTACAGAATGTGATATCGAACAAACACGATATTTTTTCAGTACGATAACTATCCAATTTTTGTTGGTATTTTTTATCATTCCTTCGCCCTCTCCTCTACGTTTCTCCTAGTAAAATCGTTTCTTTAACACATTTTTAATTTTTAATTCGAAATTTGTAGAAAAAACGTTTTTTTGCAAATATTTAAGCGTCTTGGGGCACCGGAAGATGTTAAACAAAGTTGAAAAAATTTTGCATATGTGCTAGTACACTTAAAATACAACTTTTGCACCCCATGCCGATTATTTTATCTACACTTTGAATTTTCGATCCACCCTACTCAGCAGTGCAAATATCTCCTAGATAACATTAAGCCAGCCTATCCGAAACAGTAGCAAGAAATTGACACTTGACACGGATCAAGAACTACTCTAGATTTAAAAATCAGTTTATTTAATCTAGGTTACGATCTAATTGTGCGAACGTTGCTTTGTCATATGCTAAAATCACATGACATGAAACATTTAAACATTACTAGAATGGGCTCATTTAGAGAAACCCCTAGTTACAGATATAATAGTCACAAAATTCTTAACACAGAAGAAATTAAAAATTATTAAGCATTTTGAGTTCCAAATTTAATACGTGTGTTTAAAGCATAAGATATTGTTCGCTCCAACTACTAGTTTGGCTCCTTTTCTAATTTATAGCAACCCTTTGACGCCGCCATCCTGCATCTCTGTCAGAATTAGAAAAAGTTGTTTGGTTTTCATGTCTGCAAGTGGTATGAGCATCGGAGCTCGCCTATGTATTTCAAATCATGTTTTTATTAGATATTGAAGCGCATATCTACTCTACCACATGAGTAACGCATTGGATTATACATATTCAAGATTATTTTAGTATTTCACAACGCATTCACTTCATGTGTGACATCGCAGTTACCATGTTCAATTTTATTACTTTTGTTCGCAACTGGCTCTTGCATGAGAATATTCAACTGATGCCAGCAGGCAGCAGCCATTGAATTTATATCTGTATATATTGGAACAACTTGTATATATGTAAATAAATCATATATTATAAATAATCAATACAGTCCGCTCAATTCGACGAATAAAACGCAAACAGATATCAATGCAGCCATTTTGACCAGTAAATTTAAATCTCCATCAACAGTTAAAAGCAAATACTCAGGCAGAAAACCCCCAAAACAATTTTAAAGTTAATTAGATTTTTTTCTATATAAAAAAGGATAAAGAGAACTCTTTTATATCTTTTATGGCTATTTTATAGTAAATTTATTAAAAAAATCTTGGTGCAGCCATGTTTAGTTAAATATAAATTAAAGTAATCTGGCAAATTAACTAATTATCAAATTAATTATTAAAATTAACTGTTTGATAAATTAAAATTAACTATTTACTTAAATAAAATTAAATATTTAATTAATTTTGACGATATCTTCACTAAATCCTTTTTTATGGCTTATTGTATATGCCAGCAATCTTAATCTTGTAATTATCTAATAATTATCTTAATTTCAATAAAAATTAATGTGTCTATGTATGTGTGCTCCACATCTCCTCCTAAACCACTGGACTGATTTCAACCAGAGTTAGCACACTTTTAATTTAAGGCAAGAGAAAGTTCCTCTTCAAATTTTCAAAGCCCAAAAGTTAATTAAAATTTCAGTTAATTAAAAATTAAGCAAGTCGTTTTTCCACGATATCTTTGGAAAACATTATCTCACGAAACTATTTTTTACACCTTCAACAAAAATGACAAAACTTTGACAAAAATTCCATACAATTTGTTTCATACAATTTATACGGAATTCGCAACAATATTCTTTATTGTTGAAGAACAAGAATAATTCGAATATATATATAGTTGCCAAAATACATTTACAGAATTCTGGACGAATGCTGAAAGAAAAATTTAAAAGTAGACGATTACAATTTCTATTGGGACCAACTAATGATTGATTTATTTTAATTCTTTAAATTGATGAATAATTAACAAGTTAATTTAATTGTTTCAACATATTCATTGAAACCTTTCTTTTACTTTAGTAATTGTTAATAAAATTTGAAGTAGCTATATAACAAGTAATAATTTATGGAGAAAACGGCTGTTTTTAAAAATCGTTTGTTTCAATTGATATTCCCATTTTAATTAAAAACGTTTCAGATAAGAAAAAAAAATTGTGTATTATAATTTTTATACAATAGTAATTTTTACATTAGAAATATGAGACATGAAAGCATTTTAATCCGGAGCAAAGCTAGGTATATCAGCTTGTTTACAGTATAAAAAGTGGGAGTGAATGCGGCTGATGGGAGCTCATAACTTCTAAGTAATTCTTGCTGTCAAAAAACTTTCAAAATAAAAGTAGTTTGTTATGATAAGGTGATAATTCCCCTAATTGAAAGCTTCTTTCTATCTTCAATCTTAGCAGAGTAATGGGGAAATAATAAATTGGGGGAGGGGGTGAATAGCGCTTTTCAGCTCATAACTTCTAAGCAATTTTAGCTGACAAAAACTTTTAATATAAAAGTTGTTCGTTATTCGTTATGATAAGGTGATAATTCGCCTAACTGATTTTTTTTCTCTTTCTTTAGTCATAACAGAGCTATGGGGAAATGATAAAATGGGGGAGGAGAATGAAAATGGCATTTTAGCTCATAATTTCTGAAAATTTGTAGGTATCAAAAAAGTTTCAATACAAAAGTTGTTTATTATGCAGAGGCAATAATTTGAATATTTTTAGTTATCATTCTATCTTCAATCGTAATGGAATTATGGGAAAATGAAATTTTCAGTCCCCCCACCATTTTCACTCCTTTTAGCTGGTTAGCCCATCTACAAACTCGGCCAATATTTTCACCGACCTTGCAACATATCCCTCGCCGGTTAAAATCTAATCAAAATTACTCTAGTTATCGCGTTCACAAGATAACATGGGCAAAAGCGTTAGATGTATACGTCTCTACTAATACTAATACGGAAAAGAACATTTCGCCCTGTATTCTCATAAGGATTAAAGCTGCAAGAATGAAAGCAGGTGGAAAAGACTGCAAATGACGAGAGCTTTCCAAAAAGGGGTAACATGCATAGGTTAAAACGTATTTTAAGTAAGGGGGGAAGCAGGGGAAGGGTGGGAAAATCACTTTTCAGCTCATAACTTCTAAGCATTTATAGCTATCGAAAAAGTGTAAATACAAAAATTGTTTATTATGATAAGGCCTAATTTGAATTTTCTTTCTATTTTCAATTATAAAGGATGTATAGAGAAATGAAAATTTCCACCTCCCACTATTTCCATTCCCTTTGAGCTGGATAGCCCATCTACGAACTCAACCGAGATTTTTACTATCTTACTATTTACTATGATTGAGCGTTTCGTGAAATCAATATCGGATCGATAAAGAAAATTTGGTATAGAAATAGTCCAAATAAGAAAAATATAGTGCATTAGATGAATTTACTAGCTTTGTTTGAATATATATATACACTCCTAAATGCATTGTGCTCTCTTTTTTTCCACTGTTGCTAAATTCTCTAAAGGGAAAGAAACTTTGGTAGCTTACTATCGGAATTCCAAACGGAATCAATCTTCCTCGTCGGCAAGACTGTCACTGAGGACAGCTTGTCATTTATCTTCGACGGCAAGGACAACTTTCATTAACTGGATAATCGCTTGCTTCCTGCAAATTCACATCCACATCCCGATTGCCCTTTAAATTTAAGCCATTTCTAAATAATGTTAATGTGTTTGAAACAATTGCTCTTATCATTAAATGGAAACAAACTGATCTATTTATCTCTGCCAACGAAAGACTTTTCAGCAAGGACTAGTAAATGAATGACACAGAATGTCACGATGTCATAAATAAGTAAAATGATGTCAAATCATTGTGCTCATCAAGGTGTGACGCTAAGTTTCACTCCACATAAACAAAAATTGACATGATGTCATAAGAAGTAGTTCCAAAATAATTATCTACTTAGATTTTTGCACTTATTACGATTTATTAGTAATTTTAGTGCTACATAGAAAATTTCCTAATAGATTCAATCAGAAGTATTTTCAAAAGTTAGCGTATAATTTTCAATTCCATTTGTAAATATTTCTCGGTAATGTAAAAAAAAACTGCATTCAAGATTAACTTTAAACAGAACTGCTTACATGTGCTATTAAAAAACTTGGTTGCAGCGGTTAGTGAAAGCTGTCATAAGGATTGGCATCATGTCTTAAATCTCGCACATCTTTCTGTTTAAATGCTTTAAATAATGTAAATTAAAATTTATACTTAACTAGATGTTATGCCCGGCGTTGCTCGGGATTAAAATACTTTCATGCCTAATATTTTTGATGTAAAAAATTACTTTTGTATAGAAAATTACAATTACACAAAATTCTTTTATCGTCTGAAATGTTTTTTTAATTAAAATGAGAATATCAGTTAAACCAGACGATTTTTAAAAATCGCCGATAGCTAATTTTCTCCATAAGTAATTAGTATTTATTGCATAAGTACTTCAAATTTTGTTCATAAATCTTGCAGTATTAGAAAGATTTTAATGGATGTTTTGGGACAATTTCATAGTAAATTTTTCATTGAGAAAAAGCGTTAGAATAAATATGAATAAAATAAAAATAAAATCCGTCTTCATCCAAAATTCATCTAATGTGATCTAGCAACAATTCTTATGTATTTTTGTTCTTCACCAATAAAAAAAAGTGTTATAAATCGTAAATTTTATACACAATTTAACTTTTTAATGAAACTTGTGTCATAAAAAGCTAATTTTTGAAACTTTTATTATATGTAAAAATACAAAATCTTGTTTAATTTCCAATTAACTGAAATTTTAATAAGATTTGGGGCTTTTAAAAGTTTACAGTTGACTCTTCTTATATAAAATATATTTATAAAAATGAGCAAAAATTCAGAAATAAAGGTAAATTAGTTAAAAGTCTAACCGTTGCCTAGCAACGGAGTAGCTATAAATTTGCGTTATTTCAAATTCTTCTGCACGTAATTAACAATTATTAATCTTTAAAAAATTAATAAAAAAGGAAGGAAAATTGTCACATTTATCACAAAAATAACATTGGTATCATTGAAAAGGTAAAATTTTGAACTTTAAGATATCTTCGGACAATTTGCTCCAAAGTTACTGCGGAAAAACGGTTTCGGTTAATTTCTAATTAACTGACTGTTTAATTAACTTTTAGATTTTGAAAGGTTCATAAGTTCCCCTTGTCTTAAATAATAAGCGTGCAAAATTTGGTTGAAAACAGTCCATTGGTTTAGGAGATGTGGAACATAGCCACATACATAGCCACAATGACTTTTATTTATATTAAGATTTAGTTTACTTCTAATAAAGCAAAATATTTGAGAAAATATGTTTTTTTATGTATAGAAAATAATTACCACACATAAAGTTTGAAATTTTAAAAATAACAAAAATAAAATTCGGAGAATAGACCTATTTTCCTGTTTATTAATTGCAATATAATAACTTAAAATTGAAGATAAGCTAATACCAGAAAACATCTTGTAGAAATAGAATAAATGCTTCCGACCAACTAAGCTAACTACTAAAAGCTAAACTAACAACTATATTAACTAAAAGCATATTTTAGTTAAGGCAAATCGCAGGGAGTTAATGTACGTTTTGATCTAATACAAGGAATTTATTCTAAATACATTTAAACTGTTGCGACCCTCAGGAATTAACTAGCAGTATCATTTTCAGAAACATTTGCTGATCGAAAATTAATTTTTAAATAGCAAGTGCAAGGTTTTAGTTATAAGTATTTATATTTTACTAAGAGATTCATGTAAACTCATGAATTAAATATTCTCAACTTCTCTATAAGTCATTCTACTCCTAAGAAGTTATTGATTTGAAGTTGGAATTTACTATTCTAAATTCATGCAACTATTTCTAGCAACTAGTTTAAGTTGGAATTTACAATTCTTCTCCTCAACTATTCATGTATTTTAAAATTCCGAACAACTTTTAAATAGCAGTTCTATATTGGAATAAATATTTCGGAATGAAAATCATGCTACACATATTTAAATCAATCTGAATAGAAATGAAAAAAAATCATAGTAAACATTCCAGACAATATTTGCAAGATTACAAACTTCTATATATACGCTGTAATGCATTGCTTACATTCTTTTGAAAAGCTTTCCTTACTATACATAACTCGGTGTATGATTTGTAAAGTATTAAATGATTTAAGTAGTACGCTAATATTCAAATTTTGTATTCAACATGAAATGGTTATTTATTTGTACTATCGACGCCAAAAGTATGTGAATATTACTGAAATGATGGAAAGTTAAATTTCGTTAACATTGATGCAGCTTCTTACTCTAATTTATGTAAAAGCAAGGATTTGTCAGGAGTTAATGGTGGGTTCTTGGTAGGACTGGTTACATGAACGCAGTTTTCATAACTACATCATGTGGGTTTTACGAATGTTATTATGTTTCATTCATGAAAGATCGTGAGTCAAGGACTCATGATAAGGGGGAACTGGTATGTTCTGTTGGTTAAAGCTATCTTGGAGCACCTAAGCTAGTATCTGA